>OY755048.1:37462559-38062559 GCA_963576565.1 Aspidapion aeneum
TAATGACAGTGCTGTTACCCTTATCTGCCCTGCTTACTATAATATCAGGATTTTCTTTTAAGAATTTGTTAGCATTTTTATACTGTTTAAAAACGTTTTTATATTTTTTACTGATAGGGTTGTTGTTGGTGTTTTTATTTAAATAATTAGATATTATATTCACTGAATCCGATCTCACGTTCTGTGCTTTGTCCTCATCCCAGTCTTGTTGTGATGATATTATATACTCTAAATCCTTGATAAATGTTTGAATAGATAGATGTTGTGGGCTAACTGGTAATGAGAATTTGGGACCTAAACCTAAAATAGTCAAAATATCATTTGGTAGGTTGAGATTAGTGTAGTTAAAAATAAATTCCTTGTTTTCTGCAATTGTAAACTCTTGGCTATCGCTATTTAAATTGTTTAATTTGTTAATGTTTATCTCTTTTATGTAATTAAATTTTTTCTCGAAAAAATTAGTCAACATGGTATTATGGCTTGCTACAGGTTTTATTTGTTATTGTTGTTTTTATATGAATAGCTGATTGATCTCTTTGTGCGTATTTTATTGAGCCACCCATCAGTTACTATAGTGACAAAAAAAATTTTTGAACCTTTGTATAAAAAATTTTATATATGTATATTAAAAAAAAAAAAGAATAAAAATAAACCATAATTATTTCTTTATATAAATAAATAAAAAAATCAGTTACATATACATTCAAAGGGAAAAAAAATATTTAGGAAAAAAATAATATATTGTCAATAAGGTCATTTTAAATGTTATTTATTGGGAAAAGAATGATAATTTTTAATTGGTGATGTATTAATGTGCCGTATTTTGTATTATCTTACTAATGAGTTGTAACCTTTTTAGTCTGAAGACAAAAACCATTGTCGAAACGTTACCGATGGATTAAAACGTATATTTACCAGAACAACCACTGTTGTTCCTTATTCCCACTAAATTTACCTATAGTTAAAAAAAATAATAAAAAAAGAATAGAATATTATTTAAATATCCTTCGACATCAGACCTACACTAACAAGAGTATCCATTATGTTCTGGCCGTAGGCGCGTAACCTTTATGGGTAAAGGGCCTTCTTACCTTAAATGACTGTCTGTGTTCATATATTCACTATATTTTATTTACTGAAACCTTTTTTCACCAATATATATATATATATATATATATATATATATTGTTTGGGAACTTTAAAACTACTTAAATTTTACATTTGCTCATTTACTTAAAGTAGAGAGACCTGCAATAAGAACAACCATTATAATGAATTTTTATTTGAATTAGTTAATAGTATAAGATAGCCACCCGAGATGCATGTCCACCCTACTCACCACCCTTAAACTCTACACGTGTTCTGAATGGTTTTCTAACATACTGCTGTTTTTGTTTTAAGAAACCTTTTTACTAGGATGGTGTCCAGGGCCTTTTGCTTCGGCCATAAAAGTTAAGTGACCTTAAGGTCACTGAGGAAAGAATTTCCTGGTACACCAGTACCGTATCACTGACGCCGAAACGTGGTATTTTTATAGTTCTACTGTTCATCTACCAGCAAGGGAAAAAGTTTTTTTTCAATAATTAAGACTTTATTTTGACTTCCCAAAAATAAATATTATATAACTCCAAGAGGCAAAATAATTTTTGTGTTTTTTTCAATTCAATAAGTTTTTTGTTTCAACTATTAAGCAATAAATAAAGCATAAACCTTCGAATTTTCATTTATTTTTGTAACGTAGAGAGAAGAGGTGAGTTTGGCACTATAGGGTAGCAATTTTTACAGGTATGGTTCGAACTAGGCTGACCAGGTATAACACTTTTTTAAGTACTTAACTACCCCACTGAGTGTGCACAGAAAAAAAAAACTTTTCTGGAAAAGGCTTTTTAATTTCATACAAAAAATGTACAGATTCTGATTTTAATTTTATTTTAAAAAGCGGGACATCATGTCTAGATTCATCTTTTTATACAGCTGCCTTGGCCTTGCTTTGTTTCGTTTTCCATATCGTTTTTCCATGGGATTTATTATATGGTGTTCCTACAATTTTTACTTTTCTTAACACTTTTACCGATATTGAAAGTTTAATTTTTAGTTTATCTTTTGTGAAACTGAATTTCTTTTAAACCTAATAAAATTTATTAGAATTTTGGACTAATTATAACTACATAGGTTATATCGCAATGGAAAAAAAATCGGTTTAAATAAGAATATGCAAGGGCTTCGTGGCTAAAGTTAAAAAAAAACGAGAAAGATTTGGTTGAATTATATGTGTAACCTGGTACAGTAGTCGGTTTAATTTGATGGGTTTTCCCTGGTTTAAGTGAAAATTCGGCGATACCTAAGTGAATTACTTACATTTTTAAAATATGTTCTCACTTCCAAAACTTGACACTGTCAGAAAAGTTTTATATTTTACATCATTTTTGTATATAACTTGCCAAAAATACAACGAATATTAAAAGCTATTTTTTTTATTTTTATACTGACACTTGATGACGTTTAAACATTTAGCACACTTGGTTATGGGATTCTTATCTGCGCTATATTAGATAGAGCTGAATGATTGGTCGGATTCGGAAGTGCGAGGGATTGTTCACGAATTCACCTCAGCAAAAAAGCGTGCGTGTATAATAAGAGTGTGTTTTCTTGAGAAAACTATGATTCATTACATGTCTTACAGTGTGACTGCACTGCTGGATGTAATCTGTGGCAACTGGTACTGCGATTATTTATTTCCTCAGAACAGAGCGTGGCTCTGTTATGTATCGAAATATCCCGTATCAAAATAGCGTACTCAAATAAGCGCGTATCGAAAATACCGCGTGTCAACACAGCGCATATCATAACAGTGCATTTTAAAATGGTGCGTATTCATCATAGCGCGTGTTTAGAATCTTGGAAATGGCGCGTAGTCAAAATTCGGAACTTTGAAACCAAAACAGATACAAACATGCAGTTTTCAGATGTATGATTTGATCGGGTGACAATACAATTTTATGAACAAAAATCGGAAGTAGGGGGTGGTAAGGGGTAAGGGCTGTAAAGGGAGTAAATTTAGAACTTTGTAAAAAAACAAATAGAAACATGCCGTTTTCAGATTTATAATTTGTTCTGGTGACAATATAATTTTATGACAAAAAAACGGCGGTAGGGGGACGTCAGGGCTGTATAGGGGGTAAATTCATAACTAGTAATCAAAACAGACACGAATAGGCGAGTTTCAGATTCATGATTTGATCTAGTGACAATCCAATTTTATGAAAAAAAAACGGAATTAAGGGGTTGGTGAGAAGTGTAAAAGAGGTAAATTCTGACCTTTGATATTTAAATAAATACCAACATATGAGGAGAGTAAAAGGGGAAAATGCAGAACTTTGATATCTAAATAGATACAAAAATGCGGTTTTCAGATTTATGTTTTGTTTTGGTGACAATACTATGTTATGAAAAAAACGGGAGTATCGCTTGATAAACTAAGGATTGAGAAATTGGATTGTACAATATTGACAGGAAAGAAACCTTGTAATCATGAGGCACTGCTAGAAATGAAAAGGCTGTGAAGCCATAATTATAGATCCTGCATCTTCTTTTTTTTTCATTAAGAGAAATGTAACAAATAAAATAAGTATTATTTTTTTTAGTTAATCGATTTTTTTGGAAAATTGTACTAAAAAGTAAAAAATAATTTAGATGATTTGTGTTGACTACAGTATATGACACATTATATATTTTTAAGTTCGATGCAAAGTCGTGGTGCTTAATTAAAGAAATTGATACTCATCAATTCAATTCAAAGTTTGATATAAAATCTTGGCGTGGTTTACTTCTCAATTTGATCGTTGATAATCGCGCCACGATTTTATATCAAACATAAAAATATTTAATGTACCAGTATTGGTAAATCTAGACAGTAGTAATCTAGCAAATAATTTTTTAGTGCAATTTTCTAATAAAGTCGTTTAACTAAAAAAATATATATTTATTTTATCTCAAAAAATCTGGACATTTTACTAAATAGCACCAAATAATGCTAAAATTTTAGACCGTTCATAATTTTTTTAAAATGTTTCTATAATTTTCGCTTGCGCCATCAAGTTTTTCAGTTTTTACCAAAATGTTTTTTCGCGGCGCGCGGCGCAATTTCTTATTTCGCTACGCCATTTTTTTCTATAAGAGAAAAACGAAACCATTTTTACCCACGTAGCTACGAAAACATATTTGGTATATATAAAGTTGAACGGATATTGCTATGCTGGTTAAATCCCTGTCCGAGGAGTTCATCGGTGCTAACTTTTGTGCATTAAGGGCATTGAAATATCCAATAAATGCCCAGGCCATGCCCTCAAAGTCCACTAACTTCGGTGAAAAACATTTTTGACAACCCAAAAATGCTACGGTCATTTTAAAGAATTTTTGACGACCAACTCAGCAATATATATGGTCCGGAAATGCCCAGGCAATTCGAGCAAGGCCCCGGAAATGCGCAGTCAAGGCTCCCGCAATGACTCGGAAATGCCCCTATATGTACGCCAAATTATAAGACGACGTTGCGTCGCGTCATCAACAAGATAGACCAGTACAAATGATCATTTTCCTTAAAAATCAGTAAAAAATTATGACAATAAAAAATTAGTCAGGACAGACGACTCTAAAATCAGTACTAGTGGTATAGGGAAAGTGTACTGAAAATGGGATACTTAAGCTTTAAAAATTTATACAAAAAGAAGTTTTAACGTTATTGGCTTAAAACATTATGCTGTTGATGAAATATCCTTTTTTGTTTGTTATAATTCATTTGTAGTACTTTAAACACAAAAATAATTTGTTATTTTGAAAAATCTGCAGTTTCCCATTTTACCCTAATTGTGCAGGTAAAATGGGAAATATTATTAAGGTAAAATGGGATATAAAATTACCATTAAAAATACAAAAAAACTAGTTTAATAAAAAAAATAGCACACAAAGATAAAACTAAAATGAAATACAATTTGTTTAAACAAATAATCTAGGAATCTTAAAAATAATATGCTCTTAATTCTTAATATCGCACAAGGATGCGCATAACTAAAACAAATTTTTTCTCGGTAAAACTCAAAATTAGTTAGTTTTCATCAGTCATTTAATTGAGGAAAAACGGGATATCCCATTTTAGCTACTTTAGCAATTTCCTATTTTACCTCAATCTCATATAAAATATTTAAACTAATTCTACTTTCTAATTGTTTCTCATTGAGCAAAAAACAGCATGTTTGATGGTAGCCAAGACTATAAACTTTGCAAATATCAATAGCAGAATATAATATCTTACCTTATTCAGTAGTCAGTTCTTACAGCATTTAAATAAAAAGTTACAAGCGGAACACACAAAAATAAAAAAAAATACTGCACGTTCTTGTAACCATCTAATGACCGAGTTAAAAAAAAGGTCTACGTCGATCCCATTGAACGAATCTAGCGAAACAGCGCAACATTGCTACCTTTAGTTTGGTCAGGAGTGCCGGTATCCCATTTTACCTTACTATCCCATTTTAAGTACACTTCGCCTATATGTTCCTTAGTACTGAGCTGATAAAGAAGTAGCCGAATGGACACCCTAAGTTCTTAAGCCGCCAATAAAATTCGAGGAATAGCGGGCGTGTGTCGCGTAACATTGCAGGTCCAGCCAGCGGAAGCATGAGTTGACACACAAAACTATAATTTCAATTTATCTGGTTGTGGCACTCAGGGGACGATATTATAATATAGCCTTTTAAAACGTTTTTCACAAATTCGATCGACTATTATATAAAGCAGTAGGTAGATACTGGCCGAAAATCGAATTAATTCTTGATGCCTTTTTAGTCATTTTGATCTATAATTATTTACTATATCTCAATAACCGAACCGAAAATAGAATTACTTCTAATTGACTTTTTAGTAATTTGATCTATAATTATTTACTGTATCAGAATAAATCTGTGCCTTATTTGGCAATTCCTTTAAAAATAAGGGTTTGACAACCAAATTGGGTGACATGCCCCGAGAGGTAGATTTTTTAGATATTTCATTTGTTTTGACAGGTTAGTTTCCATTAAAAAAAAATATCATGACGATTCTTTTCCTTAAGCTCCTAAAAAAATATAGTTTTAAAAACTTTAACTAATTCACTAAGTAAATAAGTGGTAACATGCAATTTTTTTTATATTCAACTCTTACTCAATTATTCCAAAAAAATTTATTATTTTTAATTGGCGTATGGGAAGGGGGGATAAAGGGTTGGGGACTCAAGCCCATTCACGAATCTGGAAATAGATTATGGTAAAAACGAACTTTCCTACTTGTTAATATGTTATCAAATAAAAGTAAAAAAAAATGCCAATTGTATAAGGTGGCTGAGGGGTATAAGGCCCACCCTTTAATAAGTTCCACCCGTCTCTTCTATCTAAGAAATTAAGTAAGCAATCCCAACCTGAAAAGACGTAAAAATAAAGAACACTGATCATAAAGGCAAGCTTTACGATGAGTGACCTTAGTTAAAATACCCTTTAGTGACGTGTGATATCCCGCGAAAAACCTCTACGTTAGGTCTGCATGTAATGTCAGTGCAATTACCATGTGCTTTTTGGTAAACCAACTATAATAAAAACATCAGGTAAGTGGACTGTCAGAAGTGACAGGGTTTGACACTATAGAACTTTTTTTATTACTATGCCGGTTGGCAAAAATTTAATTTGGAAATTCTAAATTTTTGCCTGGTCTAGCGCAGCACTGGCTAGAGAATGTATTATTTTCGAAGAAAAATTTTCTTAAGATAATTGCTGAAAATGCGTTATTTGGGTGTATTTTGAACAATCTTAGCAATATCGTCGTGATGTCTGTCTGTGTGTGGGAATGCCGGACCGTAACACGATAGCTCCTAAACCGCTAAACCGATTTTCATGAGATTTTCACAAAAAAAAAGTGTTCGAGACTGCAACGAGCCAATTAGATTTTGGTCAAAATCTATTAATGCTAATCTAATTTTTTTGACATTTAAACATTTTTCTCAATAATTTGTGTAGTAACCAAAAAATTCGTAGGAGCTTTCGTTTGAGATATTTGCAAACAAAGCTGACATGTATAGCGTGGGTATGCTAATGAGCTAGAAAGGTATCAGATCCGCCATAAATCCATTTATTTTTAGCAGTAGTAGTAGTATACAACACAGTAGTTCTCTGAAAACAAAGCCAAAGAGCTTGTCTGATCACAAGGCCCGGGCCTTACACTCATACTGTGGGCCTTATCAGTGGCGTATATAGAAAAATGTTTCAGGGGGGGCCGAGACAGTGCTGGGGGGGGCGAGACCCCATGAGGCCGTATTTTATGTTATTTTATGTTTGTATTCATGAAATGTGTGGAAAATATCTAAAAAATATTAGCTTCGGGGGGGCCCGGTCCCCCCCGGCCCCCCATATATTCGCCACTGGGCCTCATTATTAAACGATGTTTTGCCTTTTTTTGCAGGAAAAAATTAAATAAAATGATGTAAGGCAAAGCAATTTAATCGAAATGCAGGCGGCCACAAGATTTACGATTCCAAATTCTCTTAACTTTCCAGAATTTTGTGTTTTTAAAATATTGTTATTTTTTTAATAATAAAAATAATAATAAGAAATACACTTTAATTAAGTTTCTTTATTATTTGTAATTATTTATTTTAGTTTTAGACCACCTAAATAGCATTTTCGAATTACATAAATAAAGCTCATTATAAGTAAGGCCCGCCCGATAATAAGGCCCAGGAGGATGTCAAAAACTAAAAAGACTAAATATTATCTAAAATGAATCTAACTGCTTACTATACTGTAATGACTGAGTTTTTAGAAAATATTTTCTAATGCTGTTTAATGGGATTTATTTTTGGGCCTTATTTAAAGTATTGTTGCCATATGCTTATATTGGAAGGTCTTATTACCGACATGTATCAGATAATAAAGCTCAATTCTCTTTTCATGAGGTTAGTTGGATAACTCTATAAAGCATTGTAAATCAGTCAAGGGGGGCCAGAGGGGCCCGGCCATATAACTTATTTTTTTAGTTTAGCAGCATCACTTATTAAAAATTTGTCACAAATTCTACTTAATTTTTTAAAAAATTTCGCGCCATATATCTCCCTTATATACTAAATCTCACATCTCAGATCTATCAAAAACCACTAATAAAAAATATTTTAAGATTTGCTGCCACTTTGGCCCCTCCCCTCCGAAATCCTGCTTTTGTCTCAACACAATTCGGTCGTAAATATAAGGTGCCCCTTATGCCCATCATCTACTTTACACCACTGTAATATTCTATTAATTTTTTAAGATTTAACTCAAAAAACTATCAAAGATAACTCAAGTACATAACTTAAAATGTAGATATCGCTTATTTGAATAAAAGGTAAATATTACTTACATTTTTATAAACCCTGTTTTTACAGAAAAGGTAAAAATTTATTTATTAGTTTAAAAAAATCTGCTTTTAAGTTTTGTTTTTATAATCCACGAAAAAGGCCTATGTCCTTTTGAAAAGACGTAAGCTCAATCTAAATTAGAAAAAAGGCGTTACCGCCAAGTTCTAAGATACCCTCGAATTAAAAAAAACTTAAAATTTTTTATATAGTTTAAAAAAACAAGTTCTATACCTAGAATGTTTGCTGCAAATATAGCTTCTTCTATCGTCCGTTTCATAAGGGCGTAAAACGTTTTTGGCTCCTTAAAAATTTAGGAAATAGCCTTAACGCCTTTCTGTCTTAACACCGTCGATATGAAAAATATAGAAATTCGCTATTACCGGGTGGGCCAAAAAAAAACGGACAATTTGTTTTTCATTATAACTTTTGAACTATACCATCGATTTTAATGGAACAAACTGAACATGACAGAGAATGGATTAAAGATTTGACCAAATATATTCTTTTGTCCGCCATCGCAAAATCCAAGATGGCGGACGAAATGAAATTGTACCCTTCAAAGATGCTCGTTTATTCTTGTGTTGCGAACATGTTTTCATTATTTTTTTAATTTGTAGGAAAGCTGCATTCTTGCCACGTACAACAAGGTAAGACTCAGCAAAATCGGTTAAGTGGTTCTAAAAAAAATATTTTTGTTTCAACCATTGTTTTGCATATTATACGATTGCCTTGCCAATCATGTCTGCATTTATTGTCTTATAAATTCATTACTACTGAACCAATTTTAGTCAAATAAAAACATTATAGTGCAAACTGATTGATCTTTAGAAACCAATTCTCAACCATAATTTTTTTGTTTTACTAAAATCGGTTTAGTAATAACGAATTTATAAGGAAATTAATGCAGACAGGATTGGCAATGCAATCGTATAATCTGTTAAACAAAGGTTGAAAAAAAAATAGATTTTTTGAGAACCATCACACCGATTTTACTCATTTGTACCGAGTCTTTGTGGGGGAAAATTTGCGCTTTTCTATAAATTAAAGAAAAACTAAAACGTTTTCGGAAAATAAGAATAAACACGCCATTTTGAAGAATCAAGTATGATTCTGTCCACCATCTTAAATTTTAAGATGGCGATAAACTTTGATCATGATCTTTAAAAAGAAATCAATTCTAACCAAGATGTTTTTTATTTTATTAAAATCGGTTCAGTAGTAATGACTTTATAAGCAAATAAATGCAGACATGATTGGCAAGGCAATCGTATAACATATAAAACACTGGTTGAAAAAATTTTTTTTTAGAACCACTAAACCGATTTTGCTGAGTCGTACCTTTTTGTACGTGGCAAGAATACAGCTTCTTACTAATTAAAAAAAAATAATGAAAACATGTTCGCAACACTAGAATAAACGAGCATCTTTGAAGGGTATAATTTCATTTCGTCCTCCATCTTGAATTTTGCGATGGCGGACAAAAAATATTTTTAGTCAAAACTCTGATCCATTCTCTGCCAAGTGCAGTTTGTCTCATTAAAATCAATAGTGTATAGTTCAATAGTTATCATGAAAAAAAAATTGTCTGGTTTTTTTTGGCCCACCCGGTTTGCTCCTTTTAATTTTTTAACCGAACCATATAAAATATGCGACATTTCTCAACTTTTCATAAAAATCCAAAAAATGGTTATAAAACTATGACCTTTTAAAAATTAAAATTTTCAGTTTTTTTCTGTTAATTTGCAACTGCGTCCGCTCTGGGTTTATATCACGGATCACCCAAATATTATAAAACAGAAAATTAAATCGACCTGGGTAGTGGAGGTCGTGGAGGACTCGATCAACGCGGCTTACCTACTTTATAAATTAAATTCGAATATGATATTCATATTATAACAAGGGCTCGAAATTTTCTACATGCGTTGTCCAGTTATTTCTTCGATGCCATAGCTCACACTACTATAGTATAGTATATGTGTGAGCTAAAATGCTACGAGAAAGTAAGACAAGAGAACTTAAGTAACCTAGCAATTTGTTTGCCTTACACACCGACGCACATTGTGGCCATGTGTTAATCTAGGGGGATTTAATTATTTTTTTAAATAAATTTAAAAAAATAATACTGCGCGTTAATATTGAAATGCTTGAAAAATACTAATTTGTCATAAATAACTTTGGAAAAAAATTTGGATCCCTGTTTTTTTTTTAAGAAATTAAAAAATATAATACTGCACGTTAATATTCAAATGCCTGAAAAATACTAATTTGCCATAAACAAATTTGGAATAATATTTGGGTCCCAGAAAACGATAAGCAAAGTCCGACAAAAAAATTATATAGTTTTTTTGTTTTTGAATAGACGTACTTCTAATGTTTTGCAATTTCACATTAATAAATCGTTTTAAACAGTTTGTGTGTATGCAGTGATAAACTCTAATAATTAAGGCAACATATGTATAGTAAATTTTTTATATATATTTGCTCACACTACTACTATACTATAGTACTGTGAGCTATAGTGATCCTAATTTTTTCAAGAAAAAAAAAGTTGCTCCGATTTCAAAATTTTTTATATATCTTTGCGTTTCAGATGATTTTGAAACTTTTTTGTTACGCCGTCTGTCTGTCTGTCTGTATGTCTGTCTGTCTGTCTGTAACGACCAACGCGCATAACTCAAAAACCGCTTGCCCGATTTTAATGAAATTTGGTACCTTGGCTGGATCTTGCGTCGAGATGGTCCCATTTAAAAGTGAATAAAATCCACCGAGCACAAGCCAAATAAGAGGGTGGGGGTAAATTTTAAAAATTAGAGTTTATGTGAAAATATGGCGTGTGTCATATCAAACGAAAGGTAATTGAGTCTGGAGTTAAAAAAAATTAATTTTAGTTAAAAAAAAAGAGTGGGGGTAGATTAAAAAAATTAGAGTTTAACTTAAAACATGGCTTACGTGGTTTCAAACGATAGGTAATTGAGTACATCTATAGAACCTAGTGTGAGCTTAGGTGTCCATATATTGGCAGAGTATTTTTTATTGTTTTATATTGCGCAATTAGAAAAGATAGTTCAAAAATAAAAAGAAAGGTAAAAAATCCAATGACATATATTTCTTATATGGTCGTATATGGTGGTCGATGAATTATGAAAATAATGATCATAGTTTCTACTAAAGAATACTTAAGGGGCCTACAGACACGCGAACATTTCCAGAGATTAGTACGCGCGTACAAGTTTGCGCATACTAATCTCTTCGTGTGTAGACAATATCCGCCTAAAATATCTCTCGAAGATTAGTTCGCGCGCACAATGTACGCGAGCAAATTTCTCGGTGTCTAGGCAAAACGCATTGATAATTTCGTGTTTATGTTTAGAACGTTTAATTTTGTCTTCGTGTGTGTAGGCAATTCCACCAAACGTACATGTATGCAGAGATTAGTTCGCGTACTAATCTCAAGAAATGCTCGCGTGTCTGTATGCCTTTAAAGGGGCCTACAGACACGCGAGCATTTCTTGAGATTAGTACGCGCACTAATCTCTGCATACATGTACGTTTGGTGGAATTGCCTACACACACGAAGACAAAATTAAACGTTCTAAACATAAACACGATAATATCAATGCGTTTTGCCTAGACAGCGAGAGATTTGCTCGCGTACATCGTGCGCGCGAACTAATCTTCGAGAGATATTTTAGGCGGATATTGTCTACACACGAAGAGATTAGTATGCACAAACTTGTACGCGCGTACTAATCTCTAGAAATGTTCACGTGTCTGTAGGCCCCTTTAGAGATGGGCGATATATCGATCACTGAGATTCAGTAACAGTGAAACAAAAATCACTGGCGCTACCGGTTATCGAAATTCTGCACAAGCAGTTATTCAGTGATTGGTAAATATTATTACCGGTATCTGAGGAACGTCGCGTCTCACGACGTCGTGTCGCTGATACCCTGTTTCCACCAATGCATGCCCACCCCGATTCAAAAAATGCATCACGTGATAGCCCATGGATTTGCACCGGTTTTAAATGCAGCGTCACCTGATGCGTTTTTTAAATCGGGGTGGGCATGCATTGGTGGAAACAGGGTAGAACGCATATTTGGCAGTGAAATCGCGTTTCACGTTTCACCGTAACATACGAAAACGATGATTTTCAACTAGCCGGTTAAATCATAAATAGCACTACCGAATATTAGGTAACCTTTTTCGCGGCCGACATAACTGTATAGCCGCAGCCGCAGAGAATGCTCTCCGTAATACTAGGTAAAATACTGAATGAAGAATGAATAATAGAAATATTTTACTAGGTAAAATATTGAATGAAAAATGAATAATAGAAATATTTTATACAGTGATTGAAATCACCGTTAAAAATCACTGGTTACTTATAAATCGCTGTCGCTAGTTCACCGGTTAGTCGAAAATCACTGTTTTGCCCAACTCTAATGCCTTTTAGTCCGCTGATTTAGTTATTACCAACGCCGCACATTGATGCCATGTGTTAACCTAAGAGAATTATATATTTTTTAAAGAAATTTTAATAAAATAATTATACACCCTTATGTTCAAATACCTGAAAAATACTAATTTATCATAAAAAACTTTAAAAAAAAAATTAAATACAAGAAAAAGATAGATAGACATATTTATAGTCCTTTTTTTTGAACAGACGTACTTTTACTGTTTTGTCTTTTCACATTTATAAATCCTTTTAAACAGTTTGTGCTACAATGGTGAAATAATAATAAAGCTAACGTATGCATAGTAAATTTTTTATAGAGGACTTCTTTGTGTTCTATAGAGTGCAATTAAAAAAAATTGGTCAATAATTTAAAATAAAAAAAATCAAGTTGAGATGTTTTTTAAATGCTCGTATATGGTTGTTAAATAATTATGAAAATAATGACAATGGTTTCTACTAAAGGACATTTAAAAAAACTTTTGCCTTTTTTTGCCTATTAGTCCGTGCATTTAGTGACAAATATTTTATTTCCGGATACTAGTATAAAATTTTGCACCAAGCTTCTCCATAAAAAATATGTTGGGTGACACTCGATTAGAGTTATTTCCCCCTTCACCCTAATTTCAATACAGACAAGGAAACAAATTTAAAAAGGTTAAGAAATAACTAAATACCATTTTTTGTGTGTTTTTCTATTTTAATTGTCTTAATCAGCGAGAAGAATACTACTAGTTAGCTTATTTAACCAATTTAGTAAATCCAATAACAAAAAAGTTAGCGATGGTGCAGACTTAATAACAAAACAGTTAGCGATGGTGCAGACTTAATAACAAAAAAGTTAGCGGTGGTGCAGACTTAATGAAACACCCTGTATCAAGGAATAATATTTATTTTTACTTAATAACAAAAGTCAATAGGTTCATTCATTTATGTTTTCTTTACTTGAATCATAAGTTAGCAACGGTGCAGATTTAGTGAAACACCCTGTATAAAGAAATAATATTTATATTTACTTAATAACAAAAAGAAATGGGTTTAGGTAATAAGGTTTATTTTTTATAAAGAAACACCCTGTATACACAAATAATTTTTATTTTATTTCATAATGAAACATAAGAGGAACAAAGTTTATTTTTTAAGAATAATCAATGTTTCCATCACTTAAATAATAAGTTAGCCATGGTGCAGACTTAATGAAACAATCTGTATATAAAGAAACTATATGTCAAAAAAATACTTAATTTAAAATAATAAAGCTGTTTCTAACTTATAAACAAAATAAAAATATATTTGTGTCATTGTTTTAATTAAATCTTCCTAGATCAGCGATTCTCAAACTGGGTTCCGCGGAACCACAGGATTCTGCCAAGCGGTAATTGGGGTTCCGCAAGAAGTTAATAAAATAAAAAAATATTTGTGGTATCACCCAAAAATGAAAGTCAATATTGTCATGTTGTAAATAAAATAAATATTCTTAGTATAGAGTAGAGTAAGTTTGGGGATTGGGACAAACACCTGCTTCAGCCGATCACACACAAAATGCATAGCGCATAGCGTGGCGCATAGAAGTTCAACCTTATGGACTTTACTTATGCAAAACCAATATGGCTGCTGCTATTCGATCGCTGATTCGTTGAAAGCCCCATGCCACGCGTTATGCACCATGCTACGGAGGTGTGTGTGAAGGCCTTTACTCTGCGAAATGAGGTTCAATGATGGTATTCCCTAATGACTCTTCATTTTAATTGTCATTAAGAATAACTGATGTCAAGTATCTACAAAGTTTGGCATATCTTGCCGATATCTTTTCAAGCTTTAATGTATTAAATTTATCACGTTAGGGAACTTCTGTCACAGTTTCACTACATGACAAAATCCAGGCCATGTTAAATTAAATACAGTTTTGGGAATCTTGCCTAAATAGTGCTTTTTAACACTGCTTGATTTTGTGTCCAAGTTAAAGAGTCCATTACTGCAGTGCAAAGCAGAAACCTAGTAAGTCAAAAACTAGTGTTTTGGGAAATAGAGTTTAAAGTATATTTTCTACAAAATTTTATACAACTTTTTTATTTTAAACGCCAGACACATAGTTCTTGGATATGCTCTTGTGCTGGGGTATTATTATTACCCAACCTAAGTTAGATCTGCGAAATTTAAAATAGAAAGGAAATATATGATTAAAAACACTTACCTGGTCAGCGGAAATTAACCCGTTTTCTTGATGATGATTCTTGTACAAATCATATGACCCTGTAAGTCACTTCTTCAAAAGTAAAAGGAAGTAAGTCCACATGCTTTAAAGGCATTTATATTTATTACAAGAAGTTAAAAAGTTAAGTCATGTTACTACGGGAAAAATACAGTTTTTTATATTTTTGAAAATAAGGTATGTCACAAGCTTTTTTTTAAATAATGCCAAGACATCACCACCAACCACTCAATGATTACAAAGGATCCCGTCCGGTTCGGAGCTTACGGGCGGTGGCTTTTGATTGGATTTCTTTTAAATTGCAATATGTTATATATCTTGATGCCCTGATAAACAGCTATCGTTGCCCTATCATCCTGCGACCTATTGTTTTTAAGATACAGGGGTTCAAAAATTCAGCTTTTAGCTTTAGTGCAGTTTTCACAAAAAACTATTTCCAGTCATTTCTGCCTTTCCGGAAAATGATAGTATTGTTTGTATCAAAGCGTTAGGTCACAAGTATAGCTTAATATCCAAACTAAAAAATTGGACGAACTGTTAATTCGTTACATTCAGTGGCGTTTGAAACATAAAAATTATTAAAAAATATTTATTCAAAAAACGATGATTTACAGAATTAATTATAAACAACAAAAAAACGGTGGATATTTTCTTGCTTTTCCCTATCTTTTGGAAAATTTCCAAAGAAACCAGAATATTTTTATTTGTTAAAAATCGGTTGTTCAAGCGGTGACATAGTTAAGCGAAGCTCTATAAGTCAAGCCAGAGCAGTTTTTTAACGAGTTTTGTGTATAACTTTTTTTAATATATATGCTAACAAATACTTAAAATAATGCAAATTTTTTATGTTATGTTATGACCAAAAATTAGTTATAAAAATTTAATAATAATTGTAGTATACATGCGAAAATATAACCCCAGGCTTAAAAATATGAAATGTATGTTCTGTCTCCACCATCCAGTACCACATAAAAGATGCTACTGATATATTTGTGATGGCTGGAATAGCCTATCATGTACCTACCAAATAAAACCAGTTACAACGTCACCCCCCGTATCTTAAGATAACATTTAACTTAGATGCCTGTGTCTATAACAACCCAAAAACAATTCTGAAGGCATTAAATACCGAATTATTTATTGTCATTGGTTATTTATTCAAAACCAATGACAATAACACAGAAGATAGAAAGGAAAAATACTTGTTTTGATTTAAGAAAATTATTATTTAGTTTGTTAAAATTCTTATTGTATTTGTTTCTAATATCTATAAAATATAGCTCTTTGATTAAGGAAATAATGGTTTTTATTCAAGGAAAGAAACTTCTTGCTTGAAGTTTTTTTTAGTTTCGTTAATTCTTTGTTTAATTTTAAGAATGGGTTTTTTCAGGTAAATCAATATACCAAATAATAAAACTCAAACAATTAGTTTGAAAATAAGTTTTTTGTTTTCAAGTACTAAATCAAATTTAGATATCGAGAAAAATAAAATAATATAGGAAAGCAGACGTTAGCGTACCCTTGAGAGGAGATAATATTATCGAGGAAATACGTTTTCTAGATTAGATATAATTTTTTTTCCTGTAGAGCTCACCTTTAGCTCGTTTCACTAACCTGCCAATGGCAAATTGACATTCATCTTAATAAATTGCACGCCACTGAATGAATTAATGATTAAAAAAGTACCGCGAGCAACAGAAATCAAAAGCGCGAAAGGTGAAAAACCTAAGGCACTGGTTTTGATGTCTTCATAGCATCAAAGCAAAATATGCCCTTCTATTCACCTTGATCGAGAAAATTAGCTTGAAAAACCTGGTTTCATAGGGATAAACAGGATATTGATAGTCTTATAAATTTGATTTCTTGGATAAAATGAGAACAGTAAAGTGAAGTGAAAAATCCTAAAAAGTTAACATTAAAATGGATTAGTAAAAAGTAAAAGATGAGTTAATAACTCTATAAAAAAGTAGTCTTAAAAAAATTCTAGAGTTTTTGAACTCTAGAATAAGTTGCCAATAATAAAATATATACTTTAGTGATTCGTAAGTTAAAACTATTTGAATATTGTAGTTAAAGGAAAATATAACGGTTTATTTTAATTGTCGTAGACAATTAAATTAGACTTTAATACGAAAATAAGGATTAATGTATAACGCATTAGTAATTATAGTAAAGAGAGAGATTGATTTCGAACTTTTGATAGTGCATTTAGTATTTAACGAGATTAAGACTATTGGAAAAAATTTACTGATATGTTTACGGAATTGTTATGTGTGTGTTACCATTAAGTTAATTTTACAAAACTGTTGTCCTACAACGTTGTTTTTTTGAGGTATCTTATAAAACTGTACATACCTAGACACTATCATTTTGATTTATAAGGACAATGTCGTGTCGGAAAATTAAAATAAAACAAATTAGTTTTGTTCGTGGATAGACTCTATGGTATTTGCGAATATTAACTTTAGTGCATTCTCGTAATTGATTGGACTATTAGGACAATGCTAGACTTTGGTCATTCGATTTTGGTGCTATTGGTGCCTTATTTAACAACAACCAAAAGCCAATAACAACAACTGGCTTTTATCATAGCTATGTGCAACTAGAACGCCTACTTCCAAATAAATTTAATTTAAACGTTAAAAGGGACAAGTTGTATAAATATACCGCTCGACTAAAGCACCCCTAACCGCGGCGCTACAGTGGTGTGATTATTTGTAGAAAAGCGCCGAAATCTGCACCAATCAAAAGGCCAAACTTTCGCGTCTTTTGATAAATCCTTTGGGAAGGGTTAAAAGGCAAGTCGACTTACTTGTTTCTTCAGTGGCAGTAAGAACCGCACAAAGTCAAGTATTTAGACTTACATTATTTTTCTATTTTATCTTTTTAAAACCCGTATAAAGTAAATAGATTTGCTAACTTAAGAGAAAACATAATTTGGAAGTAATTTGAGTTACTTTTTTCTTAAATTGAAACCGTTGATTTTTAGAACATCTGAAGTGTTCTTGCTCTATTTTAGTCTGGTACTTTTGATCAGTACAAACACAGGCAGGTCATTATGCTGGACTTTTGTGTTGTAATAGTGACTTACTAACGTTTTGGTTTGGAAAAATATATTTTTCTTCGAAAACATTGACCAAAAGATAACCAAGTAAGTCTTATAACTTCCTTGTTTTTCAAGCTAGCCACATTCTAGAAAAACTGGCTGGCGCCGTTTTTTACGGCGATTTCAATGATATAAAAATCTCATTTTCGAGTAAGTCGAGTTACTAGGTTTCTGCTTTGAACGGCAGATTACCAGCAGAAATAAGTTCTGAGGTGAGCAACCAAAAACATTCAACTAAAGGTAGACCCCGTATAGAAATCCTAAAGTTCATCAGACACAAAAAGTATTATACTGGGGGTTTTTTTCAAATTCGAAACAATGTTGCCAGTACTTTTGTAACTTGTAATTTTGAAGTAGGTACATAAGTAAAATGGTAACTAATAAAAATCAAAAGAATATTTTGTTTTTGAGTTCGGCTTGCGTTTTGGATTGCTATACATGTACCTGTAATAGAATATGTTTACCATCTTATGTGAGAAGAGGTATTGTTTTGATTGATTTTTTTTGAGATCTTATCATTAATAATGTTTTTATATACAATTTGATTCTAGGTTGTAAGTATAACCTCTAAATATGTATGTATGCATGTCTGTCTGTGTGCCTATATGCACATATGTATATAAAAGTTTTTAAAAAAGTTTTTTTTTAAGTTAGAATATGTTATCCAATAATCAATCGGTAAATTTTTGTTTACATAGGTACCTAAACTTAATAAAAATCATAAAACATTTGCTTTTTAAGTCCCTGTTTGTATAGATCTACGTGGCGGTTTAAATCCTTACCTATTTTGAATTAAAAGGAAAGTATAAATTAGAAATAATCAGCTAAAGTTGGTTTTTTTCGAAGATTGTTGATTGTCGATTTTTATAGAACGTACAACGATTAGCACAAAATTGCAATTTTTGTGTGCTTAAGACCACATGGCAGAAGTGTAAACTTTAACAAGGCGAAATTAATAATACTAGCCTTCAGCTGCATCATCATATTGTCGACTCGAGCCGACTTCACCCGAATGAGCGTTACATAGGGAGCCTGACGGCTCAGTTCAATTCAGTACCCACAAAAACTGCTAAACGCGCCTAAAGTTTACACTTCAAAAATTCCTTTACAATTTTTCTTTAAAGGTTATAAGCTCTAGACTTACATGTATAGAAGGTAGAGGGCACCAAAATTGACAAAAATCAGTTTTTTGCATTTTACGCAAAAACGGTAAGTCCTAGAGAAGAATTTTATTTAAGAGAAATATTACCCATACGAGTCTTTACAATCAATCTCCATAGTCTGTAGGTCTATAACGACATGTTTAGAAGGTAGATGGCGGCTAAGTTGTCAAAAATTGTATTATTTTACGCAAAAATGGTAAGTCGTAGAAAGAAACTTTATAAACATAAAATGTTAAAGGACACAATTTCCTACATTCTTTCCTTTTGGGCCACAGGTTTACAACTACGTGTAGAACAAATAGGGCGCCAAATTTGCAAAAATAATTTTTTTATTTTATGCAAAAACGGTAGGTCCTAGAAAAAAACATTATAGACAAGAAATCACCAGGACGCCATTCTCTACAATTCACCCATGTGAGTCACAGCTCTATGCATTTTCGGCTCCCTCTGTCTTCAACACACGTGGTTGTAGAGCTGTAAATTGTCTTTGTCGCATTGTAGAGAATTGTGTCTTGATCATTTTATGTCTATAAAGTTTTTTTTATGACTTACCGTTTTTGCGTAAACTGCATAAAACATAATTTTTGGAAATTTTATTCAAATTGTAGACCTATAGACTATGAAGACCGATTGTAGAGAATCCTATGGGTAATATTTCTCAATTTTGCCCTACGACTTATTGTTCTCGCGTAAAATGCAAAAAACTGATTTTTGTTCGCTATTTTTCAGAAAAAAAATTAATAGTGGCAACCATGTAGACCAAACGTCACCCTTGCATCATTTATCATTGCCTTTGAGAGGTTATCCGAATAAACGTGCGTTTTCGTTGTTTTTTTGCGATATTTATCACAAAATAAAGATTTTTTTTATTAAATAACTTTAAAATTGCCTAAGAAGTGCATTCTGTGTGACAAAAGTGACGAGAAGTGGCTGGAAGAAGTTTTAAGGAACATTATTTATTGTTACAAATTCCCTTATTTTCCCACCTCTAGTGTTTGGGTTTTTTTGGAAAAGTTTCTTAATTTATTCTGGCAATAATTATAATTCTAAAAATTATATTTCTTATGTAAACAACCATTTTCACTATTTAATGTTATGTTATGTCATGCTACTGTACAGTTAGTAAACATTTTAAAAATATTCAAATTTATGAGTTTTCTAGGTTCCCCACTGACCCAAACAAGAGAGAGCTTTGAAGGGAGATTATTGACCTTAATAAGAAAAAAATTCTGTCAAAATGGGCATGTCTTTGTTCTGACCACTTTGATCCTCAGTATGTTTGTTTAGCACCTACTGGTAGGCACTATCTTGTACCAAATGCCTTGCCCAAGAGCGAAAACTTTGAGTTTTTGTCTTCTAGGTAAGAAAGGTCAGGTGTTAAAGACTAGTTCAAATTAAGAAAACTACTTACTTAGTGGTTAGTAGTTAAATATTCAACTATCTCTTTTTATTAAAAGGTATACATAATATATTATCACTGGTTGTTTTTGATGTTCGATCATCATGTAATGATGTAAAAAAGTAGTTAGAATTAACAAATATAACTATAAGAAGAAAAAAGGTAGTACCTACTTTTACACAGAAAAAAAAAAGAGTTTGGTGATTAATTAAAAGAGCCTTGAGTCAAAAGGATTAAAATATTTTTCTTAATTCTTATATTTGCCAAATTTAATAATGTTTGTATATACAGGGTGTCCCATAACTTAGGGGCCATAGGCCAACAAGTGATAGAGGAGGTCATGTCTGATAAAAAGCTTCCTATAATGCATGAGTCAAAACTTTCTTTGTCGAGATACAGAGCATCAAAGTTGGCAATTTTTCTAACTTTTGTAATAATAACTTTTCAAAAAAACGCAGTAAAAATATGAAATTGGGAAGTCTTAAATTAGAACAAAAGCAATAAATTGAAATTAATTTAAAAAAATTAATTTGAAAAATGTGAGTCAGTCAATTTTTTTAGAAAATACTATTTTTTTGGTATAAACTTTTATGAATGCCATATTAAATGCAATATTTTTTAAATATTTTTTGTTAATAAAAACAAGTCTCTAGCGAGACATAATAATGAAATATTATTGATATTTTTTTAAAGAGAAAGCAAAAATTAATTTAAAAAAATATATTTTTTTTATACATTTTCGAGGTTATTATGACCCTGTACCTCCTCCACTTGTAATATTATCAAAAAAAGGAGTACCCCACATTTTTTAATTACAATTAGCTGTTTGCCCGCAGGTAGAAAAACGATAACTGCAGTGGACTGTATATATTTTAATTAATGAAAGCGCGAACAAACATAAATATATTGATATGAAATCACGACATAATCAAAAGGTCCATAGTTAATTGCTGTTACTACACAACGGAAATCAGAGACAAAGCACTCACCAGTTTGCAGCCAATGTCTCCACGTACCAGGGGCCCCTTTCTGGATCTAATGATGGCACCACGTAGCTGAAGGGCTGAAGTTTCTAGTTCTATGCTTCAGTACACCAAAATCGAGCACTTTCAAGTGTAGAAATTTGTAATAGTTGGAGAAAGAAATTAACACGCCATTTTCTCGAGGCGGTAGAAAAGGGTCTCGCTGATTCTTGGAGCGCATGTCAAAATGCGCGAAACATGTGGTTTTAAAAAATATATTTAAAACAACCGCGAAATTTAGCGGGAGCTAACATAACTGCCCTCCAAAACACACAAATTTAGAATATCAACCGGACAGATATAGATATAAGAAAAAATGAGCGACCGATAAATATAAATGAATGAAAAACAGAAAAGTAGCGCAAGTTTATTTAGAGATAACGAAAACTCAAAAAAGGCAAAACAAACAAACAAAAATTCAAAAAAATAAAAATAAAGAAAAACCTATTGTAATACCCGGTAATAGGTAGAAAAATGAAAATTAGTTTTAATTCGGCAAGAGGCACAGTTTTACAACTGGCCGCTTGTAAACACCGGTAGCCGTTCGTACCGTCGCAACACGCACTTGACCGTCTCCGCCGGGATGCAATTCGAGAACCCGACCGACTGGCCATTTCAAAGGTGATTGGATGTGATCACTCGTTATGATAACCAAATCATTTAATTTGATATTTGGGGACGAATCAGCCCACTTCTGTCGCTGTTGTAGCGTATGCAAATACTCTACAGAATACCGTTTCCAAAAATCATTATGTAGTTCTTGCGTAATCAAGTAATTGGTTACGAAACCCTATAAAACTACTTCCCTGATCTGACCAGCATTGCGTCACGCTTCCACGTCTGGAAATGAATCGATGGAATGCACCTACAAACCCTTCGGTGGACAGTTCCATGGTTAATTCCAAATGCACGCAATGTGTGGCCGTACAGACAAACACACAGACATACGATTTGAAAGCTTTACAACCACGGTAACGATGAGGAATCACAAAGAAAGGTCCACAAAAGTCGATAGCTACACTCGAAAAAGGTTGATTCGGTTCGGTTCGGTTCGGTTGAAAAGTTGATTGATTCGATGAGCGGGAAGAGAACTCATTATGGGCGGTCTATAGGGTTTAGGGTTGATTCTAAAACATTGCAAACACTTGGATATGGTTCTTTGAATTGCCCGTCTGGCAGATAATATCCAAAATTGCTGTAAAAGCAGATTATGTAATGTTTTAAACCCAGGATAAAGGTATTGTCGATGAGTGGACTCGATAAGAAGAGTAGTTAAACGATGGTTACTCGAAAGTAAGACGGGGTGTTTTGCAGAATAAGACAAAAGGTCAGATTTTTGTAATCTGCCACCGACTCTAATGATTTCATCAAGAAAAGGTGAAAGTTTTCGAAAAGGTTTCGGTATTGGTTTATCCTTAGATAACGCGGAAAAAGCTCAGAAAAGCAAGAACCTTGAACGCGTTTGATAAGAAGGTATAACGCACTTTGCATCTCACCGGTGGTAGGAAAAACAATATTTTCAAAAATAATTTTTTGGTCCGGTGGCTTAGTGGGTTTTGGATAGGAATGGTTTTGAAAAAGGTTAACTATTCGAAGGACATAACAAATGATACGTTGAATTTTTGATACAGATGAATATTTGATAAGAAGCTGATCTAAGAAGTTAACGTCAATTATCGCATTGCAACAGACCTTTGGCTTTTCCTCCAGATTAATATCTCCGAAATCAATCGGCATTTTTGACTTATGAAAATCGGGCCATTTGTTTTCGGGAGACAACAAAAACGACGGTGCGTTCCACCACATATCATGTGAAGTGAGCTGTGAAGGGGTGGCCCCTCGTGACGCAATATCGGCTGCCTTTAAAGCAGAAGGAATGTAGCGCCATGAGTTTGAGGGAATGATTTCTTGGATTCTACTGACTCGATTTCCAACAAAGGTTTGCCAGCGATTAGGAGGGGATGAAAGCCAGTGCAATACGACTTGCGAATCGCAGAAAGTGACGATATTAGTAAAAGTTATTTTTCCTTCATAACTAGATAAGACGAAATCAATTAATTCGCTTAAAAGAAATGCGCCTAGGAGTTCTAGCCTAGCCAAGTTTTGTGACTTTATAGGTGCGACCCTAGATTTTGCAGATATGAGAGAAACAGATATATTGTTTTCCTCTTCTACACGAAAACATACGACGCCTGCGTAGCTTCGAATTGAAGCGTCACAGAAGCCGATGATTTGACAGGTATTGGTTTTTGACAGTTTGATTTGTCGGGGTAATTGAAAATTGGAAAGAAGTGGGAATTCAGAACGAAGTTTGTTCCAAGAGTCGATGATAGAAGAATCTGGTTCTTCGTCCCAGCCTATTTTCGATATCCACAACTGTTGCAAAATAAATTTTGCTTGTAGCAACAAGGGACAAAGAAAACCTAAGGGATCGAAGATTGTTCCTATGATAGATAAAATAGAACGTTTAGTTGGGGGTTTTTCCTTCATTCGGCATTGATAAGAAAAAATGTCGTTTTTTGGATGCCATTGAAGTCCTAAAACTTTGATAAAGTGTGGTTCCTCCTTGTCAAAAGAGAGAGGCATTTGACGATCGGATTCTGGCAATGTTGCCAATAACTCAGGACAATTGCTTGCCCATTTTTTAAGTTCAAATCCTCCCGACTTTAACAAATCATTGAGTTCCATCTGTAGGGAAATGGCTTCAGAAAGCGAAGGGCTAGTTCCCAAGATATCGTCGATGTAAATTGACGTTTTTAGAACCGTACTAGCCATAGGAAAACGTTCCTTTTCTCTCTCTGCCGGCTCATTTAAGGTACGCATGGCTAGAAAAGGTGAGCATGTCATGCCAAAAGTGACAGTAGAAAGTTCACACACTGAAAGTGGGTCCTGTGGAGAAAACCTCCACAATATCCTTTGATAAGGACGGTGATAAGGATTGATAAGGACTTGACGGAACATCTGTTTGATATCAGCAATGTAGGCAATAGGATTAAGACGAAACGTAAGGAGTAAAGAAGCAATATCCTTTTGAAGTTTCGGTCCAGATAACAACGTGTCATTGAGAATAATATCCTTTGGGGTGACTGCCGAACAATCCCAGACTACCGTTAATTTTGTACTTAAGCTTTCCGGCTTTAGTACGCAATGATGTGCCAAAAAACATGATACGTCGACTTTTGCTTGACTAGATAATTGCATGAAACTTGAATAGGCAGTGTACAGATCAGGATTTTTGAGTAATCTATTTTGTAGAAGTAAAAATCTACGATAAGCTTGCGGATAAGTATTTCCTAGGTCAGGGTTAATTTTATCTTTAAACGGAAGATCTACCATGAATCTACCGCTCGGTTGCCGTACGACACTCGCAGTAAAAATTGATTCCGCTTGTTTTTCTTCCTTTGATAAGATTTATTTTTTAGGCAAATGTTCGATTTCCCAAAACCTAGAGAAATGACCTCTAAAGGAGGTGAATGACTCGTTAAAAAACAACTGGTTCGTTCCGTAAGATTACCTACCTCGTCAACTTTTCCCATGACGACCCAGCCAAAGATGGTTGCAAGGGCTGAAGGTTGCCCTATTTGTCCAAGAACCCTGCCCTTCTTGAATATCTGTGCGAATAGCTCGCAACCAATAACTAGGTCCACAGGTCTAGATTTGAAATAAGATGGGTCGGCAAGTTTAAGGTTTTCCAAGTGTTTCCAATGATTATCGTTCAAAGTGAATGTAGGCATATTGGAACATAGTTGTGGAACAACAATTGCTTCGAAATTAAGTAAAGGAGTGACCTGTCCTTGTGGCTTAATGTGACATTGAACGAGCCCTTTGGAAGTAAGAGAAGACATTTGATTTAATCCGAATATTTCAGTGGTGTAACTTCGCCTAGGAAGATTAAGACGCTGAATACACTTTTCACCGATGAATCCTGTCTGTGATCCAGAATCAAGCAGTGCCCTCACAGGTTGAAAATTTCCGCAACAGTCCATAACATCTATTATGGCGGTGCATAAAAGAAAGGTACCTGAGTGTCCTGAGGTATTTAATGACACATGAAGATTATTGACAGGTGGTGTGTGAATGACAGGACTAGTATCTTGGCTTCCAGACTCTTTATTAGTTTCTAAGATATGAGTTAAAGTGTGGTGCCTTTTACTATTGCAAGTCCTGCATGAATATTTTGATTTGCACGTGTCTGCCCCATGCGAGGGATGAAAACACGCTAGACATAATTTTTTCTGCTTGACGGAAGATAGGCGATCGATAGGCGAGAGGTCAAGAAATGTTTGACATTTCGAAAGCACGTGACCTTGGTTACACCGGAAACATTTTATTCCTGTGCTTGAATTAGTTGAGGTGCCAGCCAGTCCTATAAAAGGCGAATTGGATGATTTATAGGTAGGCTTTTGCCCAAACTGATTTGACATAGAATTTGATTTTTGATAGGTGGGCATCTTTTTGGGTGCTGTTGATTGAGGAAGTGATTCCAAAACTTTATATCTTTTTTCTAGAAATTGAAAAAGTGACTGAAAAGTGGGAATTTCGGTATTAGTATTGGCGTGACTCATTTCAAAATTTGAACGCGTCGGAATATCCAATTTTTCTAACAGAATGAAAAGTCCCAACTGTCAACGTCAAAGCTAAGTGATTTTAAAATTTCTAGGGATTCTGAAAATGTGTCAATTAAATTACGCAATTCTTTAGCTGACTCGTTTTTTAATGTAGAGTTCATAATTGTGCTTAAAGCATCATTTGCAAGGTCTCGCTTGTTTTGATATCTATTGACTAATTTGTCGTAAGCAATTTTATAATTTTGATCAGATAAGCTAATCCCTGATATCAATTTTAAAGGCTCATCTTCGAGATATGAAAATAAATATTGAAGTTTTCGGACGTTACTTAGACTTTGATTTTGATCTATAATGTTATTAAAAAGATCGAAAAAGCTTGACCATAATTTTTCATCACCTCGTAATATGGGAATACCTAACTCTTTGAGTTTTGGAGTTTCGTTTTGTCGAACACATGATCCCGAAAAGGATGGGGCCTCAACCGGAAATATTTCAGAGTAAACCCCTTTACACGCATAAAAATATTTACGAGCTTCTGAAAGGATCGCATCCTGCGTTTTAAACTCCTCGTCGTCCGAGTCGTCTATCAACATAATGACATCATTATGTGCCAGCATGCATTTATCGAAGGTTTCATCCAAATCGGAATACCTATAATGTTATTAAAAAGATCGAAAAAGCTTGACCATAATTTTTCATCACCTCGAAATATGGGAATACCTAACTCTTTGAGTTTTGGAGTTTCGTTTTGTCGAACATATGATCCCGAAAAGGATGGGGCCTCAACCGGAAATATTTCAGAGTAAACCCCTTTACACGCATAAAAATATTTACGAGCTTCTGAAAGGATCGCATCCTGCGTTTTAAACTCCTCGTCGTCCGAGTCGTCTATCAACATAATGACATCATTATGTGCCAGCATGCATTTATCGAAGGTTTCATCCAAATCGGAATACCTCACTTGAAACTCGTTTCTCGCTTTTGCGTCCGTTGCCGCGGTTTGTGAAAACACATAACACTCGGTGATCGCAGATAAAAAACCCTTGCGTTTTTGCACGGCTTTTTTGATAGACATGATTTTTACCTTTGAAATGACGGAATTGTCGGTAAATATACAATTAACGCTAAATTAATGCTTCTGAAATAGGAAAATGACGAATTGTCGAAAATATGCACTAATTTATCGCAATTGATGAAAATTGTTTTAAATATCGAAATGATATGGAACACATCTAATCACAGAAATGTCGGTAAATATACAATTAACGCTAAATTAATGCTTCTGAAATAGAAAAATGACGAATTGTCGATAATATGCACTAATTTATCGCAATTGATGAAAATTGTATTAAATATCGAAATGATATGGAACACATCTAATCACAGAAATGAGAAATGTTGTTTGTTTTGATTTATTCTCGATTTTTGTTTACTGAAATGACCACGTGGTAGACCCTGCGATACCATAGCAGCGGACCGAAAACAGGTGAATTGCGCCGGACAACCGAAGGTCGAGCGAAAATCGATTGGCAAAATTCAAGGCCGTGATCACGGCGAAAATGTGAAAATGAAATGGCCGACTTATTAAGACCGTCGTATGGAGTAAATTTAAATATTTGGTTCGAAGGAACACTTATGTTTGCCCGCAGGTAGAAAAACGATAACTGCAGTGGACTGTATATATTTTAATTATTGAAAGCGCGAACAAACATAAATATATTGATATGAAATCAAGATATAACCAAAATGTCCATAGTTAATTGCTGTTACCACACAACGGAAATCAGAAACAAAGCACTCACCAGTTTGCAGCCAATTTCTCCACGTACCAGGGGCCCCTTTCTGGATCTAATGATGGCACCACGTAGCTGAAGGGCTGAAGTTTCTAGTTCTATGCTTCAGTACACCAAAATCGAGCACTTTCAAGTGTAGAAATTTGTAATAGTTGGAAAAAGAAATTAACACGCCATTTTCTCGAGGCGGTAGAAAAGGATCTCGCTGATTCTTGGTGCGCATGTCAAAATGCGCGAAACATGCACTCTGTCCGTCATCCAATTGTGTGGTTTTAAAATTAAAAACAACCGCGAAATTTAGCGGGAGCTAACATTAGCTGAGTATTCAGCTGGCTGTGACAGATTTTTTTTGTATAACTTGTTTTCACCCACTCCTCTTTAAAAATCCTATATCTTAAAAACAGATGTATGTTGACCCCATGTTATATAAACTCTTTTCTTGGAAATAACCTCCTCTATCACCTGCTGCACTATGGCCCCTAGTTATGGGACACCCTGTATAATAATCACTTAATTATAAACAATATTTTTTTTATTTTATTTTATTTGGTAAATAAAATTTAAATAGATTTTTTATGGAAATCAAAAGTATTTTGTTGACAAAACTGAATAAGTCATATTTTTTAACATTTGGAAATGTAAAAAAACACAGACTCATACCAAATATTTTCTAAAAAAAAACTAATTGCCAGAGTTTAATAAACTAATGAATGGATTTTGGTAAAATGCTCTGAATTTCGGGATTTGTGGATAATTTGCGTTATTTAGTTTTTTTTTTCTAAAATTAATTTTAATATCTACAAAAAATCTTAACGGGTACATTTGACGTTTTTTAGTAAATGCAATTAATCATCTTGATTATTTAAAATTTTTGTCTTATAAATTATTTTTTTAGTTCCACTTCATTATCGTCAGCCGTTCCCAAATCTGCAAATATCCGGCCAGATATCCAATTTGATGATTTGATTGAAAGCTTAAAAGGTGATACAATGCAAACTTGGTAAGTTTAACATTAGCATACAGCAGGAGGTGTAAAAGTTATGGTATATGTCATAAAAGTGATTAATATGGGCAAAAGTTTTGAAATATGGTATTTTTAAAATTTCTTATTTATAGACTATTCTTTCTACAATTCTCGGGATATTTTTGGGAGATCTGAGAATGTCTATTTTGAATAGAACTTGCTATTTTTGCCTAAAATTACATAAAAAAACGTGGTTTTTATTAATATGACAAAAGCAGACTACATGATTTTGTGCGGAAAATACCCAAAACACTGGAACTGGATTGATTGAAGTTTTCAAATGCATTACTTGTGCTTTGATAGTTGGTACAGGATCAGTTTTATATACAATTTTAGGGGGTTTCTCTACTTTTGGTCAGTACTGTTTGTTGGTACCTATTATGTAAAAGGTAAAATAAAAACAAGGAGAAAAATATGGACCAATAAAAGAAAAAGTCTTAAAGCTCACTACAAAATATAAATAAATATAAAGGGAAGGTCAGGTTTCTTATGTGCTGATGGATGTGAAGTAAGTTAATCTAGATCCTAGGTAGTTGCATATTGATTATTTTTATGTATTAATAAGTTAAGTCTTCATTAAACTTTATGTACCTATTATTTTTAAATACTAAAAACAATGAAAAGTTAATTGCTTTAAAAAGTTATATTAAAATAATTTTAATTAAAAAACATAAACCAATGAGTGCTTTTAATTTCGAGGCAAGAGTTTTGCTGATAAAATATAACAAAAAAATCTATATTATAAGTATAGGCTGTCCCATTTTTATCATTTGGGTGGTTTCGGGAACTTCTAGGGAAGATTGAAGAAATGACTACACCTTAGTGTGCTTTAATTTGAAGAGAATAATGATGGTAAACATCGCATATCAATATTATAAACATAGAAACCGAAAACACCCAAAAGTGTCGAAAATGCACCCTGTACACTAGGGGATCAAATAGACTCTTTAAATCCTGATGCAAAAATTTGGATAAATATCTCAAGGTCTGAGTATATAATTCGGGGTTTTGACTTTTTTTAACAGAACAAATCTACTTACTGTAAAAAATTTACTTAGAGCAATGTATTACCAAGGTGAAAACACCTTTGACAATTTGAAATAGAAAGAAACCCTTTTACCTGTGTTTTAAATTTTAGGGATTAAAGTAACACTTTTCTATATCCAGAAAAAAATAACGTAAAGTAGATTTCTTATCTTTAGGGAAAAATAATAAAAATCAAAACTACGGATATTACCAGCTGTAAATAAGTTATTGATTTCTAATATTATAAATCGATAAAAGAATTAATTCTGTAAAAAGAGTCATTTAAATAGAATGGCTGTCAAAGCTGTACCGGTAATATTTTACACTAATTTAAATTTTATAATTTTGGGTGCAAAAAATTTAAAGGAAAATGTCTTTATTTATTTTATTTTCAACAAAATCTGCACGCCCATGGTTTTTTCATCGATTTCTCTTTTATACCTATTACAGTGTTGCCTGTGAGGATTCGGCGAAATTTTCTGAGATTTCATGCATGATGAATGAATTTGCGTATTAAATAATGGGGATGCGTCTTCTAGGGTTCCTTGAATTTCTTTGTGAGCAACCATCTTCAGGACCTGCAAGTTTTAATCAAATAATATTTCCCAAGGCAATAAAAGGATCTTGATTAGGTTCGCAGTCTGTTCCAAGCTCATCAAACTCTAACCGTAAAACTGAACAGCTAATTGATGTTTTAATTCGGCTACTTTGTGTAAGTTTTGGGTCCAGCTTAGAAGTGAATATACAGACTTAGCTAATTTTGCTTATTAATTACAATTTACCGTCTTGAAGTAGGGTTTTCAAAATATTCTCTTACAAAAACCGACTTAAGAATTAAACTTAATCCTAAAGCAGATACGCGCATACAACTTTCGTTGAACATTAAACGCGATATTGGAAAACTTGTCTCAAACAAACCGTCCCATCCATCGCATTAAGTTTAAGAGAAATAATAACAAAATATTTTTAATACTTATTTTAGTGTTTTTACTGTTTCAAAGTTACTAATATATTACGAACCTACTTATTTCTTACATTTTATTATTTACTCTTTATTTGCAAGCTTAAAAATTAGTTTTAATTTCGATTTTATTACACAAAACTAAACATTATGTATTATATTTAAGTACTTAGGGTAGGGGTTCCCTAGAAAAGAAAAGCAAGCTTTAGACACTACAAAAGTTTGAGAACCACTGCCCAAGATCATAAAAAAGACACAATGTGCGACGGCGACGACGTCGCGAATCATTTATTTTATGAAAGCGAACAAAAATACACCGTACTCGGAAAAACATTTTTTGAACAAGGAGTTACGCAAGACTTTACTTGATAGGTGAATTCTTTGTGCAATAACTTTAAACGGCTTAATGAATATGGAAGAAAACATATCTGACATAATCGTATAATTAGAACCTAAATAGGGTTGTTTTGGATCAGCAAAGTTGCCTCTAAATATTAAAAAATAATAAAAACACACACAAGGAAGATATAAAATAACAGAAACGATAGATTAACGATCTAAAACAGGTAACCTTTATGTTTCTTAATCCTTGTTTATTAGCAGGTGAGCGAGAGAGTCAAAAATAACCACACTGCCGCAACTGTTACCGTTTATAGTTATTTTGACTGAGTGCGCATATTCAGGAAACAAACTAGTAACAGAAACCGTTATTCAGAGGAATTTCACTAGTCCAAATAATAACTGTTTTTCATTATATTAATTTAAAAGTAATGTGCAATTAAAACATCACGTTTGTGGCTGTGTTTGGATTTTAGTCTTAAGATCGTTTTTTTACTTTCCTCGTCAATAAAATATTCCGCCAAAAATGACATGCTTCAATATTAAAAATATGATAATTTACGACCAAACAGTTTATCCAGCCTTGCGAAAATTGTCTTAAAAAACACGCTCTAATAGCTTATTGAAGCAAAAAGTTGTATAAAATTTTGCCATTTCGTACGTAAATGTTTGTTAGCTCCCGCTAAATTTCGCGGTTGTTTATATATATTTTTAAAACCACACAATTGTATGAAGGACAAAGCGCATTTCGCGTATTTGGACATGCGCACCAACAACCAGTGAGATCCTTGTCGACCGCCTCGAGAAAATGGCGTGTTAATTTCGTTCTCCAACTATTTCAAATATCTACACCTGAAAGTGCTCGGATTTTTGTGTACTGAAGCATAGAACTAGAAACTTCAGCCCTTCAGCTACGTGGTGACATCATTAGATCCATACAGGGGCCCCTTAGAAGCGGAGAATTTGGCTGCAAACTGATAGTGCCTTTAATTCTGATTAACGTTGTGTGACACCAATATTTACCTATGGACGTTTGATTATTTCGTAATTTCATATCAATATATTTATGTTTGCTCGCGCGCTTTCATTAATTAAATATTTACAGTCCATTGCATTTATCGTTTTTCTTACTGCGGGCATAACAATGTTATCAAATTTTACATTTTAAATAAACAAATTAACAAAATCGTGAGTCTTTTCAAGTTACATGCAGATAACCACCCCCCGGAGGTATCTTAATATTAGGACGATTTTTACTGGAATCACATAACCTAACGGTACTAAAGTGACGTAAAAATCTAAATCTAACAGTTGTAATAAAAATTATTTTTTCATATTTACTTAAGTTTTCAGAACATTTTTCGTCTATATACGTAAAGATACCATATCGATACCATGCGATTCCAAACCAATGCACATTTCAACTTTTAACCAAGACCTTAAACTTAAACAAAACGTAGGCTAAGTTTAGTATAGGCCTTAGTAAACATCGGTATGTACAATATATATTCGCTTAATAGCTTTATCCATTTGGAGAATTTAAAGTCTAATCACCCTAGTAAAGACACCATGATAAGTTTAGGTTTTGGTTTATAGGCATCAAGAAAGAAAAATAATATCCTGTACTAGGTGGGTTTTTCCTTTTTTTTTTCTTCTCTTGATCGGTTGTTGTTTCGGTCCCTTGCTTTTCTCAGCCTGGAGAGAGCGAAGGGTAGGGGGGCGCAAATATTTTGCCAGTACACCTACTCTTCTTAAATTTTTGTATACTCAATAACATACATAGCAACTTTGTACCTTAATGTTTTTTTTAAGTGATTACTAAAATGAACCGAACCGAACCGAACATTCCAACAACCGTTTTTTTTAAATTTATCCACCCTGTTACCTTGTTTTCAGAAAGATGAGAATGCCTTGAGGTCCAAATATATTGTATTTTGTGACAAAACATAAAGTTACCAAAATAATACTTAGGAAATTTGGAACGAAGCCTAGTAATGCTGAATCGTCAAATTTTTAATTTTTTTTGTTAATTCAGTATAACCACCCATTTAAACATTTTTTTTTTCTTTTCAAATCATGTAAGTCGAAATTTATACGGTTGTGTTTTTTCACAACTCGGTGGATTAAAGAGGTTTTAAATTTTTTGTTAGTTTACTATTACACACTTTCAAACATTTTTCTCTTGTTTCTTCCCAAATCATGTAAGACGAAATTTATAATTATCTGTTTTTGTAATAAAAACTTTTCAATTCTTCTTTCCCTTAAAGCGCAGGAACTCCAATTCAAACAAAAAATTTCAAAATTCCTTTAACCCGAGTAACTTGAAAATCTTCAATTTTCTTATTTCTGAAACCGCTTCAATGAAATTTTTTTTCCAAATCTCCACAGTAGCTCCCAATTTAATTTTTTTTTTCAAACTTTAAAACGAGTAACTTTAAAACTTCTTTATTTATTCTGAAAATGCATCAATTAAAAATTTTTGCGAACTTCCACAGTAGATACAGATTTTCAATTTTTTTTCAAAATTTCTATAAAGCGACTAACCTTAAAATTTTCTAATTTTTTCTTTCAAACCGCGTTATTTAAAATTTGATCCAAATTTCCATAGTAAATCCAAAATTTTTTTGACTTCTGAAAACTTCATTAATGAGCAATTTTTCCAAAATTCCACAGTAACTCCAAAATGTTCAATATTAAGACCCTGTAAGTCAAATAATTTAGTAAATAAAAAATATTTTTCAAGTTTTATAAAAACGATGTACTCAAAACTTTTCAAGTTTTTTTTTATATAAAATGCTGCAACTCTAAGTTGTTTCCTAAAATCAAATAAATATTTCTTTTTTTAATTTTAATAAACGTGTAAAACTTCAAAAATTTTATTCTTAGTTTTTTTTCTGAACACCAATTAAATCAAAAATTTTTTAATTCTTTTTCATAAAATGCTGTAATTCCAAAAACAAATCTTTTTCTAAAACCTATAATTACAATAAATTTTCAATTTTTATAAAATGGTGTAACCATAGAAACATTTAATATTTTATTTGTTCTAAACACCTAGCAAATCAAATATTTGCCAAATTTTTTTATATACAATGTCTTCTTCAATTTTTTTTTCCTTCTTAAAACCCAGGAAATTAAAATTTAATTTTTTAAAGCGCAGTAACCTTAGAATATTACTCTGAGGCAGTAACTCTAAAATTTTAAAATCTTTTTTTACAACACAGTTAATCGAAAAAAAAACTACAGCAAGCATTTTTTTAATATAAAATCCTTTTAAAACTTAGTTACTCAAAAATTTTCCTTGTGTTCGATAAGTCTGTCAAGCATACGTTCCAAGTTGAACTTCATGTATGTTCAGGTGCTCACTATGCACCATTTAAAACAAAAATCATGATGATCTTCCATGAGTCAAGTTACCGTTTCAAAATACCTGTCTTTATCCAGGTCTACCGGGCACTTGTTCCAGATTTGGAGACAAAATTTGAGTCATTTGATTATAAGGAGATTCATATGCAGCTCATACATCAAAATCGTGCTGATGTCAGATGGGTATTGATTTTGAAGTGGGCCCAGGCTATAAATAATTTTGATCCCAGATATACGAAAGCAGTGTCTACAGTGCTTCCTTGCATATTTTACACGATAGTTACCTTTAAAAGAATCATTGGCAGCATCCGTCTCTCAGCGGTTCCATAATTAAAACTAAGCTGAAAACTGGCTGGAAAATCAATCAGGCACTGATTGATTATATACATTTGCCCCTTAACACCCCTCACCCACATATTCGTATCTGTCTTGATTCCAAAAATTTCCCTCACCAACCACCAATTTTTCCACAAAAATATATTGAAATCAGACCAAAAAACGCTTGTTTGTATCTGAATTAATTACAAAGTTTCTCCTGGGTTTTTTTATAAAATTGTATTCTTACCAGATCAAATAATAAATCTGAAAACCGCATGCTTGTATATGCTTCGGTTCCAAAGTTCTGAATTTTCCCCCTTTAGACCCCTTACCAATCTTCGTGTTTTAGATTTGTTTAAAATGAAATTGTATTGACATTAGGTCGAATCATAAATCACAAAACCACGTGTTCGTATCTGTTTTGGTTCCAAAGTTAAAATGTTATTCCCTTTTCACCTCTCAAGCGCCACTTATGGCCAAAATTTTCATTTTCATTAAAATCGGTTCACGAGATGTGTGAAATTTTTTAAAAAACAATTAACTTTAAAGTTAATACTTAACTGGCGCAGTTGTGTGGATGCGTTTAGTATCGGTTAAAAAACTTTAATCGGTTCGTGAGTTTCAACTCTTTAAAACGCAAAAAGAATAACTTTAACAGTGACAAGTCGCAGTCCTGTGTTGGTGAATCGGGGAAGGACTAATTTGGGCCATAGCGATAAAGCAACCACGACGCAAGAAGACCACAAAAATCCAAAGTGCCAAATTTTCCTTTTCGCCTGTTCTTAGATCGTGTAAGATTTCGGTAGAGATAATTTTAGGGCGTGATTAATTGCAATCAATTAATTTTAGGCAAGATCAATTGGGATCATTAGTTTAGGCAAGATCAATTGGGATCAATAGATTTAGGGCAAGATCAATTGCGATTAACTAGGTTAATGATAGAATAGGAAAAACAAAAATAAATAAAATTCAACAAAATTCAAAAACTGAATTTTAGAATTTTGAAAAAAGAAATCAGTATTAAAAAACATTTAAAAATTTATATTTTGTAATTTTTATGAGCTCAGACAGTGATTCTGATTTGGATTGTTTAAGTAGCTTATTTTCGAATCAGTTTAAATCAAAAACAGAGAAAAAACAACCGAAACATTTTAAAAATCGGTTTCAAAATTTTGCAAACGTTATAAGACCGTCAAAAAAGGCAAATTAAGAAGGTAATGTTATTCCACCTCCTCAACCACAACGCATAGAATGGGATTTATTAAGGGCAAGGTTAAATACTTTATGACCTTATGATGGTAGTTATGAAACTCTTAATATTTTCTTAAACCAATGTGATTATGGTTAGTACATGACTATTCAGTTGCACGAAGTGAGACAATTAATGCATTGATTTTTGATCACATCCAGAGTAAATTGACAGGTAATGCCGAAAAATTGGAAGGCAATAGAAGTGATATACAAAATTATTTCGAATTAAAGGAAGCTTTAAAACAATGATTTTTTTCTTTTGGTACACGGCTAAAGCACCTTACAAACGCAATTAATCAAATGGTTCCACAAGAAAATCTACCCCTCGAAACATTTGCTATTTTGAAAAATGAATATGAAAAAACTGCATTAAATACTTTTATCGCAAATTGCACAGGTAAAATTCGTGACAATATGTTTTTCAATAAATCCGATTCGTTAGAAGAAGCCATGACTAAAGTCAACGAATTCGAAAATTTTGAAACATTATACGGTTCTCAAAATAATCACAATTTGCCTTCAAGTTCAAAACAAGTACCTAATAGAAACATTTTTAGCTCACCAAATCAACCGTTTAATAATTTTCGAAACTCAGGTATTTTTCAACAAAGACAACTGTTTAACAATTATCAAAGACAACCTCAAAATTATTTTGGTCAAAACTCAAACTTCTTTCAGCAGAGACCTCAAATTCAAAATTTCTCTAATCAAAATTTTGCTAACCAAAATATGTTTCCTACTGGTCCAATAAATATTTAACCACGACCAATGCCACCAAAAAAGTTTTTCACAGGTAAACAAGTTTTCGGTCCCAAACCAGACCAGAGATTTAAACCAAAAAATACACCACAAGATCAATTACCAAAACCTACCCCAATGTCCGTGACATCTAATAATATATTTAGACGCGTACATAGCCAACAAAGTCAACTACCACAACATTGGCAACGTTATCCTAAACCACCTCAATTTCATTTCGAAGAATTACACATGAATGATGTATCTTCACAAAATAATAATAGCTATGATTATAACCAATATAATGACTAGGATTATACACAATACGATGACCATGATTACAATCAATACGATAGCCATGATTATAACCAGTACCATAGCGATGATTATAACCAATACAACATTGATCAGTCCTATGAAACTAATGTTTATTACCAAAACCAAGGAAATGAAATGTAAAATCCCGGAACTTCAACTCAAAATTTAAATATCTCGGAAACTAAAAATAAAACCGAAAATTTTCAAGAGGCCAGCTCCAGACAAAATCAAACCTAGTAGAAATAAATAGCTCTGTCAACAGCGCACTTCCTTATATCGAAATTAAAAATTCAAAATGTAAATTATTAATCGACACGGGAAGTTGTCGTTCGGTTCTTCGACCATCAATCGCAGAAGAATTTTTTCCAAATTGTATTTTTAGAAAACAAAATAAAATTAAAACGACAACAGGTTGCACTGAAACGTAGTTTGAAGCAGAAATCCCTGCGTTTGCAGAATTTAATTGTAACACATATATTAAGTTCGTTTTATTCGACTTCCACGATTTTTTCGACGGTGTAATAGGTATAAACGACCTTAGACAACTTTGGATTCAGTTGGATAAATCAGAATTTTTACGAAAAGAATGCGAATTTTTAGGTCACGTTGTAACAACAGAAGGAATTAAACCAAATAAAAAGAAACCATTTCAATTAGGCTATTATCGGAAATTTATAAAAAATTTCGCGAAAATCACAAAACCAATGACTTATTAGAAAAATAATAAAGTGGAACACACAAATGAATTTGTAGACTGCTTTAATATTTGCAAAACTATTTTATGTTCAGAACCAGTACTTGCATATCCCGATTTTACTAAACCATTTGAAATGACGACCGATGCATCGAACTAAGCGATTTCGGCCATTTTGTCACAAAATGGACACCCAATTTGTTATGCCTTAAGAACATTAAACCCTGCAGAGATTAATTTTGCAACGATCGACAAAGAATGTTTAGCAATAGTATGGGATGTAAATATTTTCGACCATACTTATTTGGTAGAGAATTCACCGTGTATACTGACCATCAATCACTTACTTGGGTTATGAACTTAAAAGAACCAAATTCGAGACTTGTACGCTGGAGATTAAAATTAGACGAATATACTTTCTCAATAAAATATATAAGAGGTAAATCCAATACCGCAGCCGACGCATTGTCTAGAAACCTAGTAGACCTCAATGCCTTGATGATTTTCACCACAAAAGGCACTTATCATAAATCGAGTGCGCGAAAAACAAAAACTAAAAAGAAATCTTCTTTACAGGTTCAAAAAATGTCAATTTTTCGTGACAGCTAGTCTTTGCTGCCTAAATATTTATTTATTTTTCACCATTTTCAGTCGTAAGTTTTGTGTTATAAATACCATAAAGGCTCGTGCCAGGTCTGGTTTGGCTCTGGAATTGCGGGTGAGTCACCAAATACCACAAGCACCTCAGAAAATTGGAAACTTTAAAAGAATTAGTGCTCTTTTTTGTTATTTTTCTTTCCAAAATCAGCTGAGACCGAGAAGTTTGGTTGAGGTTACTGGTCAATTAGCCAAACGGGTAATTTTCGACTAGCGGGCCCGCTCCTAATAAAATCATACTAGCTAATTTTCGGTGATTATACCGGTAAAAAGTAAGGTGACCATCTGTAAAAACCATGACTCGTTATTCAACAAATTGTGGAAGTTGCAATACTAGGATGCCAAAGCAACAACCTCACCTGCAATGTTCTGAGTGTAACAGATGATTTCACTCAGTCCAGTGCACAAAACTTAATGAATTGGAAGAAAGATTCTTAGCCGAAAAAAATCAACCATGGACATGCAAAAAGTGCAAAAGACTTACGGTCAATGAAATGTCCAACGGAGAAATGCATGAGTCTTACAAGAAATAAAAGATCATCTATCGGTCAGGGAGGCAAAGATTTAGACTCGATTTACTCGGTACTATTGGAACTAAAACAGAAGTATCTGAAATGCGTAATGAATTTACAGAGGTTAAAAACTCCTTATAATTTTTAAACAGTATGTATGAGGAACAGCGCCAATGGAACAAAGTAATGGGTGAAATGATGGAAGAGGTTAAAGGCGAAAATAAAAAGCTTAGAGATGAACTTTCTTTAGTGCAATCTAAGTTAATAGAGATTGAAGGTGAAAAAGGTAAAACAAATACAAAACTTACCATAAACGGAGCATTTGAAACTGGAGATTCCGAAGAAATTTTCCTTCAAAAATCCCTTAAATTATTAAAGTTTGTTGACACCACAATAAAAAGAGAGAACATAACGGAAATAAAACTTATTTTGGCAAAGAACAAACCGCCAGTGGTGTGTGTTAGCATGAGTAGCTCTGACCTAGTTTAAAAAGTAATTAAAAAACGTCGTCAAGCTGGAAACTTAGATACTCTCCATTGTCAAATTAAAGATACGAAAACAGCTATCTATCTTAATGAACACTTACCCGAAACAACATACAAGCTATTAAAAGAAGCTAAAAAATGCAAGGATAAAGAGTATCAGTATGTTTGGTATGAAAATGGATCGGTTCTAATCAGGAAAAATGATCAGGCTAAAGCTATAAAGGTGTGTAATTCGTTGCATTTACAAAATATTCTTGGATCGTCGGAAAGAGAGTAATACAAAAAAAATCCAACAAATAACAAGTATTTTCTTCCACATCGAAATGTAGCACAACGACTCACTCATGTAAAAAAATAAAAAGTAAAACGGTTAGTGATGTAGATAGCGCAATAATTACTGAGAATGGTCTCAGTTTTATTCATGTTAACATTAGAGGCATAAAAACAAACTTTGATAATTTTTTACTTTTGTTGAGTTCATTAAAAGTTGACTTTGATTTGATTATTATGTCAGAGACGCATTTTATTGAGGATCAGTACAATTTTAATATACAATCTTACTCGATTTTCTACAATGAAAGTTGTATTAACTGGTGTGATGGAACTATCATTTACTGTAAAAGTGGTTTGGTGTTACAAAATGAAACAATATGTGTTAATAGGTATAAATTTGTGCCCGTAGAATTAATGAAAAATAATAGAAAAATAGGTTTAATCGGGCATTATAGGTTACCTGGTTTAGACAAAAATATCTATGATGGGGTTCTTACAGAATTATTTACGGGTAGCTACTTTACCCCATGTTCAGTGGAAATTTTGCCAACGAATGTGTTACTAATTATTTAAATGTTTTGTCAAGTCAAGGCTATTTTCCATATATTGATACACGAGGAGACTCTTGCTTGGATCATTTCTTTGTTAAAGGTATCGCTAATAATTGTAATTCAGCAGTACTAGATAGCGACATAACAGACCATTTTCCAATAGTCTGAAGCATCGAGTTGGTACCTTGCAATCAAAATCAACATCAAAAATTGTATAATAAGCTGGAGAAAATACAACTTAGAAATCTCCTTTGCAATGAAACATGGCAAGAACTTATAAATGAGAACCCTCCCGACCAGATTGCTGAGAAACTTATTAATAAACTTAAATTTTATTTACAAACTTGTACAAAAGTTATTCAGATCCCTAGTTCTCTGAGATGCATTAAACCATGGAACACCTGGCCTGGTTAGATCCATAAGGTGCAGAAATAGACTTAAACAGGAGGTAACTAAATCTAAGAGTAATCCCAATGCATTAATAACTCACACTGAACACAGAGACCGTTTATCTAAATTAATTGAAACCACTAAATATAGCTATTATCAGTCCAAAATAAATAATAGCATAAATGATCCTAAAAAAATGTGGCAAACCATTAAAGAGGCATCAAACGAGTACACTAATCAAAACCCAATAAAACTTTTAAAAATGGAAAACAGTCATATAGTCACTAATGAACCGGAAATCGCTAATGAGTTTAACACTTTCTTCAGCTCTATTGGGGCTAAACTAGCAGAGAAGATTACACCCACTCCTCAAACATATGAAAATGTATGCGATAAATCTTTATTTCTGAAACCTGTAACAGAATCCGAGCTAATAAATGTAATAGGTTCTTTGAAAAATACTGGTTCTTGTGGGGAGGATGGTATTACCTCGAAAATTATAAAAGATAACCATAACTCTCTCCTTAAACCTCTGGTACACCTAATTAATTCTATTTTTACTTCTAGTTACTACCCAAAGATTTTTAAAAACTCTATAATTATTCCCATACATAAAGCTGGCGATAAAAGAAAATTAAATAATTATAGGCCTATTGCACTTTGTAGTGTTCTAAATAAAATCGTAGAAAAATGTATTAAGGATGGGGCTTTTTAGAGGAGAATCGTATCATCTCGTATCACCTCCCCACATCAAGTTGGATTTAAACCTAAACTGATAATGCATTACAAGAAGTCAATCAATTTGTGTCGAATAGCAAAAACAAAAAACTTAAACCTATCGTTGTTTTTTTGGACTTGAAAAAAGCTTTTGACACAGTTGCACACACTATACTCCTAAAACGTGTAAAAACTATGGGAATCAGAGGAGTGGTGTATAATATTTTAAGTTCTTACTTGGAGGGGCGAACGCAAAGGGTAAGGATTGGTGGAACTCTTAGTGGAATCCGCAACGTCAAGGTAGGTGTGCCTCAAGGCAATGTGTTGGGCCCGCTTCTCTTTTCCATGTACGTTAACAGTCTTCGTAATTTAAAACTAAATGGTAAAATAGTTTGTTTTGCAGATGACACTGCTGTGCTAGTAACAGTGAGTAGTTGGGAAGAAGCTTACAGGAGGGCAGAATTGGCCCTTCACAAAATAAAGTGTTGGTTGGATGCTAATCAATTATCTCTAAATGTTGATAAAACTAAATTTATATGCTTTAGCTTGAACAAGCGTGGTATGTCACACAGAGACTTTATATTGCTCCATAATTCCGCCTGTAATCCAAATTTAAATGGCTGTACTTGTGTACAAAAATATTATCTTGTAGATCTATTAAATACCTTGGTGTATATTTTGATTCATTTTTAAAATGGGACGTTCACGTGGATTATGTTAGCAAAAAAATTTGAAAATTAACTTACAAGTTCTCGCAGCTAAGACATATTCTTCCATTTAAGTTAACAAAGTTGGTATATTTGGCATTGGCTGAATCGGTACTATGTTATGGGATATTGTGTTGGGGTGCCACTTGCGACTCTATCTTATCGCCTCTTAAAATAGCTCAGAAATATGTACTCAAGATACTATTGTTTAAACCGAAATTATATTCTTCAGAGCTTTTATTTTCTGAAATAGAGTTTTTACATTTAAGGCAGTTATATTGTATGAAAGTCCTGCAATTCTCGTTAAATTATAAGATATTTCAAGACTTTGTTTCATATGATATACAAACAAGAGCAGTATCTAGGCTAAACTATTGCAATTGTAATTTTTTAGGATCATTTATGCCATTATTTATTTTGGACTGATAATAGCTATATTTAGTGGTTTCAATTAATTTAGATAAACGGCCTCTGTATTCAGTGTGAGTTATTAATGCATTGGGATTATTCTTAGAATTAGTTACCTCCTGTTTAAGTCTATTTCTGTACCTTATGGATCTAACCAGGCCAGGTGTTCCATGGTTTAATGTATCTCAGAGAACTAGGGATCTGAATAACTTTTGTACAAGTTTGTAAATAAAATTTAAGTTTATTAATAAGTTTCTCAGAAATCTGGTCGGGAGAGTTCTCATTTATAAGTTCTTGCCATGTTTCATTACAAAGGAGATTTCTAAGTTGTATTTTGTCCAGCTTATTATACGATTGTTTACAAAACTTTTCAGGGACTCAGCAACAAAAAGAACTATAAAAATTTGGGTTAAAAATAACTACCAACGAATTATGTCTGAAATAATTTGGTTTTCATAAAATTAACACATTTCTGTTAAATATTATGCTTTATCTGTTTGTGTCTTTTGTTAAAAATGTCTAATAATTTATATAATAATAGTATGTTAAAACCACTTATGTAATTTAGTCTAAGGTAAGAATGCTAGTTGGAGACACACAAATTTCTAAAATTCATCGTGTCTTCTACTAGCATCTTCTTCTTCTTTGGGTTCCATGAACCATATTTCTCTTTTTTTTTGTAATAATATCTTGTACTTGTAAAATGACACTCCCGAGGAACGCCCTCATAGTAGCAGTCATAATGACGTCACTAATAGTAGTCGTCAGCATTGATGACGTACAAATTACGACCTTAAATAACCCCCTTCTTCCTATCCAATTAGGTAGTTCAAAACAAATATATACAAAACATAACTTTTTGCATTATATTAATCTTCAATCAATAATCGATCAATTTTCGAAAATTAAAAAATATTTCTCAATGATTAAACAAAACTTTTTAAAAGACAATAATACAAATCCGATATCTTTAAACAGTCTTTCCGAAAGCTCACTTTTGAGAACGGAATATTTAATACAAACCACTCAAAATAAAATTTTAAATTTGCACCCTGTTATCAGGAACAAACGAGGTTTAATTAATGTTGTCGGAAAAATTAATAAATGGCTTTTTGGAACCCTCGATACCGAAGATGGTGAACGTTACGAACAAGTAATATCTCACTTACAGAAAAATCAAAAAACTATTGTTCAAGAAATGAATTTACAAATCTCGGTATCAAGAACCTTAATTTGAGATTATAACAAAACCTTAACAGTTCTTAGTAGTAACCAAAATAAATTAGAAAACAGTTTAAAAAGATTACAAAATTATATGGGAACAAAAATTCGAGATTTAAATATCTATTTGACTTTCCAAAATTTGTTATCACAAATCAATTTGGATTGCCAAATTCCCTTTACTTTTGTCGATAATTTAGGAGATGCAATAATGTTTGCAAAATTAAACACTTTGCATAACTCAATTATTTCAGGCACTGAACTGATTCAAATGATGGAATATTTAAAGAAAATTTACAAACCTAGTCAAATTCCAAGTTTTAATAATGTCTTAACTTACTATCAATTGTTGGGTACACAAATAACTTTTTCAAACCTAAAATTAGTTTTTGCAATTCATGTCTCAATTATTGAACCCGAAACATATACATTTTACCAATTAATACCTACTATCCAAAATAACCAAATTTTCGTACCTCGATACCCTTTATTGGCACGAAGCTTACAGAAAAATCAGTTCCATGAAGAAGCCTGCCCACAATTAGAAGAAACGTACTACTGCCAAGAATGATTCACCACCGATGACAATTGCACCCTTAGACTCCAAAGGGCTTTCAACCACAAAACTGCCCTGTAGTTAGCATCAATCTGCAAGAATCTGAAATGGTCCACACAAAATGCCGCACTAGTCAATATATTGGAACTCGTAAACCGATTTTAATTAGAATCCCACAATCAGGTGATGTAACAGTTGCAAATTGAAAATACAGAAACGAAAACCAATTAATAAAATTCAATATTTGGTACGATCAGTGGTCTTGATCGTACCAAATATTGAATTCCAAAAATTTAAGAAACAAGAAATTTTGGAATCAACAAATATAACAAAAATCGATATTGCCACTATCTATAAATTAAATGATATTGCCAATAAATTAAAACCAATCAGTTCAGACCTTCAGTTATCATTATGATTGTCATAGCCATGATGATATTTTACTTTTGGAAAAATGGAGTTTCACTGAAGTCTTGCCGACACAAAACGTCAAGAAAAACAATGGTTAACCAACCACCTGATGAAGAAGCAAAATCCAGCCGTAACTCTGAAGTTGAGCCTGAAAACAACTCCGTGATTTTCAGACCTAAGGAGGGAGGAGTTATGTTCACATAATATTATTTTTATTTTATTAGATAAGCATTTTTATAACCACACTTGTTTGCTAACTTTGCAATTTTTTACTATTATATGAAATGTTAGGAGAAAATTAAACCATTCCCAGCAAAGCTTCTGTAGACTTAAGATCGCACAAACGTTACTTTAAGTTGTTATAAATTTATGCAAAATAAAATTTTTTAAAAACAATTAACTCTAAAGTTAATACTTAACTCGCGCGATTTTAAAGAGGGCAATTTAAATAAACTCAATTTAAAAAATTAGGTTTTAAGTTATTACTAATCAAAAATATTTTTTTACTCACCTTAAGTTTTATTTAATGATTTACAAAAATGAATGTTCAAAATTTTTGTTTGATTTGAGGATTTCTACAAACACATTTATTTTTATTTCAAGGCGGCTACTTTAAAAAGTTAAATTTTACTTATTTAATATTTAACTGTATATAATGGGTTTTAAAAAAATAATTTTTTGAAAAAATCAATGAGTTAAGGATACAAAAAAAAAAAAAAACATTCTTTAATTTTATTTATTTTATTGCCCCTTTTTTCGTAGGTCTATAGAACGTCCTTTATTACTTTTAGAGGGTACTAAGGTACACGGTTAAAAAAGAAATTTTATGCTCTTGCAAAATTATTTTTAGAATATTTAGAAAAGTTGATCGTTTTCGAGTTATTAGCAAAAAACCACCAAAAAGCATGTCTAAGGCGGGGAACCACCCCCCTCAGGGATGGAGAGGGTGGTTCCCTTTCGTAAAATGTTCGAGCGAATCTAATGTCTATTCATACCAAGTGTGTTCCTTCTATCATTAAACGCAGTATCGGACCGCGTAGAGCCTGAACGATATCTGAAGATAAATGAGTGATAAAACCGTACCAAGCATCGAAATGGGCGCGCAATACAATACGAAAACTATTTTTGTTATATTAATCTAATATAAGTAGGTATACAAGTAGGTATCGATGCTTAAAAAAATTAATTCTTTTGTATGCCGCATCCCCTCTCGTGTCGCCACGGTTATTTTGTTTAGCTTTCTAATGTTTACCGTGGTAGGCAATCGGATATTATTCCTGGAATAGGGCTACGTCCCTAGTGAAGGTTGTTCTTGTACTACATTTTCTGTCATGTCAACCTGGTGGTTACCCATTTTTGTCTTGGTTGCTTTTCGGTCCTTCGCTTTTGGTGATCCGTGTTTATAGCTCCAAATAATATGATAACACTTACCTGACGTTGCAGACCATTTAGTTAGATCCTTAAGTTTTTTTTTGCTGCGTAACCTTTTCATACCCAAAATTTTCATCGCATCGGTTTGATAATTATGCATACAGGCATGATTCTAGCACACCAAAAATTTACATACATAACATAAATGCTTAAACAACACTGGCTGTCTAACTGTCTTTTTGACTGTTTGTCTACCAAATCTTGCGATTCATTTCTGACAAACTTCTCGTGTACCGATTATAATGAAAATTAACATTTAGGGCATAAGTGGCCCTTGAGAGGTGAAAACACGTGGTTTTGTGATTTATGATTGGACCTAGTGTCAATACAATTTTATTTTAAAAAAATCTAAAACACGAAGATTGGTAAGGGGTCTGAAAGAGGAAAATTCGGAACTTTGGAACCAAAACAGATACAAATATGCGGTTTTCAGATTTATTATTTCATCTGGTAAGAATAATATTTTAAGAAAAAAAACCCAGGAGAAACTTTTTTATTAATTCACACAATACTGTATAATCATAACAAGTATATAATACTGTATAATCATAACAAGTATGTTGCTTCTCATTGAACGCAGTGTGTGTATTAGTACTGCTCCAACATGGTTGTCTTATATAAAGATTAAAGTGTATACCAAATTTGACCAGTTTTGGTGCGTCTATGCTAGATCTACCGTTGCTTTGAGTGATATATATCGTTGGAAAGAAAATTTCTTTAGCTTTAAAAATAAGTTTTATAATCAGACATGTAAGACAATAAAATTCAAGAAAATAAAAAAATTATTGTTTTTTTCACACCTCTCATTTATTTAAATGCCTATAAAAGGTGCACGACTGATGTAAGGGGGCGTGTTATACATCGTTAAAGAGGACTTTTGGTCAGCCTCAATAACTATTACTTAGTTGTTTTTGGCCAAGTTAAAAGTTTGCAAATAATTAGAAAAAAACTGTAAAATATCAGTTTTTACGGGGGCAAGAAGGAGGATGTCCCCTTCCCTCAATTTAAATAAATTCAGTTTGAAAAATTAAGTTTTAAGTTATTACTAATTAAAAATATTCTTTTACTCACCTTGAGTATTATTTAATGAGTTACAAAAATTAATGTTCAAAATTATTCTTTGATTTGAGGATTTCTACGAATACATTTATTTTTATTTCAAAGCGGCTACTGTAAAAAGTTATGTCTTACTTATTAAAGATTTAACTGTATGAACAAAAATACTTTTTTTCCACAAGAAAAATAACATTTTTTACCAATTTGCCTCCTTTTTCGTAGGCCTATGGAACGTGCATATTACCTTTAAAGGGTACTAGGGCACATGGTTAAAAAGAAAATTTTATCCTTTTGCAAAATGATTTTTAGAATATTTTTAGAAAAGTTGACCGTTTTCGAGTTATTAGCGAAAAACCATCAAAAAGCACATGTAAGGAGGGGAACCACCCCCTCAGGGTTCGTGGGGTGGTTCCCTTTCGTAAAATACTCCTGCGAGTCTTACGTCTATCCATACCAAGTGTGTTGCTTCTCCCATTAAACGCAGTATCAGACCCCGTAGATCTAAAGATTAATCAGTGATAAAACCGTGCCAAATATCGAGATGCGCGCGCGATATAATACGAAAACTGTTTTGGTTATATCAATATTTTAATCTAATATAAGTAGGTATACAAGTAGATATCGGTGTTTAAAAAAATTGATTCTTTGGTATGCCGCATCCTCTCTCGCGTCGCTACGGTTACGGCTTTCTAATGTTTACCGTGGTAGGCAATAAGTGGGATATTATTCCTGGAATTGGGCTACTTCCCTAGTAAAGGTTGTTGTTGTACTACATTTTCTGTCATGCCAACCTGGTTGTTAACCATTTTTCTGTTGGTTGCTTTTCGGTCCTTCACTTCTCAGAAGATACCAAACAGGGACACTAATAAAGACGGTGTTTAAGTGCAGAACCCTTTGTTGATAAGTGTTTCTAGCTCAACATGACAACACTGGCCTGACGTTGCAGACCATTTAGTTTGATCTTTGAGTTTTTTTTGCTGCGTGACCTTTTCATACCTTACTATGTGCGATCATCGCATCGGTCTGATGATTATGCATACAGGCAGTACTGATATTTTATTCTAGCACAACAAAAATTTACATATATAACATAAATGTAAACACTGGCTGTCTAACTGTCTGTTTACGAAAACTTTGCGTTTTATTTTTGACACATTTCTCGTGAACCGATTTTAATTAAAATGAAAAATTTGGGCATAAGTGGCGCTTGAGAGGTAAAAAGGGAATAACGTTTTAACTTTGGAACCAAAACAGATACGAACACGTGATTTTGTGATTTATGATTAGACCTAGTGTCAATACAATTTTATTTTAAAAAATCTAAAACACGAAGGTTGGTAAGGGGTCTGAAGGGGAAAAATTCAGAACTTTGGAACCGAAACACATACAAGAATGCGGGTTTCAGATTTATTATTTTATCTGATAAGAATACAATTTTATGAAAAAAAAAACCAGGAAGAACTTAGCAATTAATTCAAATACAAACAAGCGGTTTTCAGATTTATGATTTTGTCTGATTGCAATATATTTTTGTGAAAAAACCGGTGGTTGGTGAGGGATATTTTTGGAATCAAGACAGATACGAATATGCGGTTTTCAGATTTATTAATTACCAGTAACAGTACAATTTTATAAACAAAAAACGATGTAGGGGGTGGGTGAGGGGTGTAAAGGGGGCAAATATATATAATCCATCAGTGCGTATTGATTTTCCAGCCAGTTTTTAGCTTAGTTTAATTATGGAACCGAAAGCTGGAAAACTATAAGATCGATCAAAAAAGAAACATGCAGTGATATTATTTCACCAATACCAGACAAAGAATGGGATAAGCATTTTAAAAACTTTTAACTGAAGATAGAGCAGAATTCAGGGAAGACGAAAGAGACAATATCATTAGAACGATGGGACCTCCAGTACCCCTCACAATCTCTGGTCAAAAACGTGTGCACAACCTTAAAAAGCGGTAAGTCTTCCGGACCCGGAAATACCCCAGCCGAACTTATTAAATATGGTACTGAAGAACTGTTTTGGAGATTACGGAATCTTTTCCAAAAATATTTAAACGGAGCTGTAGTAACAACTGAGTGGAAAACGTCATATATATCCGCAATACACAAAAAAGGAATAAAATATATATATGTGACAATTATAGAGGTATATGTCTAACTAGTACGCTAAGCAGAATATATGGCAAAATAACAAGAAATAAAGTGGAGAGCGAATATAAAGATATGGAGGCAGAAGAACAAGCCAGTTTACCAGGGCGGGTAGATCGACTTACGTAGATTTGCAGAAGGCATATGATAGTATACCACTACTTTGGAAAGCTTTGGAAAAGACAAACATAAGCGTGCAACTAATTAAGGCCATCAAAGAGTTATACCGCAATAGTAAGGAAAAAGTTAAAATTAAAGCAAAACTAACCAAAGGCTTTCAAGTAAATAAAGGTCTTAAACAAGGTTGCTGAATCTCGCCTACGCTCTTCAAGATATATTTGGAACAGGTCCTTAAGGTCTGGAAGATAAAATGCCAAAACATGGGAAGTCCGTTGGATGAAACCACCTTGTATACTTTATGTTTCGCCGATGATCAGATAGTGGTGGCTCAGGATTATGACGACCTCGAATATATGACACGAAAACTAATAGAAGAGTACAATAAGTGGGGACTAGAGGTTAATCTTAATAAGGCAGAGTATATGTGTATCGGTGGAACGAAACAAGATCTAATCTTAAATACCGGGCAGCGAATTCAGTCCTGTGATGAGTATAAATACTTAAGTCTAAAAAGTACAGCTGACGGAACACTAGACAAAGCAATAAAAGATAGAAACGTACAAGGTAAAAAGCAATAACTTTATTAAATGGAATAATTTGGGACCAAAGTATATCAAAACATAACAAAAAGCTTATATATAACACCATTGTAAAAATTATTATTACATATGGCTCAGAAGTATGCCCTTGGTCAAAGATAGAACAGAAAAAATGCTTTTCGCTACGGAGATGGACTATTGGAGAAGAGCAGCAGGGAAATCGAAAAGAAAAGGAGTTACAAATCAAAGAATAAGAAAAATTATGACAGTGGGTGAACGTAATTTAGTGGATGATATAAGAACAAAACAGCTGGTGTGGTACGGACATGTACAAAGAATGGATGATGGAAGACTACCTAAAAAAATATTACAATGGAAGCCAACTGGCCGAAGAAAACGAGGTAGGCCGAAGAGAAGCTGGAGAGAAGGAATATAAGAGGCCTAGATGATAAATTATGGGCAAACAGAAGCGAGTGGAGATTGGGTATCGAAAGACGTAGACCGTTGTGAAACCGATAAATATATTTAATTATGGAACCGCTGACAGACGGATGCTGCCAATGATTCTTTTAAGGGCAACTATCATGTATAAAGCTAAGCGTCCACTAGGTCGGAGAGGCAGAGCGGCGCGACGCGTCTCCAAAGAAAAATGCATGAAAATAAATGGTGACGCGTCCATTAGGGGAGCGGGGAGGGTCGCAGCAGAGCGGAGCGGCTCTCGGCAACTCATGGGACTTGTCTAAAACTGCGGCGAGCTACGCTGCGCTACTTCACCGAAGGCCAGAGCGTTGATTTCCGATTGTTTTCGGAAATATTTCGTACAAGAAGTGTTAAGTGTGCAGTACTGTTTACTACATTGTATTGGTATTGGGCGCCATTTTGTCCAGTACTGTTTAGTCGCAGCGCTATTTTGTCGCAGCGCCATTTTGTCGCAAAGCTAATTTGTTCCGCGCCGTTTTGTCTCACGCTATTTTGTACTGCGCTATTTTGTACAGCGCTGTTCTGTACCGGAGCCTGTTGAAACCGTACTAATACACATACTGCGTTCAATAAGAAGCAACACACTTGGTATGAATATACAGTATACTCCCCCGAAAATATATCGAGGGGGGACCATCCGCCCACTCTTGGTGGGGTGGGAGCGTGGTTCCCCTCCTGGAAGAAAACCCTTCCGGAGAGGCAGACTGTCAGAGAAACCTAGTAATGGGGCTGCTGCTCTTAGCGAGGTCGTCAAGCCTCCCAAACTAGGGACTCCCAAAACCTATTATTGCTGACGGAACTAATCAACCAATCAATTAATCAATGTTCCAATATGGTTGTCCTAAATGAGGATTCAAGTGTATATCAAATTTGACCATTTTTGGGGAGTTTATGCAAGATCTACTGCTGCGTTGAGGGGGGAGTGATGTACATCGTTGGAAAGGAAATTTCTTCAGCTTTAAACGTAAATTTTAAAACCAGACATGTAGGACAATAAAATTTAAGAAAATAAAAAAAAAATATTGTTTTTTTCACAGCTCTCATTTATTTAAATGCCTATAAAAGATGCACCACTGATGTAAGGGGGCGTGTTACAAATCGTTAGAGAGGACTTTTGGTCAGCCTAAATAACTATTACTTAGTTGTTTTTGGGTGAAAGTTTGCAAATAATTAGAAATAGACTGTTAAATATCACTTTTAAGGGGGGCGAGAGGGGGTATGCCCCCTCCCCCCAATTGAAAAGACTTCAACTCAAAAAATTAAGTTTTAAGTTAATACTAATCAAAAATATTTTTTTAATCACCTTGAATATTATTTACAAAGTTACAAAAATTAATGTTCGGAATTTTTGTGTGATTTGAGGATTTGTACAAACACTTTTATTTTTATTTCAAGGCGGCTACTTTAAAAGGTTATATCTAACTTATTAAATATTTACTGTATACAATGGGTTCGGGTCGGCTCGGTTGTGAACAAAAATACTTTTTTGAAGAAAACAACATTTTACTCGTTTTTCGTAGGCTTATGGAACGTACACCACTGCCTTTAGAGGGTATTCAGGTACAGGGTGTCCCAAATTGGGCACTTTTAGGGGGTTTAAGATACTTCTAGGGTAGACAGAGAAAAATTGACCACGCATTTCAAGGCTCAATTTTCAATAGAAGACTTATAGTGAAAACCGCATTTTGAAATCCCGTCTCGTCTTTGAGCTACGGGGGCTTTTTGAAAAGTCTGCATTTTGGAAGGGGGTCTATAACTTCGTTATTAGTGGAAATTTTGATTTAGAGTAAATTGCAATTTTATAGACTTTGTCACGAGGAATTCACCCGCAAAATTAAATTTTAACTGTCACTTTTAGTTTTTGATATATGACATAAAGTTGCATTTTTTCTTATGGAATGGCCTATATTTTAATTAATTTTCGAATGCGTCATTGAATTCTTTTCAAAACATGTCATTGTTTGATTGAGCGGTTTAGGAGATATTCAGCTTTTTCACTTATTTCTAGTGCGCTATGATTTCCTGCTGAGGCAGGTCAAGGCACTCCAGTTTTTTTATTATTTTACACATTAACAGCTTCTAGCATTAATGGTTGGGCAGAATTTCAAAAATTGAGGTGATTTTGATATAATTTGGTGCGATTAATAAACTTATGAAGACATTTTAAAAAATCTTATATTTTTTTCCGGCGACGTAATATATGCGGCGTCACGAGGCGACGCTTTAAAATGTGACGTGAGATTGATCCAGATTTTTTGAAATAACAAAATAACTACATTAGCTAAGACAGTCGTAATTTCACGTTTAGGCAGGCAATGAGTGTCCCTTTTTAACAAGGTATCACATTTTAAAAGCTTGATTAAGTTCCTTTAAATAAAAATTGTTAAACTTAGTTTTTATCAAAATTTACATTTTTGTATTTTCCTTTATATTGGTTCATTTGATGCGGTTAAGTGGTTTTAAGGGCGATTTTGGTTTCGGTTTGCAAACTAAGGTTCTTTCTGAGTCTGTCTATAAGAATGTATTGTAACTTAGATTTTTTACTAACACAAAATGATGCAACATTTTTTTGAATTTGATCAAGTCAGTTCTTTTTATAAAATCCATGGATTTCGCTCATATCAAAAACATTTTTTTACTAAACCTACTGTCTTTTTTTAAAATTTTTATTATTGTTACAAAATTTAAAGAAAATTTTATATGTTGCAGTTCAAAAAAAAATAGTCAGGGAGTTTGAGAATTTAATCCAAACACAAGAAATAATACTTTAAAAATCTTTGAATTTTGAGTCAATTTTGGCATCTCTTCTTTCATGTCCTTGGTATTTTTATATTTCCCGGATAATTTTGTATCTCCAGGAGAATTAACTTTCCCAAGGAACAAGCTTGTAAAATAGCTATTTTTAGAGAATCTATGAAATCCCATAAAACAAGTTTTTAGTTATTAACTCGCTATATATCTATGACCTAAACTAAATTATAGAAAATTTTTGTACTTCCAATCTATAAAGCGTTCATTTTTTTAATAAGTTGGGGTTCTGACCACATACTATCATTCAGTTTATTAAAATACCAGGTGGGACAAAAAAACGAACAAAAAAAGGAACAAAATATATTTGGTATAAACTCTTGCTATCGATTTTATTGAAAAAAAACTGAAGATTGCAGGAAATTAATTAGAATTTTCACTTAAAATTATTTTTATCCGCCATCTTGAAATCCAAGAAGGTGCACAAAATCATTATGGCTTAACCCTTTAAATTTGCTTGTTTATTTTTATGTTCCGGATTTTTTTAGATTTTTTTTTAATTTATAAAAAAATACTACCTCTGCCACAAACGAACGAGGACCTAATGGTTAAAATAAGGCAGGTAGTTCTAAACAAATTAATTTTTTTTTAACAATTGTTGTACAGATTATACGATTACCTTTTTCATTCTGCCTACAGTCATTTCCTAATAAATAAATTATTAGTAAACCAATTTTTTTCAAATATAAAGCACCAAGGCAAAAATTGATTGCTCTTTAAAGTTCTTTATCAAAATTTGTCACCTTTTTAAAATCCTAGATCGCGGTCAGAATCAAACTTAACCTTTCAAAGAGGCTCGTTTATTCTTGTACAAAACAAGGTTTAAATCATTAAAATTGGTTTAGCAGTTTTGGAAATATTAGTTTTTATTTCAACCATTAATATAGCAAAAAAGATCTTTTACAAACTATAGGATCGCCTAATTCTCCCTGCATTAATTTTCTCATGAATTCATTAAAACTAAACCGATTTCAATTAAATGAAATATCAAATCATAGTAAGAATCGATTGCTCTTTAAGCGTCGCTATAGCAATTTTTTGCAATTTTTAAATCCAAGATGGCCTAAACTAAATTATATTCGTCTATTTATGAAGGGTCGCTTTTTTTAGTTGAAAGGAATTTTTACCCTCTATGCGAAATCAAAAAACGAGGGAAGCGGGCGATACAAATCGACTTTAACTAGGATGTTTTTTTGTTCATTAAAATCAGTTCAGTAATAATAAGTTTATAAAAAAAGAAACGCAAACAGAATTAAAAACTTCAGAAACCGCAGAAAACAGCTAAAGACGCGTGAATTGCGTTTTTGTTTATTTGGTATTTTAATTTTTTTGTAAATTTAGAACCCCTTTAGTACGCCTATGGGCAGAGCCAGCACTAAGCCGGAAAAACCAGGCTCCTGCATAGGGGAGCCAAATCATAGGGGCGTCAAACCGGAGCTCTGAACGCGCTAAATTGTACTTTTAGGGGCGCCGTTTGAATGATGCTAATACACGCATAAAACACCCCTACTAAATATAAAAATTTTAATTCCGTTTTCGAGAATAAAGGTTCTCTTTAAATTTAGTATGGCTGTACAAAAATTTTAACCTTTATAAACTTATCATTTGTAAAACGATATTTAAGGTAAATTTTTAAGCCTGTTTGGCATAAAAATTCTGGCAAAATTTTTGCAATATTGTACATTTTTCTAAAGCCTATTTTTTAATATAACTAAATCTAGTGGAGGATCAAAATCACCCAGAACATGTAGAAATCTGAGGTACACAAATGAAGAGATGTCAAATTGCACCCCAAATTCAATGTTTTTTTTACATAGCATTACCTAAGTTTGAATTTTTTTCTTGGACACCCAGACTATTTTTCGTTTGCCGCATATTTTTTTAAATAATTTTGTTTAGTTTTAATAATAACTAAGCAAAAACTAAGAATAAATTTAAAAATAGTTATTTAATCTTTAAAGCATTTTTTAAAATTTTTATATAAAACGCGATATTGCTGATTTTGGTATTTTGTTCCGTGTAAAGATAATATACAAATTTAAGCACATTGTGATAGGTTACCTTAAGATATACAATAATTTTCATACGGAATTAAAATCACCACCAAACTGTTTTGGAGGAAACCAAATAATTCAAAAATTTTAAAAAATACAAATTTAAATTTTGGTGAAAATTTCATTTCTACATTTTTTATTAAAAAAACTCAAAATATTCGTTAAGATTTTTATGGAGCGGTAGAAAGATACATCTACTGGCTGCATAAAAGTGAAAACAAAATTGTCCTACATATCACCGTTTTTGAGATATTTGACAAAAAGTAGTTTACTATCAATCTTAACTTTTAGGGCTTCGCGACGCTACCTATAATGCGACGCCGAGCAAAGAACTGTTTTTTACAAGTTTTTATTTAGCTTCAGATGTTCTGTCTAACTAACTAACTAACTAACTATCAAATCTTGTGAAGCGTTTTTGACACACTTCCCATTATCCGATTTGGATGAAATTTGGTACACACATAGTGGTCCCATGACAATACAACATTAAGAAAAAAATATCCTGACACCCTACCCCCACCCCTTCTATAGAAAAACGTGTTTTTGACACACTTCCCGTTATCTGATTTGGATAAAATTTGGTATACACATAGTGGTCCGATGATACTACAACAATAAGAAAAAATATCCTCCCACCCCTACCCCCACCCCCTTCCATAGAAAAATTTGTTTTTGACACACTTCCCTTTATCCGATTTGGATGAAATTTGGTATACATATAGTGATCCGATGACAATACAATATTAAGAAATAAATATCCTCCCACCCCTACCCCCACCCCCTTTTATAGAAAAATGAGTTTTTGACACACTTCCCATTATCCGATTTGGATGAAATTTGGTATTCACATAGTGGTCCGATGACAATACAACATTAAAAAAAATATCCTCCCACCCCTACCCCCACCCCCTTCCATAGAAAATGCGTTTTTGACATTCTTCCCATTATCCAATTTGGATTAAATTTGGTATACATATAGTGATCTGATGACAATACAACATTGAACAAAAAATCCTACCACTCCTACCCCCACCCTCATTTATAGAAAAATACGTTTTTGACACACTTCCCATTATCCGATTTGGATGAAATTTTGTATACATATAGTGGTCCAATGACAATACAACAATAATGAAAAATTGTCCTCCCACCCTACCCCCATCCCCCTTCCATAAAAAATGCGTTTTTGACACACTTCACTTCAAATGACTTTTATAAAATTTGGTATATGCATAAAGGTCCGATGGCAATACAGCCCAAACAAAATATATATTTCTACCTCTACCCCCACCCCCAATAGAAAAATGAGTTTCGAAACAACTCACGATCAGCGATTTTATTATAATCTAGAATAAACTCTTCTGTTCTGTTTTTGAACAAATATTTTCATTTAATAGAGTAGATAGCTGAGACTAAAAAGTAGAAAATAAATTGGTAAAAATTTTTTTTAAGTCACAAGCTTTTATAAAATGCACTAAAAATTTAAAAATAATTTTCTAACATTCTAATATTATCATAATAAGAAAAGCGATGGCCGCAAATCAAAGCATAAGTTAATCTAAATTTGTGATCTAAACACTTAAAGAATATTCAACATAGCAGGTCATCAATGATATGTTTGATGTGCCGCAATACTATGCCATTGCCATACCTATGTCAAAGAAATGCTGGGGTATCTTGGGTCGGGTTGGGTGGGTTTGGTACCTCTGCATTTTTCTGCTAGATTGATTCTTGCAAATAGTGATATTTAATTGATACGGATATCTTATCGTGCTAACATCGTCAAATTTTCCATTAGTCGGCCATCGCTTTTATTATTATGATAATATTAGAATGTTAGAAAATTATTTTTTAATTTTTAGTGCGTTTTATAAAAGCTTGTGACTTAAAAAAATTTTTTTGCTAATTTATTTAATTTTAAAAGAGCTAAAAATAGATTCCGTTTATTTATAAAATAGTTATCTACCTACCAGTTTCTCTCGTCCAGTAATTGATTGCTTTTGGAGAAGCTTCTACGTGACACTGAAGGATAACGTCAGTGTTTACAGGTGCGCCTACTAGTTGATTTGGCACTTGGATTAGGGGATGAACTAAAAATAAAAAAAAATCTAGTAATGATTATGCAATATGCAAACTATTGTAGCCTATTTTTTTATACTGATTTTTAAATAATAATAATTTGTTTAGACTCCAGCGAACGGACACTCAGTTTTTTCTTAGGAGAGCTGGGTCGTAGGTTTTTTTTATCACTGAAGTACCTGTATATGGTAAATGTTTTTGGACGCCACTCATTTTTGTATTATGTGTAAAATAAGAAACACAAAATAAATACCTTAAATAGTGAATTAATATTAAAGACACATTATTACAAATTAATAAAGAAGACCTTACTGATTTACTGTGATGAAAATAAAAACACTTTTTTAGAGTAGAAAACAACAATAGATTTATTAACAATTCTTCATGGAATTTTATAACAAAAAGGTAAAGGAAATAAGACCTCTTGAAATAGGTAATTCATACCTACTATAAACTGATAACTAATTATTTTAAAAAAAGTTATAAAAAATATTACCTAAATATTTATGTAAAGGACTATTACCCTTTGGCAATCATACTACATATTTACCTGGGTATTATGGGCATATATACCATGGAGGTTATAGTTTTAAGCAAGTTGCCATCAAGTAGTGTACATCCTGGTAAAGAATAAAAAAATTATTTCTTTATCCTTAGGAATTTATGCTTATGTTTTATTATTTTAGTGGGTTTAGAGTACCCATTAATTTATTATAAAATAAATTATTATTTTTATAATGGACGTTATACGATGAATTTTCTCAAAATAATAGGAAAGATCTTGCCTGATATTCATGGAAATGGAAACTACGGACTGCCTCAGACTATGAAAACCATGGGCTGCCTAAGACAATTGAAACTATGAAGTGCCGAGACCATGGAAGCTATGGAGTGTCTGAGACATTGTTCTGGTCAGGAAATATTTTGCAATGGATTTTTCGTAACCAAAAACAGGATGGAAATTGTAGCGGGATAATCATGTGGTCTTTCCAAGGACCCTGTTTTTAACAAAAAAACTTGCATGAGCATTTTGTCCACCTCGTCGAAATAGAACAAAAATGACATACCTCAATAAACTCTCCACACATTCTACAGACCCTGCAGAGCAAATCAGTAGTTGGGGGCGTTTGCGAGCTAACCATGCTTATATTTACGTTGCGTTTAATTGTTCCATAAAATCAAAATGCTACACTACCCCTCCTCTGGGAAGAAAAAAAGTTGCAAGCCACTTTTTTCATAAAGACCAACAATCATCAAGATGATAAAAAAAAAATTCTTATAACAAATGATCTACAAATCATTTCTTAGCAAAGTAATCTATTGCTTTAAATTGTGTCTTGATATCTGCGTGTATCAAACGTCCAAAATGGAGATTAATTAGGTAGGTCAAATCAGGTGGGGTCAATATTGGTAATGTCTACACAAACGCAATAGAAACATAACTAAAATCTACTATTACTATAACTAATGACGACAACTATGAACGACAACATTGTTCTAGTTTTTAGGAAAGTCGACTATCTACAATTATTACTGAACTAATTACAATAGTTCTCATTACAGCTAACTTAATCTAGCTGAAATTGAAGATGTTTTAAACCTTCAGATGTTAGGCGGTTTGAAGATTGAAGTTGCTAAAATCTAGATAAGTGACTAGATAGTCCTCGTTCATCAATCCCATCTTACAACCACAAAACTAAAACTAATCTTAAAAATAATCACGACCCATGGGTTGAATTTCAATATCTCAACAAAGAGACTAATAACAGACAAAAAAAACTATATCGTACTGAAGTGCTAGGTAGTACAAATTTGATGTGGGGCGCCTCCAACATCAAATAAAAGTAAAATTTAATACACAAGGTAAAACATATGTTTTATTATATATTTAAAATATATATTTTATGGACATAGTTGTGAATATGAAGGTAACCAACCTCCAAGGTAAAATACACATATGTACTAGATAATCAAAGGTAAGGTACAAAAATATAATAAGATAAGGTAAGTTAGAAAGTAAGTAAAATTAATCATCTGGCATCATATCCAATCCACGGTATAGCTTCAAATCCCAATATGCCAACGATCAGTCTTGTTACCATTTACAACTTTTAATACATAAGCCGTGGGAGACAATTTTTTACAAACTTCTGCTAAGACATATTTAGGTGCTAACTTAGCAGCAAACTTGTTTACAGCACTAGACAGAATTCCATTTCGACGCCATACCTTATCACCAATATTAAAGGAAATGTCACGCCTTCGAAGATTATAACTTCGAAAGTTACGTTGATAAGCAGTATGTAAGCGTTCACGAACTTCTCTAAAGATATCTCTAGATTCACTGAATGATTCAGCATAAGTGTTACGATCACCAGGACAGATTTCAACTGTTTGGCGAATATAAAGTGGTGTACCAAATTTTCTGAACTTGATATTTATCACCCAATTCCTTAAATTGACGACTAGCAAAATTTGTCCCATTATCGTATTTAATAAATTGGGGTACTCCGTGAATTAGAAATACATCATTTTCCATCATAGTAACTAAATTTTTAGCCTTAGCCGATCTTAAAGGGAATAGAAGAGTATACTTAGAAAACCAGTCTGAGACTACCAAAAGCCATTTATGTGACTTTTTAGAACATGGTAGTGGACCAATGAGATCTATTGTAATAATCTGAAAAGGATACTCAGCTTCCTGTTCTCTTCCCATTAAACCTAATGGTGCTGAATTAGAATGTTTCTGTGCACCACAGAATATTTTCTAATAAAACGCATGATATCATATCTCATCTGAGGCCAATAATAGTACTGTTGTACCAGCCAAGGTTTTATAAAAAGCAAAATGGGAACTGGTAGGTGGATCATGACATGATAAAATAACTTTATCAGATTGAGGTTTTGGTACTAAAATTTTCCAATCTCGGATATTAAAAGACTGAGGTAACTGTGAAGGTACAAATTTAAGAACTTGATGGGGTTTTCAACCTTCCATTGTGGATTATTATCAAGTGATTTCAAAATGTTTTCTCACATACAAACATACCAATTGTCAAGAGAGTTTTGATTAAAATCAAGAATAGAAATCTGGGAAACTTGCATTGGTATTGAAAATTCATCATCATCTGAGAAAATAAAATCAGTAGAAATATTTTTGGAATCTTCTGGATAGTGAATACGAGTTAAAGCATTAGGAACAACATTATGAATTCCCTTACGGTGAACTAAATCAAAAGTAAACTGTCTTAATCTAATAGACCATGCTAACTTGCCAGTTGGGTTCTTTAGATTATTCAGCCGTAAGAGCGAGTAATGATCAGTAAAAACCGTGAACTTTGTTCCATCAACATAGGGACGACAACTTTCTAAACACAAAATCAAACTTAGAAGTTCTCTCTCTGTAACACTACTGTCAGTTCTTTCGGTCCTAGACAGACCACGTGAACAATAAGCTATAACTTTCTCAGTTCCATCTAAAACTTGTGTCAACACACCACCTAAACCTCTGTCAGAAGCATCTGACTGAATAGTAAAAGGCTTCTCATAGGTTGCGAAAGAATGGGAGCAGATACTAAGAAATGTTTTATTTTCTTAAAAGCTGTTTCTGCCTCAGCAGTCCATTCCATGGGTTGTTTCTTATGTTTCGTACCCTTTAAAAGATCATTTATCGGACTAACGAGAGCTGAATAAAGTTCTGAGTAAATCTCCGATACCAAGAACACATAGGAACGAATCTTCTAACTTCAGTGGTGTTGGTAGGACGTGGATAATTGACCATAGCTTCAACTTTAGCTGGGTCGGTAGCGAGGGAATTATTTCCGACTTGGAATCCGAGGTACAAAAGCTTTTCTTGAAAGAATTTGCATTTCTCAATGTTCACAATAAGATGTGCCTCTAAGTTTATTTTTTACAGTCGTAAGGAGCTCAATATGCTCACCCAACGCTCTAGAAACGCAAATAATGTCGTCAATGTAGGTAAAGACGTTTGGTTCAAATTTAGGACCAAATGTCTTGTCAACTAAACGTTCTTGCATCTGTGCAGAGTTGCACACACCGAAAGGAACAACTTTGAAATGAAAATGGCCTTTGCCAATAACTGAGAATGCAGTTTTTTTCATCGATTCCTTATCTGCAAGAGGTATTTGCCAGAACGCCTCTCTGAGATCAATTGAAGAGATAAATTAATTTAGCATTACGAAAGTGAGACAAGATTCTATCGACTCTAGGAAGTGAATAAGCGTCGTGTTTTAAAACGGAGTTCAAGCCACGCCCATCGAAGCAGAACCGGTGTTCTCCATTGCTTTGGTCAGGTGATGACCAAGGACTAGAAGATTCCTCAATTACTCCTAATTCTAACATAGAATCTAATTCTTCGTTTAAAATTTTAGAGAGGTATGGTGACATAAGGTAGGGTCGCAACTAAAAGAATTAATCACTTGAAGTGCTCTTTCTCTGTCTACAGAAGACAAATCATCTAAAGAAATCAATTTAGGAACATCAAAATTAATTAATTCTGTAGGTACAGGTAGATAAGTATTATTTGATTGAATATACAAGTATTTTTAGAAAAATCCATAATAGAACCAAAAGCGTGAGCAAAATCCGTACCATAAATGAAAGAATGTGTAAGTGAAGGTACATAAAAAACTTTAACAACCTTACAATCATCATTAACTGTGATAGGTAGATCAACGATGCCTTGTACTTTAACTCTTGTACCATCAGCAGTACAGATATTTTCATCCAAAGATGGATTAACTTTACATTTAAGTTGTTTTAATAGTTTAATACCCTTTTCTCCTACTACTGACCTATTTGCGTCAGTGTCCACTAAAGCAGTAAGTAAATGACCAAATAAATTTTAAAAAAATGTAGGATCTATTATCTAAAGTTTCCCTTACAAAACATGGTAAAACTTCAGTCTCAAATTTTGAATCAGTTTTGGGGAATAAATTTTTTATGAAAATTTGAAATAAATTTCAACCAATTTTTCCAATCTTCACAATCTCTCGAATAGGTTTTATAAGAAATGGTGGATATTGAATTAGAAACGGGGTTAGAATCTCTACCACCATCAGATGCACCCCTGTTTAGTTTTTTGAGCAATTATTACAAGAAGAAACCCTTACACCCTTCTCTCCACATTTAAAACAAAAATTGGTTCTTTTGAGAGTGCAATGTCTATAGTGGTGATTAGGTTTTCCACAAGACTCAGATAACAGTTCTACAGTGGTAATATCACTTAAAGCCAAATGAGGAAGATAGTCTTTATAAAGATTTCCTGTAATATACTTGATTTTTGATAGTTCAGATGGTGGAGTAGAAAGTTGTTTAAATAGATTATTCAAAGCAGCAATAAAAAATATTATTGATTCACCTTACCCTTGACTTCGACTTTTTAATTTATCCCAAACATCATCATCAAAAGTCTGACCAAGAAAATCTTTTTTCAATCTATCTATCAGCTGTTACCAACTATGAACATGACCTTGAATTGAAAGGTACCACTCTAAACCATCACCAACAAATAATTCAAAACTAGATTCAAATAATTCCGCCTCAGTGACCTTACGCGCCTGAGCTAATTGATTTACTTTTTGAATCAAACCAAAAACTTGTATTTTCTTACTATCAAAATAAACATTTCAAGTAGATAAAGGTGGTTTGTAAGAACAACTAACAGTTGGAGGAGTATCATTTATAACTGAAGCCGGTAAAACTTGATGACTACAACTTGGGGATGCTAAAGGTTCGAAGAATTAATTCTTGCTTCTTTCCAGGCGATCATACAACTCAGCTTCATACTGTATAGCTGTAGCTGTGTTTTCATTAATAATTTTTTGAACTTTTTCTTGTGTTTCATCAATAGGAATGGGTATTCGTTTAATACGAGAAACAACATGAGCAAGTCTCGACCTGCATCTAAGAAACACAGACTCTTTTTCAGATCCCTGAAAATCACTGATGACACCTTTGACAGATGACAAGGTAGACAAAACTTCTTATTTTTCATCTTCATAATTAACTGGATAAGTTCCTAAGTCAATTAAAGACTTTCTCCTTTCTCGTTCTTTTTTAAATAATTTTTCTTTTATCATCTTTTTCCTTATCTGTAAAAATGCAACGAATGTTAAGCTCATAGTCAAGCTCTGCCAGTAAAAGATAACTAACTGTAAAACCAGGAGGTTCATATAACATCTTGAATCAATATTTAAATTTAAAAAATATCAAATTTTTTTTTTTTTAATCTAAAAAAAAAATCACCCTGTATGTGGTCAACCACAAAAAAATTACTAAGTCTTGAGGCACTAAGTCTCAAAAAGGTTCACAATCAAAAAAAAAATACTCTGTTACTGTTACTCTTCCAGTGGTAGCTAATTTTTGGAACACCCTGTAGATAGTGTACAGATAAAACAGTAGCTATTACAAAAAAAATATACTATTTAAGTATCTTCTAGAATTAAAAAAAAACTTCTCAATATTCACCCTTTAACAAAGGTAAAACAAAAGAACTTATAATTTGGTACACTCAGTACAAATATAAATATGCACTTTCTAAGGTCTGGTATTATAGCAGTCTATAACTAGATACTAGCATTTACAAAAAAAAATCTCACCAGCATAAGAGAAACAAAAACAAAATTTTGTTGGCATGAAAACTTAATGAACTGACTTACCCGGTATATACTGTCTAAGAAGTACTATCAATTCTTGACAAAAGAGCAAGGTCAAAAGGTAGTTAGGTATTTACCAAAGGTATACAAAAAAATTATCAACAATAAGGTAAAATGCCTCGGTAAAAATATCAGTATTAAGGTACAGTACTATATTCACACCCTGTATAAAAATAAGTTGACCTGAAAAAAAATCTTATTATAGTCCATAACAAAGAGTCCACTTTGTAGAAAAAATACAGCTGGTAGCTAAGCTTTTTATTGACCTGTGTGACTCTTTTATTTCCAACTATGAAATTTTATGTACTATGATGTAATAAAGAAAATTATTACCTACTTTTGCACATAAACGAAAAATGAAAAAAAATTGCAAAGAGTTTGACTGTGTAGATTTTTAGTAAAATTGATGTTTAAAAAACTATTTTTCAGTTTTTTTGCAAAAGTTATCAAAAAAACAAATATAATTCTTCTTGGTGTCACTAAAAATACCAGGTCACTTAGTCTCTGTGAAATAAAGTGAGTTTCACAAGCAAGTTAGACAGGCAGCTGTCTAAGGTATCAAAAAAAAAATACGTAATATTTTTCATCGTATAAGCCAAATCATCCAATGGGGGTAACTGCCATGTCACGAAAAAAATCCAAATTTTGATATCATGTATTAGTGTCCTTAGGAATACCAAATTAACAAATTTTAATTTTTAATGTCGCCTCCCGTATTTTACAGACCACTTAAAAAGTAAAAAAAAAGAAGAAAATCAGTTGTGGCCTTATTTTTTTTCATTTCTATTGTATCAAATCCTATGTAAAAACAAATTTGACGGAAGGAATCTTTAATATTGGTTCATTCATAACCCTATACAGAAAAAAAAATTAACCTCACTTTTTTCACATGGCAAAAATAGTTTTAAAGAAATAGTAAATTTTATGATTTTCTCGATTTTTAATTATTTACACCGGTGCGGAATATGGTCCATCAAAAAAAAGTCTATATGCACATTAAAGCTCAGTGGCTTGACTATCATACAAGGCAAAAGAAGAATTTCTAGGTCTATTGCTTTCAGAAAACTAAATTGTTTAAAATTGGAAAAACCGCAAAAATCTCAGAATTGGCAACTTTTGACTAAAAAAATTTTCATGTCTATCTGTCTATTAAAACTTCGCTTGTGCGTTGTTTTACTTGATAATGTATCGTCTAAATAAAAGTAAAATAAAAAATCTGGGTCTGTCATTTTAACATCAACTTTTAAGCTATTTGGTTAAACCATGTAAAAAATCAAATTTTTTTATTGAGTCGCAAAAGGAAAAAAAATATGTATAAAAATCATCGTTAGGGGATCTTATTTATAGCCACATACTGTTTTGCGTGAGATCCTAGTTTGTGGCTTCAAGTCACATCTTCGTACACTGTCGAAAATTTTTTTTATTTTTAGGAATACATTTTTGGTGAGACACGGACATTAATTAGTTTTTTTCTTTGGTAAATGAAATGGTTCAGGTTTAACAGTACGCGTACGTAGGAGGGAGGGGGGTTGGAGGCCTAATCTTTCCAAAAACATTAAATAACTTCTTAAAGATTGAATTTTTCTGAAAGAAGAAAAAAATGGTTTTCCAGGACTTTGCTTTTACTCAAGCCCCCTCTCCCAACCCCCTTGGAAAATTTTTACATACGCCACTGGGCATTAAAAAAACTAAGTACAAAACTAACGCATGGTAAACGCCCATGTGATGCGTTTGGAGGCACTGTAAAACGATTTTTTTTACATTAAAATCTGAAACAAATAACAACTGGACACCATTCTTTCACTCCTCTGGATGATTTAACTATAGCTACTTGAAGCTCAGAAAAAAAATTTGTTCGGTTTCTGTAATTATAGAACTCAACTTCTTTTCCGATTTTTTAAATATGACAGTAGGTAACTACTAAAAAAGTAAATAATCTTTAAAAAAATTTGTGTAGTAACCCTATGAAGAGAGTTTAGATCATAATTTATTGAACAGTGCTTATATAAATAAACTTTACCTTCTGATAAACCTTAATTTGCAGGGGCGGATCTAGAAACTTTATTTTGGGGGAAAATATCATAATAAATATTTCACAAAACTATTTTGCATAGTGATCAGGAGGAGTATTCTATGTGTCAAAACTGAGTAAAGTTTCAGATTTGCCCCCCCCCCCGCCCCGTAGATCCACGCTTGTAATTTGTGATGCAATTTAACATCACTAAAAATATTAAAATAACAAAAAAATGTGTAGTGACCCTAAGAATTACAGACCCAGATTTTTTATTCTTGTATATGATACAGTGAAAAATTTACCCTACTTGATTACCACCAGAACCCCGATAGACAGGGTCATTTTTGATGCTGAAGTTGAGGGATTTCTCAGACATACTTAACTCCTTCGTGGAACTCCAAGGTAACGTCTACTTTTTAAATATGTTTTGTACAAGGAAGATATAGTCCTTAAGTATAGCTTTCCAACGCTGTATCAAAAATTTAAGAAAACATTACATTTTTACCCCAAAAAAATATGAAAACTTCGAAAATTTCTGCGTTTTTTGGATATTCTCTAAATTGCTCTAATTAAGCCAGTATAAAAGATTTTGCTAAACATCACATTTTTTTAAAAACTACTTTTATGCATGTTTTTAAAATTATGGGTTAATTTTTTTTAAGTCCCATTTTGCCCGTTTTTAGACTTTTCAAATGCGTGTACAACAGACTAATTGGATTAAAAAATCTAAAATTGTGCATAAGTGGTTAAGCATATAGTTTCATTTAGTGAGCATGATTAAAGAAAAAAATTAAATGTCACGGCAACACTTTTTTTGTAAATTGGATGACTTGGCCTGGAATTGCTCTCTAGAGAACATTTAAACTGTGTTCATTTTCTCACAAGAAATTCAAAAAACTTTTCATAAAAAAATTGTGAAAACTCCAAAATAAAAAGGAAACTTCAACTCAGTTTTTCAGAGCGACACGTAGGGCCAGCCAAAATTGTGTAGCCTATTTTTTTATACTGATATTTAAATAATAATAATTTGTTTAGGCTCCAGCGAACGGACACTCAGTTAAATGAAATCGAGTTTTAAAAAACTCTTGGACCTGGCAAGACCTTTCATTACCAAACAGGACAGCTCCTTATATGGAGACGGTATATATCTACCAGAGATAGATTAATTATATCTTTATCATTATTGTGAAACACATATATATATTGACGGGTACGGGGTAGACCTCGTCAGATGTCTATCAGGGGAAATGAATCGACCCCTGCCCTCCGTAGATTCCAGGTACTCTCTGACCCGGAGAGTTAGCACCTGTTTAGGGTCCCATTCCCAGGGTTACGGGAGAAGACCACATCGGTATGTGTGCGTGCAAGGGCTGAAAAATAACGGAATTTCCTTCGATAGGTCGCCGGTATTGGCTTCACAAGCACATTTAAAATTAATTGTCGATATTGACGATTGAAAATGGAAAGTTACGATACATATGGAATTTTATATGAAAAGGCACCTACCTCGGACTCTCTTGCAGCTCCAGTCGACGTTTAAACGTCCAGTTTTTTCACCTCAAATTCACTTTTTTCGGGAACGTGATTTTGCTAGTGTCTTGTTGTGACGGTGGTTCTTTGCGCACACATCGCGGCGCTGCTTGTCTTCCACGTGTCCGGTGCCGTGAAACCCCATATGCATATTTTAGAGCGCGAAAATTTAAACTATTTTAAACGCGCAGAAAAGGAAAAGAAAATGAAAATTAGGAAATTTCTTGCTTGCACCAACATTTTCCGGCCGCCAAAACACGTGTGTTTTTACTTAGTTAAGAAAAGGAAAGGAAAAAAAAATTAAATAGTATTCGCCTATTAGCAATTAAACGATACAATTTAACATTAACCCAAATATGCATTAGATAATGCATGTAAATTAAAATTAAAAGAAAAGAAAAAATACTTAGAAAAAATTAAGAAAGAAAAGAAAATTTTGCCTTATGCGTCGGGCATAGGCAAAGGACATAGTTTCACCACTGGTCGACGATATGTTCCTGTAGCTGTTTTAACGGTCACAACACGAATATGACCGTCTGAGCCAGGGTGTACGTCGACAATTCGCCCAACAGCCCATTGCAATGGCGGTTTTTGTTCATTCTTTACCACGACTAAAGTATTTAGTTTAATATTGTTAGAAGCCTCTGTCCATTTAGAACGCTGTTGCAAGGTGTTTAGGTACTCCAAGTTCCAGCGTTTCCAAAAATCGGACTGGAGCCTTTGCACCAGCTGCCAGCGGGACAGGGTGTTCAACTTGGAATCAGAAAATTCGGGTTCTGGTACGGAATTCAACGGTTCCAGGGTAAGAAAATGACCAGGGGTCAGTGGAAGAAAGTCATTCGGATCCATACTTTGGGCATACAGAGGCCGGCTGTTTAGTATGGATTCGACCTGACACAAAAAAGTAAAAAACTCTTCATAGGTTAACCGTTGCTCACCTATTACACGTTTTAAATTTGCCTTGGTGGATTTAACTCCTGCCTCAGCTAGTCCGTTTAGGTGCGGACTACCAGGACTTGAAAAATGCCAGGTAATTTTTAGACTGTGACATGCTTCCTGGGAGTACTGTTTGAGTAAACGATCAGCTCCCAAGAACGCGCTACCACAATCTGAGTAAATGTCAGAGATTCTTCCTCTTCTTGCCACAAATCTCTTAAAAGCCGCAAGAAAGGTAGGGGTGGAAATATCGGAGGTAAGTTCTAGGTGAACTGCCTTTGTTGCGGAGCAGACTAAGACAAGAATATAACCTTTGGATACCTTTGCACCTCGGTACTTTCCCATTGTAATTGGAAAGGGACCACAATAATCTATGGCAACATGTGAAAATGCCTTTACTTGAGAGATGCGTTGAGCAGGCAAGTTGCCCATGATTTGTACGGAAGGTTTAGGATTTAATCGATAGCATAAAATGCAATGAGAAGTTACGCTCTCGATTGCATAGCGAGGGGAAAGGATCCAAAATTGTTGTCTCAAGAGGTAATGCAACGTTTTTTGACCGGGATGACAGTACCTTTTGTGAGTGTACTCAATGACAAGTTGAGTAAGACGGTGAGAACGTGGTAAAAGTAAAGGGTGTTTTGCTGAATAAGAGAGTTCGGAAGAATGTGGTAATCGACCCCCCACTCTTAAGCAGCCTTGTGTATCTAGAAAAATTGAAAGTTTACGAAATTGTTTAGGAAGTAGCTTTGCGTCATTCAAACGTGAAATGAGATCAGCAAAGATGGAACATTGAACATGCCGAACGAGAACAATAAGAGAATGTTGAAGTTCTACTTCGGCAATATTTTCGTTAGGATATTTAGATTTCTTTTCGGTAAGGCGAAAAATATAGGAAATTATGCGTTGAATTTTCTCTAGGGAAGAGTAACGAGAAAGAAAAGTATCAAGCATGTGTGGTTCAACTGTGCATGTTTGAAATACTGATTTTCGTTCTTCCAGAATAACCTCGCTTTCCGGAGGGTCTGGACAGCGAAAATCATCAGGCCAGCTCTCTTTTGGTAGCCTAAGAAAACAAGGACCTTCCCAATACAAGTCATGTTTGACAAGTTGATTAGGCATAAGACCGCGCGAAGCACAGTCGGCTGGATTTAGCGCTGATGGAATATATTTCCAGGCCGTAGGAGAAATGGTCTCTTGAATGTGACAGATACGGTTTGCCACAAACGTTTTAAACCTGTGAGGTGAAGCCGCCAACCAGCATAGAACCACTTGGGAATCACACCATGCACAGATTTGGTTGAAGTTAAGAATATCTGAATAAGTATTTCGAATAAAGGAAATTAGGTCGCAAAGTAAAGTGGCACCAAGAAGCTCCAGTCGCGGAAGACTGACTGTTTTCACTGGTGCGACCTTAGATTTGGCCATTACAAGAAAGGTATGGATTTCTCCGGATACTGACTCCATTCTGAAATAGACCGTAGCCGCGTAACATATCATAGAGGCGTCTGAAAAGCCGTGAAGTTCAATGCTACGTGGTTGATCAATGGAAAGGCGTCTAGGTAAATGAATATTTGAAAGATTTGGAAGTTCGGTTCGAAATTGATTCCAAACATTTACGATATGCGGAGGAGGCTGAGAATCCCAGTCCAGCTTCTCCTTCCACAGATCTTGCATGAGATGCTTAGCAAGTAAAGAAACGGGAGAACAGAAACCTAAGGGATCAAAAATTTTCATGATTTGAGATAAGATACCTCGCTTGGTGCATGGTTTATCTTCTGGTACGACCAAGTAGGTAAACGAATCTGAGATAGGATTCCATTGGAGACCTAATATTTTTACAAAATTAGGTTCGGATTTGTCGAAACGAATGGACATTTGTGTTTCTGATTCTGAGAATGAGGAGAGAAGTTCCGGACTGTTGCTCGCCCATTTTTTAAGTTCAAACCCTCCTAGGCGCAACAGGGAGATTAACTCCGACTGAAGTTCTTTGGCAGAGGCCACAGAATCCTGCCCAGTGAGCACGTCGTCGACGTAAATGTCTTTAAGAAGCACCTTGGAAGCATTAGGATACCTTTCAGACTCAAGTTTAGCTAGTTCTTGTATAGTACGAATAGCTAAGTAAGGTGATGACTTAAGTCCATAAACAACTGTTCTTAAGGAGTAGGTTTGGACAGGATCATCCTCAGAAAATCTCCATAGAATATTTTGATAACGCGTGTGCTCAGGAATAATTAAAATCTGTCGGAACATTTTTACTATGTCAGTAACAAAGGCTACAGCATGAATTCGAAAATTAAGTAAAATTTCACGGACATCATTTTGCAGTTTAGGACCTGCGCACAACGTCTCGTTGAGTGAGACACCTCTAGGACTACGTTGAGACCCATCAAAGACCACTCTTATCTTCCCAGTGTTCCAGACACTGTGATGAGGGATAAAGTAGGAATTATCCAAGACATCTTTAGATATAGGCGTAGGAATAGGTATCATGTGACCAGTGTCTAAATAATCTTGCATAAAATCTTTGTAAGCTTGATAATTAGCTGAGTCTTTGAGAAGTCTAGCTTCCTGAAGCTTGAAACGTTTTAAAGCGATTGGATAGGTGTCACCCAACTGGGGTTCTAAGTTTATGAAAGGTAATGGAACGACGAATCTACCTGATTCGTTGCGTGAAACTGATTGTGAAAATAATTTTTCGCACATAATATCCTCAGGACTGTGATGAACCTTATGTGGAACCTGCTCTATCTCCCAGAAGCGCTCTAGGCAGATATCCAGAGATGGTTCGATGGAAGTGTAACAGCTTATGAGTGATTGTGGATTTTGTTGCTTTGAAGTTTCAACTTTACCAATCAGCACATAGCCAAAGATGCTATTAAAAGCACTAGGTTGTCCACGCTCTCCGTGGATAACTCCCTCTTGTAAGAGATACGGAAAAAGTTCACAACCTACTAGGACATCAATGGAACTTGGTATATGGAAGTTTTGATCAGAAAGTTTGATATTGCGAATGTGATTCCACTTGCTCGAGTCGACAGCGCAAGAAGGAATCTCTGTACAAAGTTTTGGAAGTACTAAAGCCTCAAAATCAAAGGTAGGTCCCGCTTGACCTTGAGGTTTGATAAGACATTTCGTCTTACCTTTGGTATTGGAAGATGTCATTTGATTTAAGCCTTGAATAGAAGTAGAAAAGAAGCTTTTCGAAAGACCTAAACGATTTAGACATTTTTCTGAAATAAAGTTTGCCTCTGAGGCAGAATCGAGTAAGATACGAACTGGTTGGTAATGTCCCCTTGAGTCTAACATGTCAGCTACAACGGTAGAAAGTAGAAAAGTGGAATTTTTGGAAATCATTGTCGCATGACAGTTTGTGGAATGGCTTCCTGACATAGGGGTGCTATTGGAATTGGAAAGTGGAATATTAACGTTCTCTGGAGGATAAGAATCAACACTCACAGAGGGCGCTACTGGTTGTGGAACGTGAAGAAGACTGTGGTGCCTAGCTCCACACGTAAAGCAGTTGTAGGAAGAGGGGCAATTCACGGTCTGGTGAGCAAAATGTAAGCAATTTTGACATAGATTCACCTGCCGAACATAACCCATCCTTTCCTGTGGACTTTTGTTTTGAAATTCGATACATTTCGATAATGCGTGATTCGAAGAACATAGGTAACATTTTATTTTTGGATTAAAAGTTCTGTTCTGATTATTTTGTATTTGAGGGTTGCTGCGTTGATTGCCATTTTGTAAAGTATTTTGTTGATTTCTTGAATTTGAACTTTGATTTGAAATAGTTGTATTGAAAGCAGAAGGTGAATTAAAATTATTAAAACTGTTTCTCTGAAAACTGTTCTGTTGAGAATTACGCGTAGTTTGAGGTTGTCTAGGGGTTTGATTTTGCATACTGTGGCCTTAAAAAAATTAAAAAAAATGTGGGCGCCAATTTGTGGCCTTAAAAAAAAAAGTTGTGTGACATTTGTGGCAGCTTAAAGACGTCGCCGCCATTTTGTGACACTGAAACCCACTGCATAATTAAACAAATATCTGGAAGCAGAACTGTATTTTCCAGCTAGGTAAAACACTGATATGCCCGGTAACTTTTATACAGTGGAGAAGGGGGGGGTTCAGAAATAAGAAACTTTTAAGTGCGCCACATTATTTAATATCAATGTTTTACAAAGAAGATCTTAAATAAAATACAGTTCAACCCAAATGTTGTAGCCAAACAATGAAATTCCACCTACTTCCGAGGCTTCCAGAATATTTGTGTAATTAAAAAAAACCAAAAAAATAACCAGAATAAAATTCTAAAAGATTGAATTACGATGACAAAACTAGGAGCACTTTACAGGTAGATGGACTCCTTTAACAGGTCATAGTGTACCTACCTCTGAGTCAGTAGTGTGAGACTCGGTTACATAAATGATTGAAAAAAAAAATAAATATACTTCCAAAATTATTCTGTCATAGGGGAGATCTGGACCAAATATCCGCTGTCATCATTCTACGCTAGGTCGAATGAGACAGACAGCAACCCAGTCAGAGATCCACCCCATGAGGTAAAAATGTGTAACGAAACCGCTAAAAAAAAATATAATCTCATCTCTCTTTTGTCTCCGCAAAGTTGGTCACTGGGTTGTACAAATAACACAAAGATTTAGTTCATCTTGTATAATTAGATCTGAGGAAACAAATACCAAATCAGTTAGGGCCAAAATAGCAAGGCACTCCAAATTTCACAGGAGAAATTGTCTTAAATAAATGAAATGAAAGGAAACAAGTCAATTTAGTAAATATGCCGCAAAATTGTGGTTATGACGTCATACCGTTACCTTGCGTTTACAAGCAATGTTGAAATTATACTATAAAATTTATGGAGAAAAAAATAATTACATCAAAAAAAATGGTTGTTTGCATGAAATTGAAGGAAACTCCTACCTTGGTCCTGTTTTTATTTTCTAATTACTATGTTATTTTCTGTAAACCTGGAAAAGTGGTGTTTCTCCAGGCATTCTCGCTGCTACTGCTGTTCTGGTTTGCTCGCGCTTCCCCTACTGCCGCTTAGCACATCACGCTAGGGCAGCACATGGTCTCGAGTGTTGATTCTTTGCCCGAGCGTAGAACCCTGTGGAAAATGAAATGTTTCAGTTTCCTGGAATTCGTCAATTTTGCACGAAGTTCCCCTACACAGTAACTTAAATCGAGAACCCCATGTCGACTCAATAAAATAAAGCAAATTTAAACAGATGAACTAAAATAACTCTAACGTACCTTTCCCAGGGTACAACTGGCTACACCTGGCTTCACACCAGCGTCCAGCCCCAAATGTCGGTGGAATGGACGGGCTGTAGACAAAGGAGAAAAACAATATATAGTTTTTATCCAACACGTGGTTAAATGAAAAATATAAAAAAAACGCCAACAATTCCCCACGTCTTTTGTCAAAAAAAAAATACATTTCACACGAAAAGTAATTACAATTTAGGAGGCAAATATTATCTTGAAGAGTACTCAAATAATAAAAAAATGAAAAAAAAAATAAAATCGAACTTACCAATGCTCTTCCCCGTACAAAATGGCGTGGGCCGACTTAAATTCCCCTCAAAAGGGTGCGAGCGTCACTCCAAATTACGCCTGGACACGACGGACTCACTCCTCACAGCCTCTGGGATATCTCCTACAGTTCGCTGCAGTGCCAAACCAAAAACAATGGCGATCCCAGAGCCTGTTGTCGACCCAACCAAATTTGTTAGCAAAGAGAGACCAAGCACTTCGTCGAGAATACCAGAATAATGCAGTGGCCGGAAACCGTTTTGTAAATTTGGTGGGGAGTGGGGACGGTAAAACGCAATAGTACCAACCTAATCTTCCCGGTGAAATTCAAATAAAGGATGCAAACCTATTTATAAAAACTTTTCCGCCAAAAATAAATCTCTACATTCAGTGGCAAGCCTGGAAGGAAAACCCGGGGTTTTCAAAGTAACCAATGATTCATTCACATACAGCAAAAGTTCTATACAGGTATATAGGGGCAGCACCGACCAAGGGGATAGGAAGTACGTAAAACAAACCTTGAGGTGTTGTCGGATCTATTTCCACGGTTGAAATTTTTATAACAAGGACGTCGAGACACCCTCCATACATTTGACCGAACATTTGCCTACCGGACCCCCACCAACATATCCAATAGAAGAAGAATAACCCGACGGACTAGAAGAAGCTCAGCATTGAAACCATCAACTGTAAAATCAATTACTGGAGATCAGGGCATGCAGCAAACCCAGGAATATTCGAACACTCAACCAATTCCCACATGAGCAAAGCTATACTAAGTGTAGAATTTAGTTGTACTTTAGCTACAGTTTCAGTCACAAGTTTCCTTTGCTCTTTATATATGTTTTCTCTAAGATTCATATGGTTTGACGCCATTCTTGTAAAACATTTCTACTGTAATAAAGTTGTTTCTGAACCTGAACCCAAAAATACACACTGAACTACTGCTAAGAAGCTCGGCACAAGAGTGTTCAGATGCTAACTCACACGACTTCGTTTATTCTTCCAGTCTTGGTTTTTATCCCTCGTTTATCTCCCATTTACAAAAGTGCATAACTCGTATTTATTTTATCCTTTCCCTATCAAATTAATAAAGATATCAAAGTGGCGGAGCCTCGGTTGTTCCTGGTCGACCCAAATATGTTTTTGCACTATCAAAACTAGTTAATCCGTGAAGGATATGAGGTTCGGATTGTCCCAATATCCTCGAAATAAACGTAAGGGAATGAAATGTTCATCTAAATGTTTCCTTCCTGTTACTGAAACCATTTGTGATGCGGCAACGCCGCCATTCCCCAGCATAACAGCTGTTTAACTTTATGAACGTCAAGTGAATCACAAAATTCCACAGATAAAAACAAAACAATCAAAATTTTTATGTGATTTTTCCCGAAGCCTGTGATCTTAAATTCCAATTACGATGTCCAGATAATGCGATGTGCGTAGTGTCCACAGTAATTCGATGGAATGACTTCTTTTAAGGTAACTTCCTAGACCCTATATAACCTCCAAACCTAGCTCTTACAGAAAGACGAATCAAAGAGCCTTGATTATTTACCTAAATAAACAAATATGTAACGTTGTCTTAAACGTAAAAATGACACGTTACATAATCCCCCCCCAACTTCAAGACGATTAACCTAAAAAGGTTAATCGGAGAGGTCCGCTGCGGACTTAAGGTCTTTGGCATGCCAACTCCCTGGTAGTACTTTACCCGATGGTTCCTGAAGCTCAAATATCCATGGAGAAATTTTATTCCTAATCACATAAGGACCAACGAATTTCGGTGCTAACTTCTTCGAGAAAAACTTCGCAGCATCTGACAACACATAATTCTTCTTCCAAACACGCTGACCCACAACAAAGTTGGGTACCCTTGTACGCAGATTATACTGAACTACGTTTTTCTCTCCTGCCACCTCTAACCTTCTCTTAACATCAGCATAGAGCTTCCGGAAACCTTCGTTCTTACTTTCAGCTGCAGATTGTACACCATTCTCTTCAGATAACAAAACTGGGTTGGAGTAATCTTTTCCTGATAAACACATATTCCTACCAAAATTAACAAAGAAAGGAGACATCCTGGTTGTCTCATGGGTTGCAGTACGAATCGCGCAGGCAAGTTTATGTATCTGTTCGTCCCACTTCCTGTGGTTGTCTTTCACATAACAACATAACATGGTTTTTAACGTGCGATTCGTCCTTTCTGTTGGATTTGCTCTGGGGTGATAATACGGATTATACTGAATTTTAACCTGATAACTCTCAGCAAAACGCTTAAACTCATTACTTTTGTACTGAGGGCCATTATCACAAAGTATCAAACGGGGTACTCCGAAGACCATAAATACTTGTTCCTCAAGGTGCTTGACAACAGCTTGAGTAGGGGCTGTTCGCATTGGAAAAACTAAGGAAAACTTACTCAAATAGTCCGTAACGACGAGAATCCAGCAATTACCCTTTGTTGAACGAGGTAGAGGTCCACATAAATCAGTCGAAATAATTTCCCAAGGACGAGTTGGTTTTGGGTGAGATATCATCTGATCAGATACACCTTGTGTATCACCTTTATGAGCTGCACAGACAAAGCATTTCTTTACAAAAGTTGCCACGTCCTGGCGCATTTTCGGCCAGTAATATTTTTCTGCCAGTCTGTGGAAGGTTTTATACACACCCATATGTCCTGCGGTAGGAGGATCGTGAGCTTCTCCAATAATTCTACGCCTATGATCTTTGGGGACTACCTCTTTCCAATATTCGTTAGATGGTGAAAGTTGAGGGTATTCTTGTTTGACATATTTATACAACTTATTATCAGTGTATCTCCAGTTCATAAATTTTAACGGTGATTCTACGACCCTCTTTACCATCTTTTGGTACCATCGATCTTTAATTGCTGTTGAAACATCTCTGGGCTGCGAAATTGTATCAATCATAGGTACTGCACGAGACAACATGTCCGGGACAACTAAATCTTTCCCTTTCCGATGGATTACTTCAAAATCATATTGCTGCAGTTTTACAGACCAACGAGCAAGTCTTCCACTGGGCTCTTTTAAGCTATGAAGCCATTTTAAACTAAAATGATCTGTTATGACCTTAAATGAGATCCCCTCAATATAAGGCCGGAGCTTCTCTATCGCCCAAACCAATGCCAAACATTCTCGCTCGGTGGTCGTGTAAACACGTTCTTGCTTAGTCAAAGATCGACTCAAATAGCATATGACTTTGTCTCCTTCAGGATAAGGTTGCGTTAAACATGCTCCTATTCCATATCCTGAGGCGTCTGTTTGAATGACAAATTCCTTGGTATAATCTGGACATGTAAGAATCGGTGCAGTCACTAAAAGTTCCTTAATCTTAATAAATGCCTTTTCGCAGTCTGGAGTCCAATCGAACTTTTGATTTTTCTTAGTTAGAGCTGTAATCGGAGCTATTATCGCTGAAAAATTCTCTATGAAACGTCTGTACCAGGATATTGTACCTACAACTCTACGAACTTCTCTGACAGTTCTTGGCCTCTGGAGCTCTAACATGGCTCTAATTTTATTAGGGTCAACTCGGATGCCTCGACGGTCCACTACGAAACCTAAATAAGTCATTTCTGGCCTACACAGTTGGCATTTCTCCCAACTTACCGTTATCTTTGCATTCTGCAATCTTCGTAGGACTTCCTCAAGAATTCTAAGATGTTCAGAAAAGCTCTGTGTGACAATTACGAGGTCATCGAGATATACGTACACGTAAGGGTCTAAATCGTTTCCTATGATGCTATCTATGAGTCTCTGCCAAGTTGCAGGTGCATTATGAAGACCAAATGGTAACCGCTTAAATTGGAAGAGACCTCGTCGACAGATGAATGCTGTTAGTGGCTTCGATGATTCTTCCATTGGTACTTGCCAATAAGCACTCTTAATATCTAAAGTTGACAAGTACTTAGCATCTTTCAATTTGTCAAGAGTCTCGGATACGAGTGGTAAAGGATAACTATCACGCGCCGTCACTGAGTTCAATTTGCGGTAGTCTACACAGAAACGATATTTCTTTGTGTTTTTCTTTTGTACCATTACCACTGGTGAAGCCCATGAACTACTACTACGTTCTATCACATCCATTTTCAGCATTTCGTCGATTTCGTCATCAATAAGTTTCTGAATGACCGGTGAGACCTTATATGAACGTTGGCTTATCGGTGCTGCATCTGTTGTAATCTTATGCTCTACCCTGTCGGTACATCCCAGTGAGTCACCCATAATAGTCTTATATTTAACGACCAATTCCTCTAGTCGTTCTGATTCATAAGGCGAAAGAGTAGTTTGTTGGTCTGGTGTTTCCAAAGAACAAATCACATCTTTATTATTGGCAAAGTGCCACTCATTAGTACTTAAGTTCGGTACTATCCCCATCGAAATCCAAAAATCTAATCCCAAAATCAGAGTGTGCGGCAACTCAGGAACGACGACGACCTCTATTAACCTAAATTTATCTTGAACTCGCATAGGCAGCTGCACTGTCCCAATACTACTCGTGCTTTGACCATTTGCCACAATACAACTCGTCTTCTTTGTCGCATCAAGTGAAAAACCAAACCTCTCGATGATTGACCAACCATGATTCCCTAAAAAGGTACGTGAAGCCCCGGAATCCAACAAACCTAATAACTTATTTCCGAGCACATCCACTTCTAAATAAGGCCTCTCATCTTTGCGAGCATGACTTATCACATAATCTAAAACGTACGTTAGCCTATCGGTCGATGCTTGTTCAGGCTGACTCGAAGGTCGACCACCTACGAGCGCCTGGGTCCGTTTCCCTGACGATTACAATTACGACATTCTCTTACTGTTACCCCTACCTGACCACACGAATAGCACTGTTTGCCTCTAGATAATGCGCACCCGATTGCCATGTGCCCTGTCTGGTTGCATCTATAACATACCACGTCCCTATTCGCCCTACCAGGTCTAGCACCTTGTGGTGGTTGTCCATCTCTGTCATTTACACTAGACTGACCACTAGCTGGTTGTTGTCTATCTCTATCAGCCCTAACATCAAAATTGCTTGCTGGCTGCTGCCTATTTCTGTCGAATCTATTAGCAGGATGATTTAAATTCTGTTGGTTTGATGTCCCAGCACCTGATATTTGAATTGCATCAACCCCTGTTGAAAAATCGTCACTGTCGCTCTCTACGTCAACGTAGGCCAAGTCAGGTTCAATAGATTGGTTTTTCCTAGGTGTAAAATTTTCCTCTTCTAAACCATATCTCTGGTCTATTCTACGACACAGATCCTTTAAATGTGATAGGCTATTGACCTCAGTAGCAATTAACCCATTTTTATAGATGTCCGCGATATTTCTGAAGACGATAGCTAATTTCGCCTCTTCGGAAACAGGACAGCCAAGTCTTTGGAAATATGTGTTCATGACAGCAATATAGGTCCCTATAGACTCTCCAGGGCCTTGTTTACGTTTTTGAATCTCCTTCAATAGCTTCTCGCCATATGAAGAAGGAAGATATTCTGCCATGAACCTCTGTTCCAGCTGTTCCCACGTATGGACTTCTCTTCGAACATCTTTGTAAAAAGTATAAGCTGACTTTTCAAAAAGATCAATGCCCGAATTCAGTAAAACCTTTTTGCTGACTCCTCTCGCCTGACTTAACTCGTCCACTCTCTCAAAAAATGCGGTGACGGAGATCGTACCCCTCTCGCCTGTAAACTTTATGTTCCACTTATGCGGAGGTACAGGTGCAACATGATATGAAGTACCAGGATCACTTGACATTGGTACTGGCGACGAACATGAAAATGGTCGTGACTGAGCAATTGGTGCTATGCTACTTTGGAGGGCAGCTAGACTCAAAGGAACGGTAGACGGTTGTTGATAATGAAAAGCTGATGTACCGTAATTCTCAATCGGCATAGGGACTGGTGCCTGTATTGGTGCCTGAGTTGGGTTCGTTAGCACTTGCATTTGCACTGGAGCAATGACCGACGGTTGGTTCGTAGGCTGTTGAGCTGTTCTTTGTGTGCTCGAGTGCTGTGGTTGCGGGAGTTGAGACTGGCTGGGAATGTTGCCAACATTTGTCGAGTGATCTGAGCTTCGACTCGTTGATTGGGTTTCAGATGCTTCATCATCATCTGAGTTCACGCCAACTCTTAATAAATCTGTTGCTTGGCTCTGCAACCTCCCAATCAAACTCAAGGTTTCCGCAACCAGTATGCCTTTGGTTTGACTTTCTTCAAAGTTAGACGGATTCATGTTATTTATCCTGGCTAACACATGTTCCAACCTTACAGCGATTTTTCTAAACTCTCCCCCTTTACTCGTACCAGAGAACTTCTCTACCAGCGGTACCAGACTATCAAGCTTCTTCATGCAGCTAAAAGCATCTTGGCCAAATTTAAAGGGATACGGAGGGTATCTCATACTTCCATCGGTCCTTTCTCTCTGTCTAATCAGTATGAGCTGTTGCTTCATCTCTTCCACCGATCCAATGGCTATGCCTCTCCATGTTAACTCATAGATTAATTCGTCCTTGACTAAGTACCTTATGTCAGACAACCGACTCAAAGAAATAGCCATGGTGCCTTTTATATTGAAACTTTAAACTTCAAAACTCTTAATTATACCTCCCAATTATAAAAACTAAACCACGCAATAACAAACACAAAGTTCACTTTCAATTCACTAGTGAAAATCACTATAAATTTTCTCACAACTGTAGAAAATATAAAACTTAAATACGGGCAGACGCGAACAAAACCGAAAAACACCGGAGCAGTAAGAAAATAAAATTTATTTGCATTTAAAAATGTAATCATAATTTATATTAAGTATTTGTACAACCAACTATGACGTCCAACCTTGCAGAGAGAAATAACTACTTAAATCCTAAATTAGAATTGACAAGTAGCCAAAAAAAAGTTAAAAAAATAAAAGAGAGACAAGAGTTTTGGCAGTGTTTAGGTCTTATGTTTCACTCCTGCGTGAGTAAAACCAAAAAAAAATAATTGCGCTTATCCTAGCTGAACTGGATTCAAATTAAAGTTAAGTGATGTTTGTTTACCTCAGCAACCGAATAGGTAAATTTATCCCTAAATGGAACGTACAACAGACTACCTATAACAAAAATCCCAAAGCTGTTGTACACAGTTAAAGCTAGGGTATACTCCTGCTATTGCAGAACGGCTCCACAACTAAACTCCTCAAAAAAAAACCCAAATCGCCGTATACAATGATTTTTCTACAAAGAATAAATCAAAACCCACTTTAACCTGCTTACCTACTCTGAGTCTACACGAAACTTGCATTGCTTAAGGCAAAATCATCCCTTAATATATAAGAGAACGCAATAAACATCGGAACAGATGTTCATGTTATAGAAATCGTAAAATATGCTCAATTAAAAAAAAACCGCTCGCTGAAATTGCGTCGAATTAGACTAGTAAGGATGTTGTGTGTAATTAAAAAAAAATTTAAAGAAAATTTTTAAAAAAATTACCGATTGTAATAAAAAATTTACACAAATAATCGTTGAAATGAAATTCCCAAAATTTTAACTAAATTGATGCATCATCCATGGTCATGGTCAAAAAGACCCTAGGATCGTACCCAAAGGTGTCCAAAAAAAATTTAAAAAAAAAATTTTGGTGTCGACCACAGTAGTCCAATAATAAAAAAAATTATATAGTGGCTCACTACAATGTTCAAAATATTACTCTACCCTGATAGGTGGTTTGGAGTAGGGAGAAGAAAAATTTTTTAAAACAAATGATGATAGGTTGTTAAAACGTGAGGGTTCGAAATAAAATTATATTTTAATTCAGAAAAAAAAATATTTAAATAAACTGGTAGAACCATTGTAGGGACAAGGTACTACTATGCACCAAAAAAAATTTTTTGCCACAAGAAAATCAAGTTTCCCTTCTTAAAAAAAATTTAAAAAAAAAATATTAAAAAAAATATTAAAAAAATATTTTCAAAAAAAATTAAAAATGTTTAAGTGGGGTTGCAGCTCCTATTAGTGAACCTTAAAAAAAAATTAATAAAACCAGCACCAGAAAAATCTTATTCGAGTTGTCATGCAACAGTTTTTGTTCTTTTCCTTTAAAAAACAGTTGTCAATTCCCTTTCCTCTCCCAAAACTGTGGCAATGTGAAAAGTCAATGAGCTAGAAAAATTTATTTACTATAAAAAAAATGTTGAAAATTAAATTTACTTAAGAATCATAAGGTATAAAAATCGTGATTGAAAAAAAACCAATCAGTTTAGGAAAAGTAAAAAAAAAAAATGTTTATGTTACAAAAAACAAACGATGTTAGTATATTTGTTTAAAATTATTACTAAAGGAAACAACCAACGTGAGTACTCATTTACTGTACCCCTATATTAATGTGAACCTAAGTCTTAAACTTTGCACTCAACCCCGTAAAGAATTATCCCGTGCGCCCTTTCAAAAAAACAAATATGGAAACAATCTCAAGGATCACCTATAAGAACGTTGTAAAACTAAATCTGCCTACTCAAGTGTCTTTACACACAACATCTACTCAAAAAAAAAATTACTGCCTAATGCATTCTCAGATCCCTATTCCTGGTGTTTACGAGATATAAAATTAAGTTGGGCCCACTCCACAACTATCAGTCAAAGCAAATCTACCAAATGTCCAAGGGCTAATGAGACCCCATCACCTACAAATGATATTTTGAAATGAAACAGTTGGGAATAATCCTGCGTAAAAACCAGAGAACAAAATCAAGAACCAAAAACTATTACATTAATTTTAAAAGAGCATAATAAAACTCCCGGCCCCAATTAAACTTTTGTTATCTCAACGAAACTCGGCCTAAAACCAAAAAACTTTTTATTAGACATTTCCCCTATTCCCTAAGTATAATGTCAATAAAACCCAAAAACTTGTGATTTCCATTCCAATCCCATCTGTACCCTATATATTTTTCAAACGGTTAAACACCCACAGGCGAAACAATATCTTATTTCAAAGAAAGGGTGAAGATATTTTGAAGCATCCTGTGAAAATAGGACACTATTATGGAAAATTGTTCAGATCAGTGTTCTTACTACTTTTTAACCTAAATATATCTAGTTCCCTCATATGCATGTTACTATTATATTATATTAATTCCTATCATAACTAAACAGATCACAAAAATTGTCTTTCTCCTCAAATCGGCAAGGTCCTGGAAGATGTGAGATTCAGCCTGTAGGCCAAATTTGGATGTATTTTAATTTAGCGAAAACCGAAGTTGCGAAATCCTAAAAAGATTAGCAGGAAGTCCTCGTTCCTCGATTTCTACACTCCGAACCAAACATTTCTTCCATTTCCACCCAGCTCGCGGGAGGAAAACCCCTAATTATTGCAATACAAAAGGTACTACTATCATATTATGCATAACAAAAAAAAGTATATGCCCTCATCATTGTTTAGTCTCATCAAAGAAAACCTATTGTTTTTAAATTTATTCTTAGATTAAAATCGTTTTTTTAAAAATCAATCATCTTAAATTTATTGTTCAACCTGAACACTTTCCCATTTATTCCACAACAGTGTATTGTAATTTAAAAATTTGCTTCATTAATTGAGGTCACCAGTATGAAACTATTTTAAAATTAAAAAAAAATGAAATAAAAAAAATTATTTCCCAATTGTCCACAACTTCCAAGTTTTCATCCCTAAATACCTAGGTACTTTCTCAGTCTAACACCATCCATCGTTATCCAACATAACGCTTTAATTTCAGAAGCAACAAAACGAAGATTAAGTGAAAAGCTAAGCAAGTAGGTTGGAAGTTGCTTTACAATGGGCGCAGATGTAAGGCCCCTTTAAGTACACGCCACTGTCCTGAACTGCAAACTAACAAAAAAACTGAAGACTAGCATATCTGCCGTCAACCAACCTTTGGCATGAAATTAAAATAATTCCATATCATACCAGTATCCTCAAAACAAAACGTTTTTTTTTCTATAAGACCCAAACACTTAACCAATAAATCTTGATATTTAAAATTATGATTCGGGAGTAAAAAGATTTATTTATTCCTGCCTGATCAACTAAGACAAAAAAGTTCACCTTTTTGTACTCAAGAAGTTCCCGTTTGGTCCCCTAAAAAAAATATAACCTGTCTGGCCACCCTTTAAAACTACGACCCCTATACAAACCGTTTTGACCAAAACAAGAATTCGAGAAGTTATGTTAACAGAAAGGAAATAATTTTTTACGAAAAATTCAATTATTTAAAAAAAGTAAAATTTGGAAATATTTTTACCAATTACCCCCGCCTAGCATTTATATTTAGTTGAAAGTCTCTCTTAAATTCACTGACTCAAAATGACATTACTTAAAAAAAATTACTGAACTTTACAAATGAACTCTACAAATGAACTAAAAAAAATCAAAAAAACTTATATCTATATCTGTCTCAGTTAAACATTTCTTTTGTGGTATTATATCTAGTTGGGCTTCAAATTCATTTTCTCTGTATTCAATCTGGAGCAGGCAAAACTTCTCAAGGCTCAAACATAAATGTTTGCTCTCCAATGGCCATGACCAAGCTATGACCTGAACGCAGAAAAAAATACAGAAAAAAAATAAATGTGTACCAGAAAACTTTAATTGGTAGAAATACCCGTAGGTCATTTTTTTAAAAAAAATGCACTCCAAAGCCCAACGCTGTATTTTCTACCAAAAAAAAATTGACCAGTCACAAAAACACAACTAGACAACTAAACTGGCAACCAAAGACCTAAAAAAAACTGCTCCAAAAAAAAAATACCTCAAAAAAAAAAATGTTAACTGGACCTCTGGCGTTGATCTTCAGCCAATATGTCGCTCTAGGGTTTTAGCCTTGTGTTTCCTAACCTCCCGAGCCGACACTAGTAGTGTACCCTCCTCTGACCCGATGTAACTGAGTGACGTAAGATCTTAATTGTCATCCAACAGTTACCACCAAAAAAAAACAAGAAAAGAAAATGACAAAGCAAAATAAACTCATTTTCCTTTTCTTTCATTACTAATTAATACTTTCAACTAAACAAATCTACTAGCTGTTAAGCTATATTTACTTTAAAACAACTCAGCCAAGAAAAATTTGTGTGAAACCCTGTAAAAATATTCCAAATACCAAGTGGTGATATCCCACAAAAAATTAAAATCGCCAAAAAAAAAATTAACTTGTTGACCTAAATAAATTGACTGCACTAAAAAATAATCGGTGAAACAATTTCTATCTTATCACAAGCAGGAAATAATAACATATAAATAAATGAACCTGCAAAAAAAATTGTTAGAAAAAACACACTACCTATGTCATATATTTAAAACATAAAAAGACCATGTCTGGAAATCCATCCACCTATAAATTAAATAAAATTGAAGTAAATTTACATTGTCGTATTTATTTTTCTTAAAAAAAAAATTAAAACAAGTTTTTCCTACAAAAACTTTAAAGAATTAAGAACATGATTTGGACGCTGCTGAATAAAAACTCCTATGTTTTTTTTTTCCCACTTATTCTTCCTTAATAAATAAAAATGAATCTTTTATTTTCCAAGAAAAAACTTGTGAAGATAAGCTAATAAAAACTAAGAGGATTACTAAAACAACAAACCGAGTTCCAAATCAACGTTCAAATATTACTAAAAAAATATTTAAAAAAATGTTATTTCCAAAAACCAATGATCTTGTTTTCCATTAAAAAAAATTGATTGGGTATCAAAACCACCGACAGCCACTGAAAGCCTTTAACCTGGCTTCTGCTGTACCACAAAAAATTTTATGTTTTAGAAAATTTTCAGAAAATTCAAAAAAAAAATTGTTTTTTTCCAAATCAAAAAAGAACAATAAAAAATTACATCAGATGTTAAAAAACTAGCCAAAAACCACGTAGGGCGCCAATTTGTGGCCTTAAAAAAATTAAAAAAAATGTGGGCGCCAATTTGTGGCCTTAAAAAAAAAAGTTGTGTGACATTTGTGGCAGCTTAAAGACGTCGCCGCCATTTTGTGACACTGAAACCCACTGCATAATTAAACAAATATCTGGAAGCAGAACTGTATTTTCCAGCTAGGTAAAACACTGATATGCCCGGTAACTTTTATACAGTGGAGAAGGGGGGGGTTCAGAAATAAGAAACTTTTAAGTGCGCCACATTATTTAATATCAATGTTTTACAAAGAAGATCTTAAATAAAATACAGTTCAACCCAAATGTTGTAGCCAAACAATGAAATTCCACCTACTTCCGAGGCTTCCAGAATATTTGTGTAATTAAAAAAAACCAAAAAAATAACCAGAATAAAATTCTAAAAGATTGAATTACGATGACAAAACTAGGAGCACTTTACAGGTAGATGGACTCCTTTAACAGGTCATAGTGTACCTACCTCTGAGTCAGTAGTGTGAGACTCGGTTACATAAATGATTGAAAAAAAAAATAAATATACTTCCAAAATTATTCTGTCATAGGGGAGATCTGGACCAAATATCCGCTGTCATCATTCTACGCTAGGTCGAATGAGACAGACAGCAACCCAGTCAGAGATCCACCCCAAGAGGTAAAAATGTGTAACGAAACCGCTAAAAAAAAATATAATCTCATCTCTCTTTTGTCTCCGCAAAGTTGGTCACTGGGTTGTACAAATAACACAAAGATTTAGTTCATCTTGTATAATTAGATCTGAGGAAACAAATACCAAATCAGTTAGGGCCAAAATAGCAAGGCACTCCAAATTTCACAGGAGAAATTGTCTTAAATAAATGAAATGAAAGGAAACAAGTCAATTTAGTAAATATGCCGCAAAATTGTGGTTATGACGTCATACCGTTACCTTGCGTTTACAAGCAATGTTGAAATTATACTATAAAATTTATGGAGAAAAAAATAATTACATCAAAAAAAATGGTTGTTTGCATGAAATTGAAGGAAACTCCTACCTTGGTCCTGTTTTTATTTTCTAATTACTATGTTATTTTCTGTAAACCTGGAAAAGTGGTGTTTCTCCAGGCATTCTCGCTGCTACTGCTGTTCTGGTTTGCTCGCGCTTCCCCTACTGCCGCTTAGCACATCACGCTAGGGCAGCACATGGTCTCGAGTGTTGATTCTTTGCCCGAGCGTAGAACCCTGTGGAAAATGAAATGTTTCAGTTTCCTGGAATTCGTCAATTTTGCACGAAGTTCCCCTACACAGTAACTTAAATCGAGAACCCCATGTCGACTCAATAAAATAAAGCAAATTTAAACAGATGAACTAAAATAACTCTAACGTACCTTTCCCAGGGTACAACTGGCTACACCTGGCTTCACACCAGCGTCCAGCCCCAAATGTCGGTGGAATGGACGGGCTGTAGACAAAGGAGAAAAACAATATATAGTTTTTATCCAACACGTGGTTAAATGAAAAATATAAAAAAAACGCCAACAATTCCCCACGTCTTTTGTCAAAAAAAAAATACATTTCACACGAAAAGTAATTACAATTTAGGAGGCAAATATTATCTTGAAGAGTACTCAAATAATAAAAAAATGAAAAAAAAAATAAAATCGAACTTACCAATGCTCTTCCCCGTACAAAATGGCGTGGGCCGACTTAAATTCCCCTCAAAAGGGTGCGAGCGTCACTCCAAATTACGCCTGGACACGACGGACTCACTCCTCACAGCCTCTGGGATATCTCCTACAGTTCGCTGCAGTGCCAAACCAAAAACAATGGCGATCCCAGAGCCTGTTGTCGACCCAACCAAATTTGTTAGCAAAGAGAGACCAAGCACTTCGTCGAGAATACCAGAATAATGCAGTGGCCGGAAACCGTTTTGTAAATTTGGTGGGGAGTGGGGACGGTAAAACGCAATAGTACCAACCTAATCTTCCCGGTGAAATTCAAATAAAGGATGCAAACCTATTTATAAAAACTTTTCCGCCAAAAATAAATCTCTACATTCAGTGGCAAGCCTGGAAGGAAAACCCGGGGTTTTCAAAGTAACCAATGATTCATTCACATACAGCAAAAGTTCTATACAGGTATATAGGGGCAGCACCGACCAAGGGGATAGGAAGTACGTAAAACAAACCTTGAGGTGTTGTCGGATCTATTTCCACGGTTGAAATTTTTATAACAAGGACGTCGAGACACCCTCCATACATTTGACCGAACATTTGCCTACCGGACCCCCACCAACATATCCAATAGAAGAAGAATAACCCGACGGACTAGAAGAAGCTCAGCATTGAAACCATCAACTGTAAAATCAATTACTGGAGATCAGGGCATGCAGCAAACCCAGGAATATTCGAACACTCAACCAATTCCCACATGAGCAAAGCTATACTAAGTGTAGAATTTAGTTGTACTTTAGCTACAGTTTCAGTCACAAGTTTCCTTTGCTCTTTATATATGTTTTCTCTAAGATTCATATGGTTTGACGCCATTCTTGTAAAACATTTCTACTGTAATAAAGTTGTTTCTGAACCTGAACCCAAAAATACACACTGAACTACTGCTAAGAAGCTCGGCACAAGAGTGTTCAGATGCTAACTCACACGACTTCGTTTATTCTTCCAGTCTTGGTTTTTATCCCTCGTTTATCTCCCATTTACAAAAGTGCATAACTCGTATTTATTTTATCCTTTCCCTATCAAATTAATAAAGATATCAAAGTGGCGGAGCCTCGGTTGTTCCTGGTCGACCCAAATATGTTTTTGCACTATCAAAACTAGTTAATCCGTGAAGGATATGAGGTTCGGATTGTCCCAATATCCTCGAAATAAACGTAAGGGAATGAAATGTTCATCTAAATGTTTCCTTCCTGTTACTGAAACCATTTGTGATGCGGCAACGCCGCCATTCCCCAGCATAACAGCTGTTTAACTTTATGAACGTCAAGTGAATCACAAAATTCCACAGATAAAAACAAAACAATCAAAATTTTTATGTGATTTTTCCCGAAGCCTGTGATCTTAAATTCCAATTACGATGTCCAGATAATGCGATGTGCGTAGTGTCCACAGTAATTCGATGGAATGACTTCTTTTAAGGTAACTTCCTAGACCCTATATAACCTCCAAACCTAGCTCTTACAGAAAGACGAATCAAAGAGCCTTGATTATTTACCTAAATAAACAAATATGTAACGTTGTCTTAAACGTAAAAATGACACGTTACAATACTAAAACTGGGCATTTGCACTACAGATTCGAGCGCAACGCAATGATTTTCTATAAACGTGTAAAGATCAGTGTAGGACGGAATTTCTGAATTGTTTTTCTCTCTACTATAGTAAAGTTCGAAATCAGTCCTCATCTTGACTTCAAGTTTTGAGAGCATCATGTTAAAAGTAAGAAAGTCCCATTCTTTTGTAGGAAAACCAAGCTCATTTAAGATGGCTAGATTCTCAGAAAATGTATCCAACATGGAACGTAATTCTTTCCCAGAACTGGATTTAGTTGAAAGAAAGTTAATAGCATTCAAAGCGGTAGTAGCAATAATTCGTTTATTTTGATACCTCTTTACTAAGGTTTCATACGCAATGTGATAATTGCTAACTGCGAGGGGAATGGTTTTTACTAGAGAAAGGGCTTCATTCAGAACAGAACTCCGCAATTGTTGAAATTTCTCTATATCACTTAAATCAGAATTTTGATGTACCATGACTTTAAATAAGTCAAACCAGTGTTGCCAGTCTTTATAATTACCATTGAAAATTGGCAACCGTGGTTGTGGAAATGATCTTGTATTTGACCTCTGAACAATATTTTGTTGGTTAGGGTTGCCTACGTAATTGACAGGGTTGGCCCTAAAAAGGTCGTAGTAAATACCCTTACACTCATAATAAAGGTTGTCAAAGTCTTTTCTAGTTTTATCCTGCTCGTCAAATAAAAGTTTAAACTCTTCGAGAGAGCCAATAATTTGGTTATGAAAATTATAGAATTGAGCATGACATTCTTCGACGTCTTCATATCTGGATTTGAACAAAAAGTGAAACGCTGTATCCGACTTCGCTTTCAAAGCTACCTCGTGAGCTTCCGCCATTTGGTTGAAGCTCAAAAGCCTTTTGTCGCAAAGTTTTTTCTGTTTTTGCGTAGACATTTTTGTTTTTGAAAGTTAATTTGGTTTTAAAATTACCCAAAAAAATGCTTAAAATATAGCTTAAAATATAACCCGAATTTTAGCAAAAATTAAACAATTTTATTATTTTAATTTTATTAACCTTTTTCGAAAATTTTGAAATGAAATGTTTGTAAGTTTGTCTGTATGTTATTATTTGAACATATCCTTAAAAAAAAACTTTTATGTCTCACCAAGGATTGAACACCGCACCTTTCGATTCCAAGTCGCACACTCTGTGCATACGACTAGCGGTCCCGTCTGAAAGTTTTTAACAAACGACGGTATTCGAAGACGGCGACACTTGCACCTGCGCGTTAACGCGACACCTGTAAAATCGATAATTAGAAAAGTAGGTGGAAGAACCGCCTTAAAATTTTCACTTTCGGCGTATTGACGCCACTTTTACTGAAAATGTAATGAACAAAGCGATCAACTTTCTTTGATGAACTAGTAAACTATACGAAATATGTGCATTGGCTCTAGCTATTTTTGAACGGTAATAAACACTTCGATCAACTTTGAAGGAACATATCCCCAACAGGTCCTAAAACAATATGGTCTGATAATTGAAATTGAAATAAATTTTGAAATTTGAAATAGAAAATAGAAATTTGGAATTTTTGTAGGAAATTGCTGAACCACAGGAGTCTAGGTAGTTTGGAACACTAATAATTTGGGTCGAAGGGCCATTAAATGTGCGTGCAAGGGCTGAAAAACAACGGAATTTCCTTCGATAGGTCGCCGGTATTGGCTTCACAAGCACATTTAAAATTAATTGTCGATATTGACGATTGAAAATGGAAAGTTACGATACATATGGAATTTTATATGAAAAGGCACCTACCTCGGACTCTCTTGCAGCTCCAGTCGACGTTTAAACGTCCAGTTTTTTCACCTCAAATTCACTTTTTTCGGGAACGTGATTTTGCTAGTGTCTTGTTGTGACGGTGGTTCTTTGCGCACACATCGCGGCGCTGCTTGTCTTCCACGTGTCCGGTGCCGTGAAACCCCATATGCATATTTTAGAGCGCGAAAATTTAAACTATTTTAAACGCGCAGAAAAGGAAAAGAAAATGAAAGTTAGGAAATTTCTTGCTTGCACCAACAGTATGAAAGGCGGAGAGGATGGACCTCGGTACGGTGATCATAGCGCAGGTGGCAACCCTTTCTTTTAGGGATAGTATAAAAGAAGCCTTGTAGTACCGGCGTTGGAATCGTCAAAGGCTAGGGGAAGAAAACCTCGATCAAAAATCACCTGGTCCTCTAGGTTGGGGGTTGGGGCATTAGACTAACTCTCTGATACCCGGAAAAAACGTACACTGTTAAAAAACCCAATCAAACGCCTCGGAAAGAAATGAAAAACCTAAGACGAACCAAGCAAAGAAACAGGAATATGATTTTTGGTACATGGAACGTACAAGGAATGAGTCGAAAAGTGAATGATATAGTCCATGAGTGCAGCAGAATGAAGGTTGACCTTGCTGTACTAACAGAAACGAAGAAGAAAGGAAAAGGATCTGAAAACCTAGGACAGTATGACCATTTCTATAGCGGAGTGGCAAAAGAAAAACATGCGCAACAAGGAGTATCTATTTTGGTCAACAAAAGATTTAGAAAATATATCACCAACTGGGAAGCAGTAAATGAACGGCTAATAAGAATGAATATAACAATAAAAGGAATGAGACTTACGATTTTTGGAATCTATGCGTATAATGACGATGCAAATGTAGCCGTGAAAGACAATTTTTTTGAAGAAATCCACAATGAAATATCAGCAGTAAGTACATCTAGAGAAATTGTAATATTGGGAGATTTAAATAGTAGAACAGGTAACAGAGTAAATGATCTGACAGTTGGCCAATATGGAGAAGATGTTGTTAATGACAATGGAAACCGGCTTATCACAGTATGTGAGCAATTAGACCTAAAAATCCAAAACGGTTTTTTCTAACATAAGAAAATACACAAATATACCTGGACCAAATCCTCACAAAACCTGAAATCCGTCATTGATTATCTTATCACTAAACAAAAGACAAAACTAAAAATTCAAGATGTCAGAACAAAGCGTGGATCAACATGCGGAAGTGATCACTATTTTCTGGAGACCAAAATTCTCATTCCTTATCAACGCCGAAGCCTCCATCAACAAAATCTTGATGATACAGTGAATGAGGAAATTGATCACTGTCAATATAATCTACTAAGCCTAGAACATGACAGCGTAAAAAACTTATACAAAAAGAGACTGAACGAAAAACTTAATTCAAGTTCAGGTGAAACTCCAGATGAGGAATACGAATGTATCACATTAGGCATCCATCAAGCTGCCAAAAAAGCACTAGGATTAGTGGAAGAAACTCCTAAAAGAACAAAACCATACCGGTGGGATGCTGAGATTGAAAGTGAAATAGAGGAAAAAAGGAAATTATATCACACGTACTTATCCCAAAAGACAGATAGAAGCAGAGAAGAATACAAAATCGCGCAACCAAAGGTGAGAAGAATGATCAGTGATAAGAAGAATCAATCATGGATACAAAAGTGCCAGAAAATAGATTCTTACTTAGGAGGTAGGAGAAGTACCGAAAGCTGGAAAACTATAAGATCGATCAAAAAAGAAACATGCAGAGATATTATTTCACCAATACCAGACAAAGAATGGGATGAGCATTTTAAAAAACTTTTAACTGAAGATAGAGCAGAATTCAAGGAAGACGAAAGAGACAATATCATTAGAACGATGGGATCTCCAGTACCCCTCACAATATCTGAGGTCAAAAACGTGTGCAAAACCTTAAAAAGCGGTAAATCTGCCGGACCCGGAAATATCCCAGCTGAACTTATTAAATATGGCACTGAAGAATTGTTTTGTAGATTACGGAATCTTTTCCAAAGATATTTAAATGGAGCTGTCGTACCAACTGAGTGGAAAACGTCATATATATCCACAATACACAAAAAAGGAAGGAAAGATATATGTGACAATTATAGAGGTATATCTGTAACTAGTACGCTAAGCAGAATATATGGCAAAATAATAAGAAATAAAGTGGAGAGCGAATATAAAGATATGGAGGCAGAAGAACAAGCTGGTTTCAGGGCGGGTAGATCGACTTCAGATCATCTCTTTTGTATAACCCAAGTTATTGAAAAGAAAATGGCATACGGACAAGAGCTCCATCTGCTTTACGTAGATTTGCAGAAGGCATATGTATACCACTAAATCTACTTTGGAAAGCGTTGGAAAAGACAAACATAAGCGTACAACTAATTAAGGCCATCAAAGAGTTATACCGCAATAGTAAGGCAAAAGTTAAAATGTAATAAAAAGCAAAACTAACCAAAGGCTTTCAAGTAAATAAAGGTCTTAAACAAGGTTGCTGTATCTCGCCTACGCTCTTCAAGATATATTTGGAACAGGTCCTTAAAGTCTGGAAGAGAAAATGCCAAAACATGGGAATTCCGTTGAATGAAACCACCATACTTTATGTTTCGCCGATGATCAGATAGTGGTGGCTCAGGATTATGACGACCTCGAATATATGACACGAAAACTAATAGAAGAGTACAATAAGTGGGGACTAGAGGTTAATATCAATAAGACAGAGTATATGTGTATTGGTGGAACGAAACAGGATCTAATCTTAAATACTGGGCAGCGAATTCAGTCCTGTGATGAGTATAAATACTTGGGTCTAAAAATTACAGCTGACGGAACACTAGACAAAGCTATAAAAGATAGAAACGTACAAGGAAGAAAAGCAATAACTTTATTAAATGGAATAATTTGGGACCAAAGTATATCAAGACATAACAAAAAGCTTATATATAACACCATTGTAAAAAGTATTATTACATACGGCTCAGAAGTATGGCCAAACAAAGATAGAACAAAAAAATGCTTTCCGCTACGGAGATGGACTATTGGAGAAGAGCAGCAGGGAAATCAAAAAGAGAAAGAGTTACCAATCAAAGAATAAGAGAAATTATGACAGTGGGTGAACGTACTCTAGTGGATGATATAAGAACAAAACAACTGGTGTGGTACGGACATGTACAAAGAATGGATGATGGAAGACTACCTAAACAAATATTACAATGGAAACCAACTGGCCGAAGAAAACGAGGAAGACCAAGGAGAAGCTGGAGAGAAGGAATAGATAGTGAAATAAGAATAAGAGGCCTAGATGATGAATTATGGGCAAACAGAAACGAGTGGAGATTGGGTATCGGAAGACGTAGAACGTTGTGAAACCGATAAATATATATATATATATATATATATATATATATATATATATATATATATATATATATATATATATATATATATATATATATATATATATATATATATATATATAATATTTAAAAAAAAAAAAAAAAGCGATACTTTTTAACCTGAGGCGAAAAGTTTGAAGCTCGACTAGAGGACGGGGGTTACAATTAAGGTAACTCATCGTAAAGCAATAGAGCTTGCTCTACGTTAAGTGTCCTTAGTTACAATTCGTCGAGGGATAAAACTCACTTTTATCATAAGGTTATAAGCTATTAATCGCAATTTTTGACTATTTTTTTCAGCTTTTCGGTTTTTATATTTTTATCTCTTTTCATCCTGATTTTTGCATGATTTATAAAGTATTTGTTAAAAAGAAAACATGTTAAAGTGTATCTAGTTAATGTAAAATAAAACATAATTTTTATATTTTAAAGAATTGTTGGCGATACCAATTATGTATTTTGTATGTGTTAGACATTCAAAAATTGCAGTATTATTTTTGGTATAAATATTAAATAGATCTTAGTATCTTAGGTACTTGTACTTAGTAAAATAGAAAAATTTTCTTTAGATAAAATTAAAACTGTACCTGCATATCTCAACATTAATAAAATATTATAAATTATAACTATAGTCTCATTTAATAATTAGGCAGTTCAATAATTACTTATTATAGAGTCATTTTACCTCACAATTTACCTTACAAAAATTTAACTTAATATAAGGCAACTCGGACTAATGTAAGAGAACTTTTTGTGCAAAACTGTTGCTTTTTTAATGGCATAAAATATTGTCTGTACATAAAATATAAGTAAAAAAGTCTGAAAAAACCTAAAAATAGAGAAATTCATCTTAAGTTAGCCCAAGTTGACTGAGGGTAAGTTAAGATAAAGTAACGAAAATTTTAAGGCTGAACCAACCATTATAGGGTTTTAAAAAAATTGAAGCAAAGCTTTTGTATAAAATGTATTTATTGTTTCGATAAAAGTCAATAATAATATAATTATATAAAAAACACAATAACATGTAGAAATTACAAAAAACTAATTTAATGGAATCAGTGATGGGCACATATTTTTAGTATACACAATAATTTTTTCCAGTGCATTCTTATCATATACCATATGTGACAGCATACTCATTGGTAACTGGCCTTCAAAAATGTGATCATTTCTTTTCAATATATCTATTACCCGCTCTACATGAATCCTTACTGTTGCAATGTTTCGTGTGCTTTCAATGCCCAAGGGGTGTAGCTGATTTTTACCCTTGGTAAATGCAGGAATTTCCAAATGAGCACCTAAGGTTTTAACAGCCCCTTGCACTAAAAATCCTCTGTCTGCTAGCATAATGTCATTTGGAAGAATATGATCTAGGAAGCTACAGGTTGATATTGTACCTTGAGGAGTAATGCCAATCAGAAATTTTATAGTTTCATGATGCTTATAATATGATCAACATTAAGAAACTTCTACAAGCTTGGACAGCGTTTCTATAACAACTTTAAAGCAATCTATTATAACTGCAACCTGGTCTCTAAATGACTGCTAAAACATTCTGGCATATTCTTTTTTAAACTTTCACATGATGGCCAATGTACAAATCCCTTAAGCCTTTCAAACATTGTATCAACACAGTCTTGAACATGTTCTGGGAGACATGTTATATTGATAGGACAAAAACTTAAAAGGCAAATTTAACTGCATCTTCATTCATGTTAAAATAAACTGCGAAAATTGAGAAGTACTCTGTTGGGATCTACAGGTAAAAATTCTTTAATATTTTCAAAAGTGTAAATAGCATAGCAGTTTTGGAAGTCCAGTATAATAAAGAGCTTTGTCATCATCATTCTTAAAAGAATCTTATACTTCATCATGGCTTGTCCCAGGAGTCTGCTGGTCTTGCTAAAATTTAAAAAATAAATAGTTACTTAGGGACTGTCCTTAAATTACGTAACGCTCTAGCAGGGGGAGGGGGGTTTGGCCTTGCGTTACACCTAATGTTTTTTAATGTGTTTTTTCTTGAAAATGGGATGTGGGGGTCAAAAATCCTGAATTTTTGCGTTACGTAATTTAAGGATTTTCCCTTATTTAGCGAAACAACTAGTTAAAGCTGAGGGGTGACCAGCTGAACCAACTTTGTCTTCGTACAAATCTTTGAAATAAATTCTTGGTCCTGTAATGTGTTTTAAAGTTCTCTATAGTGTCCTGTGAAGTGCTATAAGTCATGAGAAAAAAATTGTACACCTACTATGGGCAACAATGTTACCAAACATGTAATTTTTCACTTATCAACTTCAAAATCTTTATTTAGTTCAAGCTTTCAGTCCTTAACAGGATGTATGAGGCTCCCTGACCTAACCCAAGTGTAATGACTTGTCATATAGTCAGAGACTTTTTAAATTGCCATTGTATTTTTTTCTGTCAAAAGTTATAATGTAAAGATATTGGAAAAAAGATTTTTTTATAATATGTATGTATAAGGATAGAGGTAAAGTTCACTATTTTTTTGGTTTGGTTCAAACTGGGTAATTTAATATAGGAATATTTTTTTTCAAGTGCGGCCAATTAAAAAGTCCCTGACTGTACTTTAGATGTATCAAGTGAGTGATTAAATTTTGAGTTCCAGATTTTCAACCAACACCATGATAAGGACTTAACATTAAGACAAAATTTCTGAGTTTAAGGTCAATCCGCTAAAATCTGAATTACATGATTTTCTTTTTTAATATATAAAATATCTAAAAACTTAGGCTATGGGGGGGGGGGGCAAGGCCCACCCTCAGTTGAAATATATCTACAAAATATTAATATATGTCCAAATTTTGGGCTGTTATCCCCTCGGCTTTATCTAAATATAAACCCTTGTACTGACATGCTTAATGGGAACCCCATAACTACATACATAGATTCCTATGTAGATATGACATTTTCATTATGAATGGCAAATACAGTTTTCTAGAAATATTTATATGGTTAAAAATCAGTCAAATGTAGCTATATGTACGCAGGCTTACCTCATCTGGTTCAAGTTGCTTCCTCTTTTTTGAGGCTCACTGAAATCTATCAATTTGGCTGTCAGGCACAGCTAGAGGATTGTAGTACCCCATGTTCTGGTTGGGAATTCAATCAGGGTGATCTTTATCTGGTAAATCAGCAGGTTTTCCTGAAAATTGTTATTACAAGTTTGAAATTGTTATGTTATAGAAATAGTGATATATGTATTAAGATTTAAATGTTGAATTTTTTATGTTTGTAATTTGAAATAGCATGATAAAGATTTATTCAATTCAATCGTTGTTTGATGGGATTTAATTCAAAACAAAACAAATTTAAACAATAAAAACAAAGGGCTATTTTTAAGAATTTATTACTTGTTCTGAAGTGCCTGGAGCAAACACGCCCATCCTTTAATTGAGATTCACTAAATGGTCCTCTTTTAAGGGCTTTAATCCACATCTCCTGCCTCTGTTTTAATAAGGCATTTTGACTATCACCTGCATTTTTCAATGCAGCCGGAATTCGAAAAAACTTGACATTGTCTCTATTTCCTCTCATTGCACAATTAACCACTGCACAAAACGTTGGCATTTTATTATATTTATAGCGTTTTTTTTAGTATTTACTAAGAAAATGAGCATAAAACCACATCAAATATCATAAAATCAAGAAAATATCAACACTACAGTTAACCTGAAATTGGTTTGTTGTCCCACATCTTGGCCATAGAAAAAGAAGGGTGGCCTTCATTTCATTGATCTTGACCATCGAAAAAATTATTTTTTCGATGTCTTGACCATAGAAAAAGAATCAATTTCATTGATTTTGACAGATAACATTGTTCTGGGGATATTTTGGTAAAAAACTTCCTAGAATCCCCCAGAAGGCCTGCGTTTCTAGTGGAAAAGCAGAACATGTTCAACTTTTAAGGTTGGCATTCCTGCATGCATCAAAAATAACAATTTTACTTAAAAACGCATTTTTTTAACAAAATTGTGGAAATAAACTTATTTGCTGAATTTTTCTCCATTAATAGTGATATTTTTAATGATCTTTTATAAAATTAGAAGAATTTTTTTTTTAAATTAAATGTCAAAAAGAATCCCGTGGTGTTGCCAATCTATAGATTCCTAGGGTATTTGGTCGAAGAATCGCGAAGCTTCACGAGTTTCTGGTGGAAAAGTCTTGACTTTCGCCAAAACGTGCTGGTGTGAACAAGGATAACCCCGAGTGCCCACCTTGATTCAAAAAACTCTGCATGGGCATGCATTGGTGGAGACAGGGTTTTAAGAATTTATGTTTATGTTTTATTATTTTGGAAGGTTTAGACTACCCATTAATTTATTATAAAACAAATTAATATTTTTATAATGGATATAAGATCTTGCCTGAAATTCATGGAAATGGAAACTACGGACTGCCTCAGACTATGGGAACCATGGGGTGCCTGAGACAATGGAAACTATGTGCCGAGACCATAGAAGCTATGGAGTGTCTGAGACATTGTTCTGGTCAGGAAATATTTTGCAATGGATTTTTCGCAACCAAAAACAGGATGGAAATTGTAGCGGGATAATCATGCGGTCTTTCCAAGGACCCTGTTTTTAGCAAAAAAACTAGCATAAGCATTTTGTCCACCTCGTGGAAATAGCAAAAAAATGACTTACCTCAATAAAGGAACTCTCCACACATTCTACAGACCCTGCACAGCAAATCAGTAGTTGGGGGCTAACTAAGAACGTGATTTTAATGGAGGATTTTCTCAAAACCTTCAACGAAGAAGAAATCGAGGGTCACTCGACCACGTCATTCAACGTGACTCTGTACTGCACGCTAAAAAGCCAATCGCAAATCCTAACGCCAAATCTCACCAGAGAACAGAATATTCTCTGACCAAAATATCAAGTGAGTACGGCAGTGCAAGCAAAAATTTAAGCGTTTTTTGCGAGCTAACCATGCTTATATTTACGTAGCGTTTTATTGTTTTATAAAATAAAAATGCTACACTATCTACAAATTAAACTAATCTAATTATTAGGGGAAGTATTAAAATAAATAAAGGATACATAGACTGATCCGTATCTAACGCCATGTTAACATATATGTCAGCTATTAAATATAATTATGGTGTGTACGGTATAGGGGTTCTCTGTGCCATAAGAACCACAGTGTAGTTAACCTAAAATATCTTAGAATGTATAATGAAATGTAATGTCTCTATGCCTAAGGCGATTTGTTTTTTATAACTCAACCTCCAGTAACTGCCGAACGATTGTTTCTATTGTGCCACATTTAAGGCTTTAAAAGTTATTATTGTAAAAAATCAGATGGCTAACTCGGTGCTGACGGTCTTTTCTTCAAAATCCACTTTTAGTGGATACAAGGAAACACAGTCAAAAAGGGCGTCACTCTAAGAAGTTTTAATGAGTCGGAGAAATATTGGTTTTTGTAATTTGCATATACAGGGTGTCCCAGATAAAAGCAACTACATGGGGATTTCGGAAACATGTGGCCAATTAAAATGCGTTGGGTGACATTTGTGGCAAACTAAAAGGCGTTGCCGCCATTTTGTGACACTGTAAATAGAGCAATAACGCTGTGCCAATTTTTGACACTAAAAAAAACTACTGAATAATTAAACAAATATCTGGAAGCAGAACTGTATTTTCCAGCTAGGTAAAACATTGATATGCCCGGTAACTTTTATACAGTGGAGAAGGGGGGGGGTAGTTCAGAAATAAGAAAATTTTAAGCGCCACAGTGTTTTAATATCAATGTTTTACAAAGAAGATCTTAATTAAAATACAGTTCGAAAATTGACTAATATACAAAGTAAAATTCTAAAAGATTCCGAAATGAATCAAAATGACACAAATAGAAAGTTCCTTATAGGTAGACATTTCCAACAGGTCACAGTGTACCTACATTTGAGTCAGCAGTGTAAGACTCACTTATATAAATGATTGTTAAAAAAAATATACACTTACAAAATCATTCCGTCATAGGGGAGATCTGGACCAAATATCTGCTGTCATCATTCTTCGTTGGGTAGAATGAGACAGACAGCAACCCAGTCCGAGATCTACCCCATGAGGTAAAGCGACGTAAGGAAACCGCTAAAAAATATAATCTCATCTCTCTTTTGTCTCGGCAAAGTTGGGTCATGGGTTGTACAAATAATACAAAAATTTAGTTCATCTTGTATATTTAGATTGTAAAATCTGAGAAAAATACCAAATAAGTTAGGGCCAAAATAGCAAGGCACTTGAACTTGACAGGGGAATTATCCTAAATAAATGAAAACAAGTCAATGTAGTAAATACGCCGCAAAATTGTGGTTATGACGTCATACCGTTACCTTGCGTTTACAAGCAATGTTGAAATTATACTGTAAAAAATTATATATGAAAAGATTACGTCTAAATTATATTAAAAATTTATATGAAAAGATTATGTCTAAATTATATGGAAGATTTATGTGAAAGATTAAATCTGAAGCTTGCTCCTACCTTGGTCCTTGATTATATTGTGGTTAGATGTGTGTTTTATTTTGTAAAACTAGGATTGTCCCGACATCTCCTCACTACTGCACCGGGTCCTGTCCTATTCACGCCCACCCTAAGGATCTCCTAGCACATGATGCTAGGGCAGCACATAGTCAAAATGGTTGCTGGATTCTTGCCCGAGCGTAAAAACCCTGTGGAAAATGAAATGTTTCAGTTTCCTAGAATTCGTCGGTTTTGCACGAAGTTCCCCTACACCGAGTAACTTAAATCAAGAACCCCATGTCGACTCAATAAAATAAAGTAGATTTAAACAGATGAACTAAAATAATCCTAACGTACCTTTCCCAGAGTTACAACTGGCTCGAACCTCGTTCCACCAGCAAAACTGTCCCGTCGATGGAATGGACGGGCTGTAACCAAAGGAAAAAACAATATATAGTTTTTATCCAAAACGTGGTTACAAAAAAAATATAAAAAAAACTTCAAAAATTCCCCACGTCTTTTGTCGAAAAAGTACATTTCACACGAAAAATAATTACAATTTGGAAGGCAAATAATGTCTTGAAGAATTAAAAAAAAATCGAACTTACCACGCTTCTTTCCGTAGGAATGGCGTAGGTCGCCTTTTAGTCCCTCTCAAAGAGGGTACGAGCCGTCCACGAGAATACGCCTCACGACGGACTCACTTCTACAGTTTCTGGGATATCTCCTGCAATCGCTGCATAACCAAAAAACAATGGCGATCCCAGAAACTGTTGTCGAACCACCGCCGACTCTTAAGGAAAAAAGAAAAGACACTTTGTCAAGAACACAAAAATATGAAGTTGCCGGAAATCGTTCGTAAATCTGGTGGGGACAGTACACAGTACCAACCAAATTTTCCCGGTTAAATCCCTAGCTCCGGTTTGCGAGCCTGGAGAAAAAAGTCCGCGGTTTTCAAACTAACCAATGATGAAATACACTAGCACTTCGATACCGGACTATAGGGCCAGCATCAACCAAGGGGATATCGAAAATACGTAAAACGCACATTGAGGTGTTGTCGGATCTATTTCTACGGTTGGAAATTTTTATAACAAGGACATCGAGACACCCTCCATACATAGACGGGACATTTGCCTACCGGACCACCGTCAACATAGCAAGTACGAGGAAAATAACCAGCCGGGCTATAAGAAGCTCAGCATTGAAACCATCAACTGTAAAATCAATTACTGGAGATCAGAGCATGCATCAAACCCAGGAATATTCGAACACTGAACCAATTCCCATGTGAGTAAAGCTATACTAAGTGTAGAATTTAGTTGTATTTTAGTTACAGTTTTAGTCAAAAGTTTCCTTTGCTCTTTATATATGTTTTCTCTAAGATTCATATGGTTTGACGCCATTTCTGTAAAACATTTCTACATTAATAAAGTTGTGTCTGAACTTGAACCTAAAAATACACATTGAACTACTGCTTAAACCCGGCCTAAGAATGTTCAGATTAAGTTTGCTCACCACTAGCTAGCCCTACACAACCCTTCAATCCGACTAAGTTAGCTATTAACTTTACTTAACTTTGATTATATATAAATTTATATAATATAAAAATACGATTTTGTTTATTCTTTTAGTCCTGGTTTTTATCACTCGTTTATCTCCCATTTATAAAAGTGCATAACTCATATATATTTTATCTTCTTCTTATCAAATTAATAAAGATATCAAAGTGGGCGGAGCCTCGTTTGTTCCTGGTCGAACCGTGGACCCAAATATGTTTTCGTGCTATCAAAACTAGCTAATCCGTGAAGGATATGAGGTTCGGAAGAGAAGTCATTGTCCCAATATCCTCGAAAATAAACATAAGCGAATGAAATGTTCATCTAAATGTTTTCTTCCTGTTACTGAAACCATTTGTGATGTGGCAACGCCGCCGCCATGCCCCAGCAGAACAGCTGTTTATCTTCGTGAACGTCAAAGAAAATTACGAAATTTTACAGATAAACAAAACAAAAAGTTTTAATGTGATTTTTCCCGAAACCTGTGATCTCAAACTCCAATTAGAATGCCCAAATAATACGATGTGCGCAGTGTCCACAGTAATTCGATGGAATGCCTCTTTTATAAGGTAACTTTCTGGACACTATATAACCTCCAAACCTAGCTCTATAAAATACCCTTAATTTGTGTACAGAAAGACGAGTCGAAGAGCCTTGATTATTTACCTAAATAAAACAAATATGTAACGTTTGCCTTAAACGTAAAAATGACACGTTACAAACAATGAAAAAAGTTGCGCTATTCTAAGCCCAATCAGGTGCTGTATGAATATAAAAGATATCTACAAGGGTTGTTAGCTCGCGCTAAATTTCACGATTCTTTTTAAGATTTAAAACCACACAATTGAATTAGAAAGAGAGTACATTTTTCCGCGCATGGGACATCATTTCACGACCGCCAAACAAATAGCGTATTAATTACTTTCTCCAATTTATTACAATTTTCTTTACTTGAAACTGCTCGGTTTGTGTACTAAACCATAGAACTAGAAGCTTCAGTCCTACAGCTACGTGGTGTCATCATTAGATCCTGACAGGGGCCCCTGGGACGTGAAGAAATTGGCCGCACATCGGTAAGTACTCTTGTTTTCGACTTTCCGTTGTGTTCCGTATCAATTTTTATGTTTGTTCGCGATTTTGTTTAATAAAAATATATACATTCTATTGCAGCTATGGTTTTTCTTACTGCCGACAAACATAAGTTGGACCTTCCGAACGGATAAATAAATTTAATTTATAAGACTGTATTTTAAGTCAGCCATTGTATTTTAAATCACTGCGTGCTCACGTCCTTGAGAGGAGTTTGCCAATCGTATTGAACCGTAGCTTTTCGCTCGACGGTCGGTTTCGGCGCAATTCACCTGTTTCGGTCCGTTGCTATAGTAACGCACATTTACCGCGTGGTCTTTCAGGTAAACAAAAATCGAAAATCAATGAAAACAAACAGAACACTTTCTGTGATAAGGTTTGTTTAATACCATTTCGTTATTTCAAACATTTTTCATCAATTGCGATAAATTAATGCATAGTTTCGACAATTCGTCATTTTTCTATTTTAAAAGCATTAATTTAACTTTAATTGTCTATTTACCGACAATTTCGTCTGTTGGTGCAAGCAATGAATTTCCTTTTTTCATTTTCTTTTCCCTTTTTGCGCGTTTAAAATAATTTAAATTTTCGCGCTCTTACATATGCATATGGGTTTTCACGGCATCGCACACGTGGGAGGACAAGCAGCGCCGCGATGAGTGCGCAAACAACCACCGTCACAACAAGACACTAGAAAAATCACGTTCCCGAAAAAGTGAATTTTGAGGTGAAAAACTGGACGTTTAAACGTTGACTGGAGCCGCAAGAGAGTCCGAGGTAGGTGCCTTTTCATATAAAATTCCATATGTATCGTAACATTCCATTTACAATCGTCAATACCGACAATTATTTTTAAATGTGCTTGTAAAGTCAAACCGGCGACCTGTCGAAGGAAATTCGATTATTTTTCAGTACTTGCATGCACATTTAATGGTCCTTCGAGCCGGATTAATAGTTTTCCAAACTACCTAGACTCCTGTGGTTCAGCAATTTCCTACAAAAATTCCAAATTTTTATATATTTTCAAAATTTATTTCCAATTTCAATTATTTCTACAATCAGTAATAAATCAAACAGACCATATTGATTTACGACCGGTTGGTGATATGTTCCTTCAAAGTTGATCGAAGTGTTTATTACCGTTCAAAAATAGCTATAGCCAATGCACATATTTCGTATAGTTTACTAGTTCATCAAAGTTGATCGCTTTGTTCATTACATTTTCAGTAAAAGTTGCGTCAATATGCCGAAAGTGAAATTTTAAGGCGGTTCTTCCATCTACTTTCCTTTAATTATCGATTTTACAGGTGTCGCGTTAACGCGCAGGTGCAAGTGTCACCGTCACCAGGGTCATCCCACTTGAATAGAGACGTGGGTCACGTTGCGCGCTCGTTTCTTCGAATACCGACTTTCTTAAAAACTTTCAACAGGACCGCTAGTCGTATGCACAGAGTGTGCGACTTGGAATCGAGAGGTGCGGGGTTCAATCCTTGGTGAGACATAAAAGTTTTTTTAAAGGATATGTTAAAATAATGACATACAGACAAACTTACAAACATTTCATTTCAAAATTTTCGAAAAAAGTTAATAAAATTAAAATAATAAAATTGTTTAATTTTTGCTAAAATTCGGGTTATATTTTAAGCTATATTTTAAGCATTTTTTTGGGTAATTTTAAAAACAAATTAACTTTCAAAAACAAAAATGTCTACGCAAAAACAGAAAAAACTTTGCGACAAAAGGCTTTTGAGCTTCAACCAAATGACGGAAGCTCACGAGGTAGCTTTGAAAGCGAACTCGGATACAGCGTTTCACTTTTTGTTTAAATCCAGATATGAAGACGTCGAAGAATGTCATGCTCAATTCTATAATTTTCATAACCAAATTATTGGCTCTCTTGAAGAGTTTAAACTTTCATTTGACGAGCAGGATAAAACTAGAAAAGACTTTGACAACCTTTATTATGAATGTAAGGGTATTTACTACGACCTTTTTAGGGCCAACCCTGTCAATTACGTAGGCAACCCTAACCAACAAAATATTGTTCAGAGGTCAAATACAAGATCATTTCCACAACCAAGGTTGCCAATTTTCGACGGTAATTATAAAAGCTGGCAACACTGGTTTGACTTATTTAAAGTCATGGTACATCAAAATTCTGATTTAAGTGATATAGAGAAATTTCAACAATTGCGGAGTTCTGTTCTGAATGAAGCCCTTTCTCTAGTAAAAACCATTCCCCTCGCAGATAGACGCACATTGCGTATGAAACCTTAGTAAAGAGGTATCAAAATAAACGAATTATTGCTACTACCGCTTTGAATGCTATTAACTTTCTTTCAACTAAGTCCAGTTCTGGGAAAGAATTACGTTCCATGTTGGATACATTTTCTGAGAATCTAGCCATCTTAAATGAGCTTGGTTTTCCTACAAAAGAATGGGACTTTCTTACTTTTAACATGATGCTCTCAAAACAATTCAAAAATTCCGTCCTACACTGATCTTTACACGTTTATAGAAAATCATTGCGTTGCGCTCGAATCTGTAGTGCAAATGCCCAGTTTTAGTAGGCAAAATCAAACCCCTAGACAACCTCAAACTACGCGTAATTCTCAACAGAACAGTTTTCAGAGAAACAGTTTTAATAATTTTAATTCACCTTCTGCTTTCAATACAACTATTTCAAATCAAAGTTCAAATTCAAGAAATCAACAAAATGCTTTACAAAATAGCAATCAACGCAGCAACCCTCAAATACAAAATAATCAGAACAGAACTTTTAATCCAAAAATAAAATGTTACCTATGTTCTTCGAATCACGCATTATCGAAATGTATCGAATTTCAAAACAAAAGTCCACAGGAAAGGATGGGTTATGTTCGGCAGGTGAATCTATGTCAAAATTGCTTACATTTTGCTCACCAGACCATGAATTGCCCCTCCTCCTACAACTGCTTTACGTGTGGAGCTAGGCACCACAGCCTTTTTCACGTTCCACAACCAGTAGCGCCCTCTGTGAGTGTTAATTCTTATCCTCCAGAGAACGTTAATATTCCACTTTCCAATTCCAATAGCACCCCTATGCCAGGAAGCCATTCCACAAACTGTCATGCGACAATGATTTCCGAAAATTCCACTTTTCTACTTTCTACCGTTGTAGCTGACATGTTAGACTCAAGGGGACATTACCAACCAGTTCGTATCTTACTCGATTCTGCCTCAGAGGCAAACTTTATTTCAGAAAAATGTCTAAATCGTTTAGGTCTTTCGAAAAGCTTCTTTTCTACTTCTATTCAAGGCTTAAATCAAATGACATCTTCCAATACCAAAGGTAAGACGAAATGTCTTATCAAACCTCAAGGTCAAGCGGGACCTACCTTTGATTTTGAGGCTCTAGTACTTCCAACACTTTGTACAGAGATTCCTTCTTGCGCTGTCGACTCGAGCAAGTGAAATCACATTCGCAATATCAAACTTTCTGATCAAAACTTCCATATACCAAGTTCCATTGATGTCCTAGTAGGTTGTGAACTTTTTCCGCATCTCTTACAAGAGGGAGTTATCCACGGAGAGCGTGGACAACCTAGTGCTTTTAATAGCATCTTTGGCTATATGCTGATTGGTAAAGTTGAAACTTCAAAGCAACAAAATCCACAATCACTCATAAACTGTTACACTTCCATCGAACCATCCCTGGATATCTGCCTAGAGCGCTTCTGGGAGATAGAGCAGGTTCCACATAAGGTTCATCACAGTCCTGAGGATATTATGTGCGAAAAATTATTTTTACAATCAGTTTCACGCAACGAATCAGGTAGATTCGTCGTTCCATTACCTTTCATAAACTTAGAACCCCAGTTGGGTGACAACTATCCAATCGCTTTAAAAAGTTTCAAGCTTCAGGAAGCTAGACTTCTCAAAGACTCAACTAATTATCAAGCTTACAAAGATTTTATGCAAGATTATTTAGACACTGGTCACATGATACCTATTCCTACGCCTATATCTAAAGATGTCTTGGATAATTCCTACTTTATCCCTCATCACAGTGTCTGGAACACTGGGAAGATAAGAGTGGTCTTTGATGGGTCTCAACGTAGTCCCAGAGGTGTCTCACTCAACGAGACGTTGTGCGCAGGTCCTAAACTGCAAAATGATGTCCGTGAAATTCTACTTAATTTTCGAATTCATGCTGTAGCCTTTGTTACTGACATAGTAAAAATGTTCCGACAGATTTTAATTATTCCTGAGCACACGCGTTATCAAAATATTCTATGGAGATTTTCTGAGGATGATCCTGTCCAAACCTACTCCTTAAGAACAGTTGTTTATGGACTTAAGTCATCACCTTACTTAGCTATTCGTACTATACAAGAACTAGCTAAACTTGAGTCTGAAAGGTATCCTAATGCTTCCAAGGTGCTTCTTAAAGACATTTACGTCGACGACGTGCTCACTGGGCAGGATTCTGTGGCCTCTGCCAAAGAACTTCAGTCGGAGTTAATCTCCCTGTTGCGCCTAGGAGGGTTTGAACTTAAAAAATGGGCGAGCAACAGTCCGGAACTTCTCTCCTCATTCTCAGAATCAGAAACACAAATGTCCATTCGTTTCGACAAATCCGAACCTAATTTTGTAAAAATATTGGGTCTCCAATGGAATCCTATCTCAGATTCGTTTACCTACTTGGTCGTACCAGAAGATAAACCATGCACCAAGCGAGGTATCTTATCTCAAATTATGAAAATTTTTGATCCCTTAGGTTTCTGTTCTCCCGTTTCTTTACTTGCTAAGCATCTTATGCAAGATCTGTGGAAGGAGAAGCTGGACTGGGATTCTCAACCTCCTCCGCATATCGTAATGTTTGGAATCAATTTCGAACCGAACTTCCAAATCTTTCAAATATTCATTTACCTAGACGCCTTTCCATTGATCAACCACGTAGCATTGAACTTCACGGCTTTTCAGACGCCTCTATGATAGGTTACGCGGCTACGGTCTATTTCAGAATGGAGTCAGTTTCCGGAGAAATCCATACCTTTCTTGTAATGGCCAAATCTAAGGTCGCACCAGTGAAAACAGTCAGTCTTCCGCGACTGGAGCTTCTTGGTGCCACTTTACTTTGCGACCTAATTTCCTTTATTCAAAACACTTATTCAGATATTCTTAACTTCAACCAAATCTGTGCATGGTGTGATTCCCAAGTGGTTCTATGCTGGTTGGCGGCTTCACCTCACAGGTTTAAAACGTTTGTGGCAAACCGTATCTGTCACATTCAAGAAACCATTTCTCCTACGGCCTGGAAATATATTCCATCAGCGCTAAATCCAGCCGACTGTGCTTCGCGCGGTCTTATGCCTAATCAACTTGTCAAACATGACTTGTATTGGGAAGGTCCTTGTTTTCTTAGGCTACCAAAAGAGAGCTGGCCTGATGATTTTCGCTGTCCAGACCCTCCGGAAAACGAGGTTAGTCTGGAAGAACGAAAATCAGTATTTCAAACATGCACAGTTGAACCACACATGCTTGATACTTTTCTTTCTCGTTACTCTTCCCTAGAGAAAATTCCATGCATAATTTCCTATATTTTTCGCCTTACCGAAAAGAAATCTAAATATCCTAACGAAAATATTACCGAGGTAGAACTTCAACATTCTCTTATTGTTCTCGTTCGGCATGTTCAACGTTCCATCTTTGCTGATCTCATTTCACGTTTGAATGACGCAAAGCTACTTCCTAAACAATTTCGTAAACTTTCACTTTTTCTAGATACACAAGGCTGCTTAAGAGTGGGGGCTCGATTACCACATTCTTCCGAACTCTCTTATTCAGCAAAACACCCTTTACTTTTACCACGTTCTCACCGTCTTACTCAACATGTCATTGAGTACACTCACAAAAGGTACTGTCATCCCGGTCAAAAAACGTTGCATTACCTCTTGAGACAACAATTTTGGATCCTTTCCCCTTGCTATGCAATCGAGAGCGTAACTTCTCATTGCAGTTTATGCTATCGATTAAATCCTAAACCTTCCGTACAAATCATGGGCAACTTGCCTGCTCAACGCATCTCTCAAGTAAAAGCATTTTCACATGTTGCCATTAGATTATTGTGGTCCCTTTCCAATTACAATGGGAAAGTACCGAGGTGCAAAGGTATCCAAAGGTTATATTCTTGTCTTAGTCTGCTCCGCAACAAAGGCAGTTCACCTAGAACTTACCTCCGATATTTCCACCCCTACCTTTCTTGCGGCTTTTAAGACATTTGTGGCAAGAAGAGGAAGAATTTCTGACATTTACTCAGATTGTGGTAGCGCGTTCTTGGGAGCTGATCGTTTACTCAAACAGTACTCCCAGGAAGCATGTCACAGTCTAAAAATTACCTGGCATTTTTCAAGTCCTGGTAGTCCGCACCTAAACGGACTAGCCGAGGCAGGAGTTAAATCCACCAAGGCAAATTTAAAACGTGTAATAGGTGAGCAACGGTTAACCTATGAAGAGTTTTTTACTTTTTTGTGTCAGGTCGAATCCATACTAAACAGCCGGCCTCTGTATGCCCAAAGTATGGAGCCGAATGACTTTCTTCCACTGACCCCTGGTCATTTTCTTACCCTGGAACCGTTGAATTCCGTACCAGAACCCGATTTTTCTGATTCCAAGTTGAACACCCTGTCCCGCTGGCAGCTGGTGCAAAGGCTCCAGTCCGATTTTTGGAAACGCTGGAACTTGGAGTACCTAAACACCTTGCAACAGCGTTCTAAATGGACAGAGGCTTCTAACAATATTAAACTAAATACTTTAGTCGTGGTAAAGAATGAACAAAAACCGCCATTGCAATGGGCTGTTGGGCGAATTGTCGACGTACACCCTGGCTCAGACGGTCATATTCGTGTTGTGACCGTTAAGACAGCTACAGGAACATATCGTCGACCAGTAGTGAAACTATGTCCTTTGCCTATGCCCGACGCATAAGGCAAAATTTTCTTTTTCTTTCTTAATTTTTTCTAAGTATTTTTTTCTTTTCTTTTAATTTTAATTTACATGCATAATTTAATGCATATTTGGGTTAATGTTAAATTGTATCGTTTAATCGCTAATAGGCGAATATTATTAAATTTTTTTCTCCTTTCCTTTTCTTAACTAAGTAAAAACACACGTGTTTTGGCGGCCGGAAAATGTTGGTGCAAGCAATGAATTTCCTATTTTCATTTTCTTTTCCTTTTTTGCGCGTTTAAAATAATTTAAATTTTCGCGCTCTTACATATGCATATGGGTTTTCACGGCACCGCACACGTGGGAGGACAGGCAGCGCCGCGATGAGTGCGCAAACAACCACCGTCACACTAGAAAAATCACGTTCCCGAAAAAGTGAATTTTGAGGTGAAAAACTGGACGTTTAAACGTTGACTGGAGCCGCAAGAGAGTCCGAGGTAGGTGCCTTTTCATATAAAATTCCATATGTATCGTAACTTTCCATTTACAATCGTCAATACCGACAATTATTTTTAAATGTGCTTGTAAAGCCAAACCGGCGACCTGTCGAAGGAAATTCCATTATTTTTCAGTACTTGCATGCACATCGTCATTTCAAAGGTAAAATCTTGTCTATCAAAAAAACCGTGCAAAAACGCCAGGGTTTTTTATCTGCGACTTAACCGAATGCAAGGTGTTTTCACAAACCGCAGCAACGGATGCCAAAACGAGCAACGAGTTTCAAGTGAGGTATTCCGATTTGGATGAAACCTTCGATAAATGCATGCTGGCACATAATGATGTCATTTTGCTGATAGAAGACACTAACGACGATAAGTTTAAAACGCAGGATGCGATCCTTTCAGAAGCTCGTAAATATTTTTATGCGTGTAAGAGGGTTTACTCTGAAATACTTCTGGTTGAGGCCCTTTTCGGGACCATGTGTTCGTCAAAACGAATCTGAAACTCCAAAACTCAAAGAGTTAGGTATTCCCATATTTCGAGGTAATAAAAAATTATGGCCAAGCTTTTTCGATCTTTTTAATAACATTATAAATCAAAATCAAAGTCTAAGTAACGTCCGAAAACTTCAATATTTATTTTCATATCTCAAAATTAATTGCAGGGATTAGCTTATCTGATCAAAATTATAAAATCGAAATTAGTCAATAGATATCAGAAGAAGCGAGACCTCGCAAACAATGCTTTAAGAACAATTATGAAATCTACATTAAAAAATGAGTCAGCTAAAGAATTGCGTAATTTAGTTGACACCTTTTCAGAATCCCTAGAAATTTTAAAATCACTTAGCTTTGACGTTGACATTTGGGACTTTATTATTTTTTTCATTTTGTTAGAAAAATTGGATATCCCGACGCGTTTAAATTTCGAAATGAGTCACGCCAATACTAATACCGAAATTCCCACTTTTCAGTCACTTTTTCATTTTCTAGAAAAAAGATGTAACGTTTTGGAATCACTTCTTTAATCGATTAATTAAATTCTATGCAAAATCGGTTTGGGCAAAAGCCTACCTATAAATCATCCAACTTGCCTTTTATAGGACTGGCTGGCACCACAACTAATTTAAGTACGGGAACAAAATGTTTTAGTGTAATCAAGGTCACGTGCTTTCGAAATGTCAAACATATCTTGACCTATCGCCTATCGATCGCCTATCTTTCGTCAAGCAGAAAAAACTATGTCAAGCGTGTTTTCATCCCTCGCATGGGGTGGACACGTGCAACTCAAAATATTCATGTAGGACTTGCAATAGTAAAAGGCACCACACTTTAACCCATATCTCAGAAACTAATAAAGAGTCTGGAAGCCAAGATACTAGTCCTGTCATTCACACACCACCTGTTAATAATCTTCACGTGTCATGAAATACCTCAGGAACTTCAGGTATTTTTCTTTTATGCACCGCCATCATAGATATCATGGACGGTTGCGGAAATTTTCAACCTGTAAGGGCACTGCTTGATTCTGGATCTCAAACAGTCTCCCTAGGCGAAGTTACACCAACAACCGAACCGAACCACTGAAATACTCGGATTAAGTGTGTCTCCTTTACTTCTAAATGGCACGTTCACTGTCACATTAAGCCACAAGGAGAGGTCAATCCTTTCAACTTCCACAACTATGCTCCAATATGCCTACATTCACTTTGAACGATAATCAGTGGAAACACCTTCAGCACATGAAACCATCTTTGGCTGGGTCGTCATGGGAAAAGTGAACGAAGTAGGTAATCTTATGGAACGAACCAGTTGTTTTTTAACGAGTCATTCACCTCTTTTGGAGGTCATTATCCCTAGGTTTTGGGAAATCGAACATTTGCCTAAAAAACAAATCCTATCAAAGGAAGAAAAACAAGCGGAATCAATTTTTACTGGGAGTGTTGTATGGCAACCGAGCGGTAGATTCATGGTAGATCTTCCGTTTAAAGATAAAATAAACCCTGACCTAGGAAATACTTATCCTCAAGCTTATCGTAGATTTTTACTTCTAGAAAATAGATTAATCAAAAATCCTGATCTGCCCACTGCCTATTTTAGTTTCATGCAAGACTATATCGATTCTAACCACATGAGTCTAGTTTTACCTAGTCAACCAAAAGTCAACGTATCATGTTTTTTGGCACATCATTGCGTACTAAAGCCGGAAAGCTTAAGTACAAAATTAAGGGTAGTCTGGGATTGTTCGGCAGTCACCCCAAAGAATATTAGTCTCGATGACACGTTGTTATCTGGACCGAAACTTCAAAAGGATATTGCTTCTTTACTCCTTACTTTTTGTCTTTGATATCAGCAATGCCTACATTGTTGATATCAAACAGATGTTTTGTCGAATCCTTATCAATCCTTATCACCGTCCGTATTAAAGGATATTGTGGAGGTTTTCTCCACAAGACCCACTTTCAGTATGGGAACTTTCTACTGTCACTTTTGGCATGACATGCTCACTCTTTCTAGCCATAGCGTACATTAAATTAGCTGGCAGAGAGAGAAAAGGGGTATTTTCTTATGGCTAGTACTATTCTAAAAACGTCAATTTATATCGACGATGTCTTGGAAACTAGCTTTTCGCTTTCTGATGCCCTTTCCCTTTAGACGGAACTCAATGACTTGCTGAAGTCGGGAGGATTTGAACTTAAAAAATGGGCAAGTAATTGTCCTAGTAAGTTGTTGGCAACATTGCCAAAATCCGATCGTCAAATGCCTCTCTCCTTTGACAAAGATGAACCGCACTTCATCAAAGTTTTAGGCCTTCAATGGCATCCAAAATGACATTTTTTCTTATCAATGTCGAATAAAGGATAAACCACCAACTAAACATTCTATTTTATCTATCATAGGAACCATCTTCGATCCCTTAGGGTTTCTTTGTCCCTTGTTGCTACATGCAAAATTTATTTTGCAACAGTTGTGGATATCGAAAATAGGCTGGGTTGAAGAACCAGATTCTTCTATCATCGACTCTTGGAACAAACTGCGTGCTGAATTCCCGCTTCTTTCCAACTTTCAATTACTTCGACTTTTGTGGACCTTTCATTGTGATTCCTCATCGTTACCGTGGTTGAAAAGCTTTCAAATCGTATGTCTGTGTTGTAGGTTCCTTCCATCGATTAATTTCCAGAAGTGGAAGCGTGACGCAATGCTGGTCAGATCAGGGCAGCAATTTTGTTGGGTTTCGTAACCAATTACTTGATTACGCAAGAAGTGTATAAATAAGGTGGTAGACGCTTTTACTCATTGGGCGTCGACCGGTGAGATACCACCATGCCAGAACTGAGTAGCGCTAAGTGGTATCACCACGTTCCGCTACTGTGCTGGCTGTCCGGTTAAAAGAATGAGTAACAGATAGCATGAAGGCGCCTCAGGATCAAAATATTCTGGAGGTAAAACACCCGACCACCCGGATCTACGGGCGTCGTGTGATCCTGGCGGTCCTTCATGCAAAGATATTAAAAGAAGACCAAAACGATCTTGAAGAACAAAGACCTGATATCCTTGTTTTCACTGAAACTAAAATCAGTTCGGCAACACTTATTGTGAACTATCTTTATCCCGGCTATGACCTACACCACCGATTTCGACATAATTTTGGGATCTGTGTGTACATTAAAAATTACCGTTCATGTCATCGAGAGAAGAAGCTAGAACCAGCGAACCTCGATATCATATGGCTAAAATTAACCTCAAAGGCACCCATCAAGTTCATCTGCTGCCTCTACCGACCGCCAAGTAACACCGAGTATCAAAACTTTTTTGCGACATTATCCGAAAACTGTGATAGTATACAGTCTAACTATCCACATGCGGAAATTGTTTTTTTAGGCGATTTCAACGTCCACAATATACCCTGGCTAAAACATCACAACAAAACAGATAATGAAGGCAGGGAAGCAGAAGCTTTTGCCATAAGTTGTGCTCTAACGCAGCGTGTCGATGAACCTACCCGTATCTCAGAGAGGGGTGAATTTGCAGCGTTTTAAACTTGTTCCTAACTACAAATCCTGGCTCGTACACAATTCAAGTAGATACCCCACTTGGTTCATCCGATCATAAACTTATAATAACAAAGTGCGAAATGCTCATACCACCAGTACTCAAATCACTTCCTCGTAAAATGTGGCACTATAAATCGGCAAAATGGAATGACCTTATACAGTTTTACCTGGATTTTCCCTGGCAAGAGGTTTGCTTTAAAACAGATGATCCCACTACTTGCTGTAATGAAATAACAAAAGTAATCTCATTTGAAATGGATGCATATATCCCACATACAACAAAACGCAGAGCTAATGCAAAACCATGGTTCAACATCCAGTGTCAAACGGCTGTACAGAAAAAACAGAGAGCATATAACCTTTAGAAACGACAACAAACCGCTCAAAACTTTACAGAATTTATAGAAGCCAGAAATAGTTGCAAAATTACTATTGACGCCGCCAAAGAAACTTACAATCAAAGAATAAAAAACAGGTTGCTAAATTGTCCAATTAGTTCTAGGTCCTTTTGGTCTCTTGCAGATAAAAATATTCACTTAGCCACAACATCAGAGGAAAAAGCCAATATGCTCCAACTCAAACCTAACAGTGCCAAATGAAAAAGTTCCACCGTTCTTGAAAGGGTTTCCCACAGTATGCCAGAGGTACCCTTTTGTCACAAAGAAATACGAAAATCCCTTAAAAAGTTTGATACAAACAAAGAAATGGGTCCAGATGACATTCCCGCGATAGTACTCAAAAATTGTGCTAATGAACGCACCCCAACTCTCGCTAAATTAAAGGGTTGCCACCTACGCTATGATCACCGTACCGAGGTCCATTCTCTCGGCCTTTCATATCGATGGGGTCTTCTCCCGTAACCTTGGGAAATGGACCCTATACAGGTGCTAACACTCCGGGTTGGAGAATATTCGATGAGTTGTAATAACTCTTATTTGTTGCTCTAGTTATGCCTAATACAACAAAGCTAAACAAATACAAATCCTCAATCGACTCTAAGAAACTAAGAAACATATTTATTACGGTTAAATATCAAACAAATATCTACAGTTAAATCTTAAATTTTAAATTTTAAAGGAAAAAACATTAAACCCAAATACATTAAAAAAGAAAACATATTAAAATTCCTATGCAAGACTCTAAAATTAAGATTAACGCTCATTTAAAAATTGTCTTATAAAACGTTTAAAAATTTCCAGACTTTGAGATTGTTTAATTTCTGATGGTAAGGTTGTATCTTGAAGCCCCTTAACAAAAAGCGAATTTAAATATTTTTTTGTTTTTACTTTAGGAATATAGAAATTGTACCTGCTTCTTGTTGGATACCTATGAACATCCATATTAAATTTTAAAAATCTATCAAAATATGGAGGCATCAAGTTATTAAGAATCTTATAAACAAAAATAAGTAAAAAATATTTGTGGCGATTGCTCACACTTAGCCAATCTAATGTGCTTAACATAGTGTCTATAGGAGTCCTTCTGTTGCATTTAAGTATTATACGCATGCCTCGATTTTGTAGTTTTTGAAGAGCTCCTTTGCAATTACTGTCTAAGAAGTATAAAACACTGGCACAGTAATCAAAGTGCGGTTGAACTATAGTTTTATATACTGTAACAGTTGACTTCATTGATAAGTGTCTCGATACACGTCAAAGAAAATATTATTTTTTTGCAATTTTTTTATAAACATATTCAAAATGTGTCTTTAAGTTTAATGTTCTTTCCAACATGAATCCCAAATATTTTGAGTCATCTACGATTTCGATATTTTCTCCATCAATAGATATATTTATTTGATTTAAATCAATTTTTCGATATAAATGCTGCTTACACAGAATCAATGCTTTAGTCTTAGAAGTATTAAGTTTAAGTTTATTTACCTCATTATAGTTAGAAATTATTTTAAGTTGATTGTTGATTCTACATATAGCTGAATTTAAATCTTTATCTTTTGTTCCTACATAAGTATCATCTGCAAATAAGTTAAGATAGTCACATTCAAGTTTCAATGCAGTATCGTTCACATATGTTATAAAAAACAGTGGCCCCAATACACACCCCTGTGGTACAACTCTATTGTTGATATGGAATTATTAATAACTGTAACCTTATTCCCCAACCCACTGCAGTACTATTCCTCCAATCCTATAGTACTCTAACTTTTTTAACAAAATCTCCCTATCAATGGTCTCGAAAGCTCGCTTAAAATCTAAGAAAACTACTACAACGTATTGACCATCCTCTATAGCTTGGTGCCAATTAGTAAGTGTTAACTGCAGTGCAGTCTCACATGAGTGCTTTGCCCGAAATCCAGACTGGTTTTCGATAAATATATTGTTAGAAGGAAAGTAGAGCATTAATTGATTATAAGCCGCTACTTCAATTATCTTTTCAATTGCTAGCAATGTATTTATGGGCCTAAAATCACTAGCATTTTTTGGATTGGGTACTTTGGGGATTGGAATAACTCTGCTTGTTTTGAGCAACTTTGGAAATCTACCAGTTTCGAATGAAGTATTAATTAAGTGAAGTAACACATGACCTATCACTTTTTAAAATTTTAAGCATCTTTGAATTTAAAATGTCAGCAGGGTTACTTTTATTATAAAGAGATTCTATAATATATTTAAGATCTCTTAATGATAGCTTTTCAAACGTTTTCAAGCTACTATATATTTCGGGATATCCTTCAGATGACCAAGTTTCCTTACCACCAATACTATTAACTATGTCAACTCAAACTCATGGAAGTCTGCTGCAGTACAACCCATTCCAAAGAAAGGAAAAAAAAAACAGATCCGTTAAACTATAGACCAATTGCTCTACTTCCGGTGATATCAAAAGTAATGGAAAGAGTTGTGAACAAACACCTAACCAAGTCCTTGGAAAAGTACAAAATTATCAACGACAAGCAATAGGGATTTCGAAAATTTTGGTCAACTGGCTATTTACATACATACGTCACTCACTAATGGCAAAAAGCGATTGAGTTGCGGGGTGAAACAAGTACAATTGCCTTAGATATATCTAAAGCATTCGATAAAGTCTGGCATGAAAATCTGCTCAACAAGCACAAAGCAATGGGATTGTCGCCAAAACTTTGCATTTGGTTTGAAAGTTGCTTTAAGGATAGATCCATTTATATTGCACTGGATGGTCAGAACTCCAACTCTAACCAAATAAATGCTGGTGTGCAACAAGGAGCAATCCTTTCGCCAACACTTTTTCTGATTTACATAAATGACCTCATAGATAACACAGTAAATCCACTTTATTGCTTTGCAGATGATGGCAATGTAGTCTCCTCAATCATACCACCCACCTGCCTCTCCGCACGTGAATTCCATCATCTTAGACTAACCCAAATATCACAGATAAATAACGACCTGGAACAAAAACCTTGTACAGTTCAACGCGCAGAAAACACAAGCAGCCCTGTTCTCAAAAAAGACCAGCACCGGTGAGCCAAACATCATGCTATCTGGAAGTGCTGTCACATTACAGAGCCAGTTGAACATCTTAGGAGTCACTGCAGAGACCAACATGTCTTGGCACAGTTACGTGGCAGATATAGCTAAAAGGGCGTCCCAAAAGCTTGGGGTGCTATTTCGTACAAGACATCTTTATACACCAAGCCCACTGCTGACACTCTACAAAGCCCAGATTCGATCAACTATGAAGTACTGCTCACACATATGAAGTGCGGCACCCAAACATACCTTAATGCTTTTAAACATCGTGCAGAAACGAGCGATGAAGCTGTTCAATGACCCCGCACTTACCTGTAGCTTGGATAGTCTCGAACATCGAAGAACTGTGGGTGATCTATCTCTCTTCTACAGGTATCATCACGGAAAATGCTCTGAAGAGCTAGCACGTATGATCCCCCCGGGAGTAGCACCTACTAGTCGAACACTTCAAACAGACGGTAACCATCAATTTCTCTCTGGAGAACAGCATCGCTGTGGAATGGACTTTCTGCGACAGTTTTCCCTGCACATTACAACCTGAACCGTTTCAAAACCAACATCTCCTTGCCAGTGCACATACCCGTAAAAAAAACAGACATTCTATTCGCTGGCATCTGGGACTCCTTCTCAGTCCACATTTCAATGGCCTGGCGGATGCTGGCGTCAAAAGTTTTAAAACTCACTTTCTTCGAGTTGTTGGCGATCAGCAGTTGTCCATCATGGAGATGTCCACGCTTATCTGTCGCATAGAAGCTGTGCTTAATGGTCGCCCTTTATCTTCTGCCTCTTCAGACCCACACGACCTTCAACCTCTTAGCCCTGGGCATTTTTTGACCCTTGAACCCCTTAAATCAGAAATTCCTGAGTCAGATTTGTCCGAGGCACTAAATTGGCTTACGAGATGGCAACTAATCCAAAAACTACATAATGATTTTAGGAAAAGGTATTCTTTAGAGTACTTGCATATGCTACAACAGCGACACAAGTGGGCTGGTTCGTCTCCAAATATCAAACTAAATGATTTGTTTGTCATATCGAGTGATCACATCCAATCACCTTTGAAATGGCCAGTCGGTCGGGTTCTTGAATTGTATCACGGCGGAGACTGTCAAGTGCATGTATCGATGGTACGAACGGCTACCGGTGTTTACAAGTGGCCAGTCGTAAAACTGTGCCCCTTGCCGAATTAAAATAAATTTTTATTTTTCTACCTATTGGTATCGGGTTATTTACTTCAATAAGCAAATTTTTTAATTTAGAATTTTTGTTTATTTATTTTTACTTTTTTCGGGTTTTCGTTATGTAAAAATAAACTTACGATACCTATCTATTTTTTATTCATTTATATTTATCGATCGATCATTTTTTTCTTATATCTTTATTTATCCTGGTGATATTCTAAAATTGGGTGTTTTGAAGGCCAGTTATGTTAGCTCGAGCTAAATTTAGCGGTTCTTTTTAAAATTTAAAACATCACAATTGAATTAGAAAGAAAGTACATTTTTCCGCGCATGGGACATGCGCAACAAGAATCAGAGAGATCAAATACCAAATTGCAAATAATGCAAGAACCTAAAACTATAAACAACAAGTGAAATTAAAGAAAGAAAAATAAGAAAAAATATTTCTGCTTCGGCCGGGGATCGAACCAGGGACCTCTTGCTATCTAGGCAGACATTCCACCACTGAACTACCGAAGCCATACATAAATTTTTCGGAAAACTTCTACCTATGCAGGCTGCGGTGTCTCAATACCAGAACAAGAGACTCTCAGGGTATTAACCCGACGGTCATCCAACTGATCTCTAAATTCTTCTTTCCCACTGTCAACGGTATGATAACTCAAATTAGACGTAAAGATCAACGTCTGAAAGCATGAGATCACCTTTTCGTGTGTTAAAATTTCTAATCGCAAAATGGGCGATTTGCCAATTTAATTATCAAATACCAAATTGCAAATAATGCAAGAACCTAAAACTATAAACAACAAGTGAAATTAAAGAAAGAAAAATAAGAAAAAAGTTTTCTGCTTCTTTAATTTCACTTGTTGTTTATAGTTTTAGGTGGTGTCATCATTAGATCCTGACAGGGGCCCCTGGGACGTGAAGAAATTGGCTGCACATCGGTGAGTACTCTTGTTTTCGACTTTTTGTTGTGTGCTTTACAGCAATTAACCTATGAACTCTTAATTTTCGTGATTCCGTATCAACTATTATGTTTGTTTGCGATTTCGTTTAATAAAAATATATACAGTCCATTGCAGCTATTGTTTTTCTTACAGCGAGCAAACAGGGGTTACAAAAACTAAAAATTGTGTTTTTTGAATAATGTAGATATCGCCGCCAAATTTGGTAGTTTTGTATAAGCAACTACGGCCAATCCAATGAACAAATTTTTTCTAGGCCTTCTAGTTTTTTGAAACCATATCCAACTTTGTTATTTCCTATGACCGCCATATTGAACTTACACGTCAATAAATAGAGCATTAAAAGAGCTTTTCAACCATTAATATTAAGCCTTTCTTTGAATGACGGAAAATGTGAATTTATTTAAAAAAATGTTTTTTACTTGGTTGGCTGTGAAACAAACGCCTTAGTTGCGTTTATTGTTATACCTAGGTAACTATCTGTCAAAACATTGTCATTTATTTGATTTATCTGTTGGAGTTTTATAGTTTCTAAATTACTTAAAAAATTTTTTGAGAGAAAGTAGATATGTATGAAAGTTACGTTTTGTGTAATAAGAATGCTGGAAGAGCTCTAGATATGTACTTTTAGAGATATCCAGAAAGACGACAACCAAGTTTTTCAATCTTCAGAATACTTAGAAATAATTTAATTGAATATGGTTCCTTTAAAAAACAAAATCGTAATCGACAACCAGATAAAATAACTGAAGCTTTGATTTTACAAAGTGTCGTTGACAATCCTCGCATCTCCCTTCGTGAACTGGAAAATAATATTGAAGTACCCAAATCAACTGCACAAAAAATTCTTAAAAAATTTAAGTATCATCCATTTGGAACACATATTAGTCAACCACTCTGAGATGGTGACTTAGAAAGAAGAACCTTGTTTTGCAATTGGTTCAAACAAAAATCGCAATAAAACCCTCAATTTCCGCTTAAGGTTCTGTGGTCCGATAAAAGCAGATTTACAAACTGCGGGGTGTTTAATAGACATAACTACGTGTACTGGGCCAATGAAAATCCGTTCTAAAATCGTGAGGTGCACCATCAGGTTAGGTGGGGTTTGAATGTATGGCTAGGAGTTCCAGCAAGATAAAGCACCAACAAATAATGCAAGAATCATAACCGACTATTTGAATCAGCAACATGGAAATAACTGGATCGGAAATCGAGGTCCAGTTGCCTGGCCTGCACGTTTGCCGGACCTTACGATTCTTGACTTTTGTAAATTGAGATACTTAAAGGATAAAGTTTATTCTTCTACTCATAATACGATAGGAGAACTATAGGCAGCCGTTGTTCAAGCCATAGACGAAATTCTTGAACAAATGGTTAAAGATGCATGCAGGTCTCTAATTCATCGATGCAGGATTTGCATGAATAACAACGGTGGAATTTTCGAACATTTACTTATTTAATTCAACGCTTTTTTATCGGTTTTTAGTTTTATTTTAAATTAAATAATAAATGCAAACTTTTGTTTCAGAAATAAAAGATAGATTTTAAGAAATTGTATTTTTCTTAGCCAGAGAAAAATTAAAAATAAGGGCTTTAAAGATTTGCATATAAATCATGAGGCGTTCAAAAATCGCTACCTTGACTCATGATAAATATCGAACGAACTTACTTTAAGCGATTTTTGTGTTTGTTTCTTATAATAAATAGTATCACTATTCCATATAGTCTTCTCTCGATTCACACTATAAAGTGTTTTTAGATATTTCACCTCTTCTATAAACAACTTAATTTGTTTATCATTTGTGAACATAGCCCTATATTTTTAAACAAGAACAGCTGTTCAATCAAATGCCAAGATTAGGGACAATTTAGGTGATCCAATCGTCATCGTACCGTGACACCGACATGGTTGTGACAGAATGAATCCGTCCGACAGAAATATTTTCAATCCTTATTTTAACAACCCGCGAAAATTCAAATTATGACAATTGATGCTAGCAGACATGTTGGATCCCTCTCTTCCCTTTTAGTGACGCAGCGCTCACATCGTGTAAGTAATTGGCAGAATTTTATTAATTAACGGGTGCGAATATTCGCCCTAAAGATATCCCCAACTAAGGGATATTAAATTGGCGACCGGAGTGAAAAAAAGTTTTCGTCACAATTGCATGTTTTCATCGTTAATTGCGAAAATAAAATTTCAAAAATTCGGCGAAATTCTTAACCTAAAACATACCAAGCGTGCAGATTTTTAAAGACCTTGACACGTGATACTATTTCCATGGTGACGACCATAGTGCAGGAAATAAACAAAAACGCACGTGATAATGTGCGGTTAAGTTTTCGTAAACAAGTAAACAAAAACAAATATTTTCGCATTTTCGAGTAAAAAAAATATCGCAAAAGTGCGGAATAAAGGAAAAATATACGCGAGGCAACCACTAAAATAAATAACTGAATGCATAAAAGCAAATAAATAGCATAAATTAAAAATAAAATATTTCAAAAAATAAAAATAACTTGCAATAAAATTAAATTAAAATGTCTTTGATTGGAAGCATAACAGAGTTTTGTCCAGAAACCCATGACTGGCAAGTTTATAACGAAAAATTATATTCCTATTTACAAGCAAACAAAATAACCGACGAACCATAAAGGTAAATACATTACTAAGCTTAATAGGAACCAGTACTTATAAAACTTTAAGGGATTTAACCTATCCAAAGCTGCCAAAAGGACAAAAATATGATGAGCTAATTAGTCTATTGACTGTACAATATACTCCTATTGTGACTGTATGGTGGGAACGTATAAAATATTATGCTTTTCAGCAGTTTGACAGTGAGTCTATAGCAGAGTGGGACGGAAAGGTCAAAAGTTTGGCGGTAAGTTGTTCTTTCAGAAATGAGCTTAACAACATAGAAAGGGACACATTTATATGTGACATGATAAAAGGACCCATATTGGATAGACTTTGTGAAGAAAAAAAACAAAAACATTGCAAGAAATTTTTCAAATAGCGTTGCAAAAGGAAGGAGCAAATACATGTAAAAGTAAATGTGAATGTGAATGTCTTGAGATATGCACAAAAAAACGGACAATATAATGCAGGTAGCTATAGTAACAATAGGAATAAAATAAAAATACAAAGAAAATAATGGAAATTACTATGGAAAAAGGCAAAACACATATCTAGAAAAACAAAGATATCAAAATAAAAAGGAACAGTGTAGATTTTGTCAAAAGTTACATTTTGGGAGATGTAGATACGAAAATCACAAATGTAAAATTTGTGGTGGATGAAATTACCCAGAGTTCTTATGTTATAAAAAAAATAATATAAGGAGATAAAACATAATAGAAAATGTAGAAAATAGTGACACTGGAATAGACAATCAATACTGGGATATATTTCAAATTGACGACAGTTTTGGAGCTGATAATAAATTCCAAATGCTTGTGGAAATAGAAAAAAATACAAAATGTGCATAGACACAGGAGCAGCCGTAACAGCAGTAAGTTTGGATTTTTATAACAAGAATTTAGTAAGTACCATTTAGAATCTGACAATATTATACTCTAATTACACCTATAGGGTATTTTAAAGCAGAATGCAATGTGAATGACTTTAAAAAAATTAGCAAGATTTTATGTTGTAAATAAACCAGGACCAAACCTGCTTGGCAAGGATTTTTTAAAATTAATTAATATTAAACTTGATTTCACTGAGATGCATAGCTTAGACAATGTAAAAAGCAGCCTTATAAAAAAATTCCCAGAGGTATTTACTAATAAGTTGGGTTGTTATAAATATGAAAATATTAAAACTAGATTAAAACCAGAAGCATCACCTGTTTTTCTAAAGCTGAGACCGGTATCATTAGCATATAAAAAACAAATAGAGCAACAACTTGAAATGATGTTAGAAGAAGGTATACTTGAACCGGTAGTGACTTCCAAACACCGATAGTACCGGTCATAAAGGCAGACAATTCTATAAGAATTTGCGGAGATTTTCGAAGTACCCTTAATAATATAGTATAAGATGTATTTTAGCCCCTTCCAAGGGTCTCAGAAGTGTTTGCTCAATTTAATGGTGGTGAATTATACACAAAATTAGATTTATCGAAAGCATATTCGCAACTGATGCTTGACAAGGACTTTTAAGAAATTACAACGATGACTACCCATATGGGGCTGGTCAGAAATGTAAGGCTGCCATTTGGAGTAAAAATAGCAAGTGCTGTCTTTCAAAAAACGATAGAAGAACTTTTTAAGGGTATGAAGGGCGTGGTCGGGTTTTCTAATGATATCGCAGTCACAGGAGTCGATGTACAAGACCATATACAAAATTTAGAGGCTGTGTTGACTAAGCTAAAAGATGCAGGTCTTACGGTCCATCCAGCAAAATGTAAATTCTTTGAAAAAAAGGTTGATTACCTGGGACATATAATTTGCAAAGAAGGAATCAAGAAATGTGACAAAAAAATGCAGGCTATTTTTAATGCACCAACCCCTACGACAGCAACCGAAGTAAGATCGTTTTGCTCATTAGTACAATATTATTCTAAGTTTATACCTAACTTGTCAAATATTTTGAGCCCAATTTACAATCTTTTAACAAAGAGCTATTGCTATATAATTAGTATAAACTTAGAATAATATTGTAGCTCAGCTAAATGTACAGTGCAGTGGAATGATAAATGTCAAAATGCTTTTGACGCTATAAAAAAATTAATTATAAAATATATAACACTCGCTCGTTTTGACCAAAATAAACCAATAATTCTGGTAAGTGATGCTAGCCAAAACGGTATATCAGCAATTTTGTATCACAAAGAAAAAAACGGAATCGAAAGGCCGATTGCCTGTGCTTCCCGGACGTACTCAGCAAGTGAAAAAAATATGGCAACACTGGATCGAGAAGTAGCAGCCATAATTTTTGGTCTTATTAGGGACACATTTCACCATCAGAACAGATCACCGACCATTGGTAGGTTTATTGGGAGAAAACAAATGTATCCCACAAAGAAAACCAGACAGATTACAACGTTGGTCTCTGTATATGTCAGGTTTTGATTATTCAATTGAATATTTGCGGAGAAAAGAAAATTATTTTGCAGACTGTTTATCGAGACTTCCTGATGATACCATAGATAAAAACATCGGAATCTGTGAAGTAAACTTCTTAAATTTTGCTGCTACGATAAGAGAATGGCCAATAGATATTAAAAAGATAGCACAAGAAACGAGAAAAGATACCTTGATTGAATACATGGAAAAAGGATGGCCTAAAAAATGCAGTGAAGAAGAAAGATATTTTTACCAAGAAAGAGAAGAACTTTAAATAGAAAATGTATGCATTTTGTGGCGACATAGGGTCGTAATTCCGGAGGCATTAAGAAAAGAAATGTTAAAAGAACTACATGAACCAAGCCATTTAGGACTAACAAAAACGAAGTCTTTAGCAAGAGCGTACTTATATGGTGTCCCGGAATTGATAGACAACTGTGGCCTATTAAAATGCGTTGTGTGACATTTGTGGCAGCTTAAAGACGTTGCCGCCATTTTGTGACACTGTAATTAGGATAGTGACAATTTGCCAACTTGTGACACAACAAAACCATTGAATAATTAAACAAATATCTGGAAGCAGAACTGTATTTTCCAGCTAGGTAAAACATTGATATGCCCGGTAACTTTTATACAGTGGAGAAGGGGGGGTTCAGAAATAAGAAAATTTTAAGTGCGCCACATTATTTAATACCAATGTTTTACAAAGAAGATCTTAAATAAAATACAGTTCAACCCAAACGTTGCAGCCAAACAATGAAATTCTACTTACTTCCGAGGCTTCCAGAGTATTTGTGTAATAAAAAAAACCAAAAATAAATTGACTAGTAAACAAAATAATACTATAAACTAGAAGCACTTTACAGGCAGATGGACTCCTTTAACAGGTCATAGTGTACCTACATCTGAGTCAGTAGTGTGAGACTCAATTATATAAATGATTGTTAAAAAAAATATATATACTTCCAAAATTATTCCGTCATAGGGGAGATCTGGACCAAATATCCGCTGTCATCATTCTACGCTAGGTAGAATGAGACAGACAGCAACCCAGTCCGAGATCTACCCCATGAGATAAAACAGTGTAAAGAAACCGCTAAAACATGTAATCTCATCTCTCTTTTGTCTCCGCAAAGTTGGTCATTGGGTTGTACAAATAACGCAAAGATTTAGTTCATCTTGTTTATTTTAAAAGGTAAAACTGGAGTATTACCAAAAACATGAAATAAAAAAAAAAAGAATGAAATGTAGTGGAACAAGTCAGGGCCTAAGTAGCAAGACACTCCAAATTTCACAAGAGAAATTGTCTTAAATAAATGAAATGAAGGAAAACTTAGTAAATACATCGCAAACTTGTGGTCATGACGTCATACCGTTACCTTGCGTTTACAAGAGTGTTAAAATTAAGCTGTGCAAAATTATATATGGAAAGATTATGTCTAAATTATATTGTGAAAATTATATATGAGAAAAAATTATAGTTAAGGCTTGCTCCTACCTTGGTCCTTGATTATTTTGTGTATATTTTATTTTGTAAACCTGGAAGTGGTGCACTCAGCCATTCCTCACTGCTACTTCGGGTCTCGTTCTGCCCGCGTCTCCCCTGCTGATTAACTAGCACATGGTACTAGGGCAGCACATGGTTTCAAAAGTTGTGGGATCCTTGCCCGAGCGGAGAAACCCTTTCCCAGGGTTACAACTGGCTCGTCCGGCTTCCCACCAGCGTCCAGCACAGCTATCGATGGAATGGACAGGGCGCTGCTCTTTCCGTAGAAATGGCGTAGGCCGACTTAAATCCCCTTCAACAGGGTGCGAGCGTCACTTCAGATTACGCCTAAAACACGACGGCTCACAATTATCCCGTCTTGGGTATAATTTGCAACTACTGCAATGCCAATAACCACAAAACAATGGCGACACCACAAGACGGCCACCAGCCCCGCCAAAATTCTTTAGGAAGAGAGACAAAGCGCTTCGTCGAGAATACCAAAATAATGAAGCCACCGAAAACCGTTCGTAGATTTGGTGGGGAGTGGGGACGGTAAAACGCATAGTACCAACCTAATTTTCCCGGTTAGATTCAAATAAGGATGCAAACCTATTTATAAAAAAAAACTTTTTCGCCAAAAAATCTCTACTTCGGTGGCAAGACTGGAAGAAAAAACCCGCGGTTTTCAAACTAACCAATGAGGAAATACACCAATAGTTCTATACAGGTATATAGGGGCCAGCACCGACCAAGGGACATTGAAATTAGGTAAAACGCGCATTGAGGTGTTGTCGGATCTATTTCCACGGTTGAAATTTTTATAACAAGGACGTCGAGACACCCTCCATACATAGACCGAACATTTGCCTACCGGACTGTAAGAAGCTCAGCATTGAAACCATCAACTGTAAAATCAATTACTGAAGACCAGGGCATGCATCAAACCCAGGAATATTCGAACACTCAACCAATTCCCATATGAGTAAAGTTATACTGAGCGCAGAATTTAGTTGCACTCCAGTTACAGTCTTAGTCAAAAGTTTCCTTCGCTCTTTAGAAATGTTTTCTCTAATATTCATATGGTTTAACGCCATTTTTGTTAAACATTTCTACAGTAATAAAGTTGTTTCTGAACCTGAACCTAAAAATACACACTGAACTACTGCTAAGAAGCTCGGCACAAGAGTGTTCAGATGTTAACTCACACGATTTCGTTTATTCTTTTAGTCTTGGTTTTTATCCCTCGTTTATCTCCCATTTACAAAAGTGCACGACTCGTATTTATTCCATCCTCTCCCTATCAAATTAATAAAGATATCAAAGTGGGCGGAGCCTCGGTTGTTACTGGTCAAACCGTGGACCTAAATATGTTTTCGTGCTGTCACAACTAGCTATGAGGTTCGGATTGTCCCAATATCCTCGAAAATAAACGTAAGGGAATGAAATGTTCATCCAAATGTTTCCTTCCTGTTACTAAAACTATTTGTGATGCGGCAACGCCGCCCTTCCCCAGCAGTACAGCTGTTTAATTTCGTCAACGTCAAAAAGAATCATGAAATTTTACGGATAAACAAAACAACCAAAAGTTTTTATGTGATTTTCCCGAAACCTGTGATCCTAAATTCCAATTACGATGTCCAGATAATACGGTGTGCGTAGTGTCCACAGTAATTCGATGGAATGTCTCCTTTATAAGGTAACTTTTTGGACACTATATAACCTCCAAACCTAGCTCTATAAAATACCCTTAATTTGTGTACAGAAAGGCGAGTCAAAGAGCCTTGATTATTTACCTAAATAAATAAATATGTAACGTTGCCTTAAACGTAAAAATGACACGTTACATAATCCCCCCCCAACTTCAAGACGAATAACCTAAAAAGGTTAATCGGAGAGGTCCGCTGCAGACTTAAGGTCTTTGGAATGCCAACTCACTGGCAGTACTTTACCCGATGGTTCCTGAAGCTCAAATATCCATGGAGAAATTTTATTCCTAATCACATAAGGACCAACGAATTTCGGTACTAACTTCTTCGAGAAAAACTTCGCAGCATCCGACAAAACATAATTTTTCTTCCAAACACGCTGACCCACAACAAAGTTTATACTGAACTACGTTTTTCTCTCCAGCCACCTCTAACCTTCTCTTAACATCAGCATAGAGCTTCCGGAAACCTTCGTTCTTACTTTCAGCTGCGGATTGTACACCATTCTCTTCAGATAACAAAACTGGGTTGGAGTAATCTTCTCCTGACAAACACATATTCCTACCAAAATTAACAAAGAAAGGAGACATCCTGGTTGTCTCATGGGTTGCAGTACGAATCGCGCAGGCAAGTTTATGTATTTGTTCGTCCCACTTCCTGTGGTTGTCTTTCACATAACAACATAACATGGTTTTTAACGTACGATTCGTCCTTTCTGTTGGATTTGCTCTGGGGTGATAATACGGATTATACTGAATTTTAACCTGATAACTCTCAGCAAAACGCTTAAACTCATTACTTTTGTACTGAGGGCCATTATCACAAAGTATCAAACGGGGCACTCCGAAGACCATAAATACTTGCTCCTCAAGATGCTTGACAACAGCTTGAGTAGGGGCTGTTCGCATTGGAAAAACTAAGGAAAACTTACTCAAATAGTCCGTAACGACGAGAATCCAGCAATTACCCTTTGTCGAACGAGGTAGGGGTCCACATAAATCTGTTGAAATAATTTCCCAAGGACGAGTTGGTTTTGGGTGAGAGATCATCCGATCAGATACACCTTGTGTATCACCTTTATGAGCTGCACAGACAAAGCATTTCTTTACAAAAGTTGCCACGTCCTGGCGCATTTTTGGCCAATAATATTTTTCTGCCAGTCTGTGGAAGGTTTTATACACACCCATATGTCCTGCGGTAGGAGGATCGTGAGCTTCTCCAATAATTCTACGCCTATGATCTTTGGGGACTACCTCTTTCCAATATTCGTTAGATGGTGAAAGTTGAGGGTATTCTTGTTTGACATATTTATACAACTTATTATCAGTGTATCTCCAATTCATAAATTTTAACGGTGATTCTACGACCCTCTTTACCATCTTTTGGTACCATCGATCTTTAATTGCTGTTGAAACATCTCTGGGCTGCGAAATTGTATCAATCATAGGTACTGCGCGAGACAACATGTCCGGGACAACTAAATCTTTCCCTTTCCGATGGATTACTTCAAAGTCATATTGCTGCAGTTTTACAGACCAACGAGCAAGTCTTCCACTAGGCTCTTTCAAGCTATGAAGCCATTTCAAACTAAAATGATCTGTTATGACCTTAAATGAGATCCCTTCAATATAAGGCCGGAGCTTCTCTATCGCCCAAACCAATGCCAAACATTCTCGCTCGGTGGTCGTGTAAACACGTTCTTGCTTAGTCAAAGATCGACTCAAATAGCATATGATCTTGTCTCCTTCAGGATAAGGTTGCGTTAAACATGCTACTATTCCATATCCTGATGCATCTGTTTGAATGACAAATTCTTTGGTATAATCTGGACATGTAAGAATCGGTGCAGTCACTAAAAGTTCCTTAATCTTAATAAATGCTTTTTCGCAGTCTGAAGTCCAATCGAACTTTTGATTTTTCTTAGTCAGAGCTGTAATTGGAGCTATTATCGCTGAAAAATTCTCTATGAAACGTCTATACCAGGAAATTGTACCTACAACTCTACGAACTTCTCTGACAGTTCTTGGCCTCTGGAGCACTAACATGGCTTTAATTTTATTAGGGTCAACTCGGATGCCTCGACGGTCCACTACGAAACCTAAATAAGTCATTTCTGGCCTACACAGTTAACATTTCTCCCAACTTACCGTTATCTTTGCATTCTGCAATCTTCGTAGGACTTCCTCAAGAATTCTAAGATGTTCAGAAAAGCTCTGTGTGACAATTACGAGGTCATCGAGATATACGTACACGTAGGGGTCTAAATCGTTTCCTATGATGCTATCTATAAGTCTCTGCCAAGTTGCAGGTGCATTATGAAGACCAAATGGTAAACGCTTAAATTGGAAGAGACCTCGTCGACAGATGAATGCTGTTAGTGGCTTCGATGATTCTTCCATTGGAACTTGCCAATAAGCGCTTTTGATATCTAAAGTTAACAAGTATTTAGAATCTTTCAACTTGTCAAGAGTCTCGGATACGAGTGGTAAAGGATAACTATCACGCGCCGTCACTGAGTTCAATTTACGGTAGTCTACACAGAAACGATATTTCTTTGTGTTTTTCTTTTGAACCATTACCACTGGTGAAGCCCATGAACTACTACTACGTTCTATCACATCCATTTTCAGCATTTCGTCGATTTCGTCATCAATAAGTTTCTGAATGACTGGTGAGACCTTATATGAACGTTGTCTTATCGGTGCTGCATCTGTTGTAATCTTATGCTCTACCCTGTCTGTACATCCTAGTGAGTCACCCATAATAGTCTTATATTTAACGACCAATTCCTCTAGTCGTTCTGATTCATAAGGTGTAAGAGTTGTTTGTTGGTCTGATGTTTCTAAAGAACAGATCACATCTTTATTATCGGCAAAGTGCCACTCATTAGTACTTAAGTTCGGTACTATCCCCATCGAAATCCAAAAATCTAATCCTAAAATCAAAGTGTGCGGCAACACAGGAACGACGACGACCTCTATTAACCTAAATTTATCCTGAACTCGCATAGGAAGCTGCACTGTCCCAATACTACTCGTGCTTTGACCATTTGTCACAATACAACTCTTTGTCGTATCAAGTGAAAAACCAAACCTCTCGATGATTGACCAACCATGATTCCCTAAAAAGGTACGTGAAGCCCCGGAATCCAACAAACCTAATAACTTATTTCCGAGCACATCCACTTCTAAATAAGGCCTCTCATCTTTACGAGCATGACTTATCACATAATCTAAAACGTACGTTAGCCTATCGGTCGATGCTTGTTCAGGCTGACTCGAAGGTCGACCACCTACGAGCGCCTGGGTCCGTTTCCCTGACGATTACAATTACTACATTCTCTTACTGTAACCCCTGCCTGTCCACACGAATAGCACTGTTTGCCTCTAGGTAATGCGCACCCGATTGCCATGTGCCCTGTTTGGTTGCATCTATAACAAACAACGTCCCTATTCGCCCTACCAGGTCTAGCACCTTGTGGTGGTTGTCCATCTCTGTCATTTACACTAGACTGACCACTAGCTGGTTGTTGTCTATCTCTATCAGCTCTAGCAGCGAAACTGCTTGCTGGCTGTTGCCTATCTCTGTTAAATCTATTATCAGGAATATTCAAATTCTGTTGATTTGATGTCCCGGCACCTGATATTTGAATTGTATCGATCCCTGTTGGAAAATCGTCACTGTCGTTCTCTACGTCAACGTAGGCCAAGTCAGGTTCGATTGATTGGTTTCTTCAAGGTGTAAAATTTTCTTCCTCTAAACCATATCTCTGGTCTATTCTGCGACACAGATCCTTTAAATGTGATAGGCTATTGACCTCAGTAGCAATTAACCCATTTTTATAGATGTCCGCGATATTTCTGAAGACTAGCTAATTTCGCCTCTTCAGAAACAGGACAGCCAAGTCTTTGGAAATACGTGTTCATGACAGCAATATAGGTCCCTATAGACTCTCCAGGGCCTTGTTTACGTTTTTGGATCTCCTTCAATAGCTTCTCGCCATATGAAGAAGGAAGATACTCTGCCATGAACCTCTGTTCCAGCTGTTCCCATGTATGAACTTCTCTACGAACATCTTTATAAAAAGTATAGGCTGACTTTTCAAAAAGAACAATGCCTGAGTTCAGTAGAACTTTTTTACTAACTCCTCTAGCCTGACTCAACTCGTCCACTCTCTCATAAAATGCGGTGACGGAGATCGTACCCCTCTCGCCTGTAAACTTAAAGTTCCATTTATGCGGAGGTACAGGTGCAACATGATATGAAGTACCAGGATCACTTGACACTGGTACTGGCGACGAACATGAAAATTGTCGTGGCTGAGCAATTGGTGCTATGCTACTTTGGAGGGCAGCTAAACTCAAAGGAACGGTAGACGGTTGTTGATAATGAAAAGCTGATGCACGGTCATTCTGAATTAGCATTGGGGGTGGTGCTTGTACTGATGTTTGAGTTGGGTTCGTAAGCACTTGCATTTGCAATGGAGCAATGACCGACGGTTGGTTCGTAGGCTGTTGAGCTGTTTGTGTGCTCGAGTGCTGTGGTTGCGGGAAATGAGACTGGTTGGGAATGTTGCCAACATTTGTCGAGTGGTCTGAGCTTCGACTCGTTGATTGGGTTTCAGATGCTTCATCATCATCTGAGGCAACGCCAACTCTTAGTAAATCCGTTGCTTGGCTCTGCAACCTCCCAATCAACCTCAAGGTTTCCGCAACCAGTATGCCTTTTGTTTGACTTTCTTCAAAGTTTAACGGATTCATGTTATTTATCCTGGCTAACACATGTTCCAACCTTACAGCGATTTTCCTAAACTCTCCCCCTTTGCTCGTACCAGAGAACTTCTCTACCAGCGCTACTAGACTATCTAGCTTCTTCATGCAGCTAAAAGCATCCTGGCCAAATTTAAAGGGATACGGAGGGTATCTCATACTTCCATCGGTCCTTTCTCTCTGTCTAATCAGTATGAGCTGTTGCTTCATCTCTTCCACCGATCCAATGGCTATGCCTCTCCATGTTAATTCATAGATTAACTCGTCCTTGACTAAGTACCTTATGTCAGACAACCGACTCAAAAAATAGCCATGGTGCCTTTTATATTCAAACTTTAAACTTTAATTAAAACTGGTAATTATACCTCCCAATTATAAAACTAAACCACGCAATAACAAACACAAAGTTCACTTTAAATTCACTAGTGAAAATCACTATAAATTTTCTCACAAATGTAGAAAATATAAAACTTAAATACGGGCAGACGCGAACAAAATCGAAGAACACCGGAGCAGTAAGAAAATAAAATTTATTTGCATTTAAAAATGTAATCATAGTTTATATTAAGTATTTGTACAACCAACTATGACGTCCAACCCTGCAGAGAGAAATAACTACTTAAATCCTAAATTAGAATTAACAAGTAGCCATAAAAAAAAATTAAAAAATAAAAGAGAGACAAGAGTTTTGGCAGTGTTTAGGTCTTATGTTCCACTCAAGCGTGAGTAAAACCAAAAAAAAAAAAATTGCCCTTATCCTAGCTGAACTGGATTAAAATTAAAGTTAAGTGATGTTTGTTTACCTCAGCAACCGAATAGGTAAATTAATCCTTAAATGGAACGTACAACAGACTACCTATAACAAAAATCCCAAAGCGGTTGTACACAGTTAACGCTAGGGTATACTCCTGCTATTGCAGAACGGCTCCACTAATAAACTCCTCAAAAAAACCCAAATCGCCGTATACAATGATTTTTCTAAAAAGAATAAATCAAAACCCACTTTAACCTGCTTACCTACTCTGAGTTTACACGAAACATGCATTGCTTAAGGTCATATCATCCCTTAATATATAAGTGAACGCAATAAACATCGGAACAGATGTTCATGTTATAGAAATCGTAATCGTAAAATATGCTCAATTAAAAAAAATCCGCTCGCTGAATTTGCGTTGAATTAGACTAGTAAGGATGTTGTGTGTTTTAAAAAAAAATTAAAAGAAAATTTAAAAAAATTAACGATGGTATTAAAAAAATTTATACAAATAACGTCTTGGTAGGACTGCAACTCTCTAATAATCATTAAAATGAAATTCCCAAAATTTTAACTAACTTGATGCAAACCATGGTCAAGAAGACCTTAGGATGGTACCGGAAGGTGTCCAAAAAAGAAATTTGAAAAAAAAAATTTTTTGGTGAAGCCCACAGTAGCCCAATAATAAGAAAAATGATTTGGCTCACTAAAATTTCCAAAATATTACTCTACCCTGATGGTACTTTGGAGTAGGGAGAAAAAAAAATTAAAAGAAATGATGATAGGTTGTTAAAACGCGAGTGTTTGAAATGATATTATATTTTAATTCAGAAAAAAATATATTTAAATAAACTGGTAAAACCATTGTAGGGCAAGGTACTACTATGCATCAAAAAGAAAATTTTGCAACAAAAAAAAATCAAGTTTCCCTTCTTAAAAAAAATTAAAAAAAATATTTAAAAAAATATTTTCAAAAAAAAATTAAAAATGTTTAAGTGGGGTTGCAGCTCCTATTAGTGAACCTTAAAAAAAATTACCAGAAAAATCTTATTCGAGTTGTCATGCAACAGTTTTTGTTCTTTTCCTTTAAAAAACAGTTGTCAATTCTTGTTTGTTCGCGTTTACATTTAATAAAATATATACAGTCCATTGCAGTTATCGTTTTTCTAACTGCGGGCAAACATAAAGTGTTCCTTCGACCCGAATTATTATTTACTCCATACGACGGTATTAATAAGTCGACCATTTCATTCTCACATTTTCGCCGAGATCACACGGCCTTGAATTTTGCCAATCGTATTGAACCGAGAGAGATTTTCGTTCGACCTTCGGTTTCGGCGCAGTTCACCTGTTTTCGGTCCGCTGCTATGGTAACGCAGGGTCTACCGCGTGGTCACTTCAGTAAACAAAAATCGAGAAACGATCAAAACAAACAAACACATTTCTGTGATTAGATTTGTTCCATATCATTTCGATATTTAAAACAATTTTCATCAATTGCGATAAATTAGTGCATATTTTCGACAATTCGTCATTTTTCTATTTCAGAAGCATTAATTTAGCGTTAATTGTATATTTACCGACAATTTCGTCATTTCAAAGGTAAAATCATGTCTATCAAAAAAGGCGTGCAAAAACGCAAAGGTTTTTTATCTGCGATCACCGAGTTTTATGTGTTTCACAAACCGCGGCAACGGACGCAAAAGCGAGAAACGAGTTTCAAGTGAGGTATTCCGATTTGGATGAAATCTTCGATAAATGCATGCTGGCACATAATGATGTCATTATGATGATAGACGACTCGGACGACGAGGAGTTTAAAACGCAGGATACGATCCTTTCAGAAGCTCGTAAATATTTTTATGCGTGTAAGGGGATTTACTCTGAAATATTTCCGGTTGAGGCTACATCCTTTTCGCGATCATATGTTCGTCAAAACGAATCTGAAACTCCAAAACTCAAAGAGTTAAGTATTCCCATATTTCGAGGTGATAAAAAATTATGGCCAAGCTTTTTCGATCTTTTTAATAACACTATAGATCAAAATCAAAGTCTAAGTAACGTCCGAAAACTTCAATATTTATTTTCATATCTCGAGGATGAGCCTTTAAAATTGATATCAGGGATTAGCTTATCTGATCAAAATTATAAAATTGCTTACGACAAATTAGTCAATAGATATCAAAACAAGCGAGACTTCGCAAATGATGCTTTGAGCACAATTATGAACTCTACATTAAAAAACGAGTCAGCTAAAGAATTGCGTAATTTAATTGACACCTTTTCAGAATCCCTAGAAATTTTAAAATCACTTAGCTTTGACGTTGACAGTTAGGACTTTATTATGTTTTTCATTCTGTTGGAAAATTGGATATTCCGACGCGTTCAAATTTCGAAATGAGTCACGCCAATACTAATACCGAAATTCCCACTTTTCAGTCACTTTTTCAATTTCTAGAAAAAAGATGTAAAGTTTTGGAATCACTTCCTCAATCAACAGCACCCAAAAAGGTGCCTACCTATCAAAAATAAAATTCTATGCCAAATCAGTTTGGGCAAAAGCCTACCTATAAATCATCCAATTCCTTTTATAGGACTGGCTGGCACCTCAACTAATTCAAGTACGGGAATAAAATGTTTCCGGTGTAATCAAGGTCACGTGCTATCGAAATGTCAAACATTTCTTGACCTCTCGCCTATCGAGCGCCTATCTTTCGTCAAACAAAAAAAATTATGTCTAGCGTGTTTTCATCCCTCGCATGGGGTAGACACGTGCAAATCAAAATATTCATGCAGGACTTGCAATAGTAAAAGGCACCACACTTTAACTCATATCTTAGAAACTAATAATGAGTCTGGAAGCCAAGATACTAGTCCTGTCCTTCACACACCACCTGTCAATAATCTTCATGTGTCATTAAATACCTCAGGACCTTCAGGTAACTTTCTTTTATGCACCGCCATAACAGACGTTATGGACGGTTGCGGAAATTTTCAACCTGTAAGGGCACTGCTTGATTCTGGATCACAGACAGGATTCATCAGTGAAAAGTGTATTCAGCGTCTTAATCTTCCTAGGCGAAGTTACACCACTGAAATATTCGGATTAAATCAAATGTCTTCTCTTACTTCCAAAGGGCTCGTTCAATGTCACATTAAGCCACAAGGACAGGTCACTCATTTACTTAATTTCGAAGCAATTGTTGTTCCACAACTATGTTCCAATATGCCTACATTCACTTTGAACGATAATCAGTGGAAACACTTGGAAAACCTTAAACTTGCCGACCCATCTTATTTCAAATCTAGACCTGTGGACCTAGTTATTGGTTGCGAGCTATTCGCACAGATATTCAAGGAAGGCAGGGTTCTTGGACAAATAGGAACAAGGAATCAGCCCTTGAAACCATCTTTGACTGAGTCGTCATGGGAAAAGTTGACGAAGTGGGTAATCTTACGGAACGAACCAGTTGTTTTTTAACGAGTCATTCACCTCCTTTAGAGGTCATTATCCCTAGGTTTTGGGTAATCGAACATTTGCCTAAAAAACAAATCTTATCAAAGAAAGAAAAACAAGCGGAATCAATATTTACTGCGAGTGTCGTACGACAACCGAGCGGTAGATTCATGGTAGATCTTCGGTTTAAAGATAAAATAAACCCTGACCTAGGAAATACTTATCCGCAAGCTTATCGTAGATTTTTACTTCTAGAAAATAGATTACTCAAAAATCCTGATCTGTACACTGCCTATTCAAGTTTCATGCAAGACTATATCGATTCTAATCACATGAGTCTAGTTTTGTCTAGTCAACCAAAAGTCGACTTATCATGTTTTTTGGCACATCATTGCGTACTAAAGCCGGAAAGCTTAAGTACAAAATTAAGGGTAGTCTGGGATTGTTCGGCAGTCACCCCAAAGAATATTAGTCTCGATGACACGTTGTTATCTGGACCGAAACTTCAAAAGGATATTGCTTCTTTACTCCTTACGTTTCGTCTTAATCCTATTGCCTACATTGCTGATATCAAACAGATGTTCCGTCAAGTCCTTATCAATCCTTATCACCATCCTTATCAAAGGATATTGTGGAGGTTTTCTCCACAGGACCCACTTTCAGTGTGGGAACTTTCTACTGTCACTTTTGGCATGACATGCTCAACTTTTCTAGCCATGCGTACATTAAATGAGCTGGCAGAGGGAGAAAAGGAACGTTTTCCTATGGCTAGTAGTGTTCTAAAAACGTCAATTTACATCGACAATATCTTGGGAACTAGTCCTTCGCTTTCTGAAGCCGTTTCCCGACAGATGGAACTCAATGATTTGTTAAAGTCGGGAGGATTTGAACTTAAAAAATGGGCAAGCGATTGTCCTGAGTTATTGGCAACATTGCCAGAATCCGATCGTCAAATGCCTCTCTCTTTTGACAAGGAGGAACCACACTTTATCAAAGTTTTAGGCCTTCAATGGCATCCAAAAACGACATTTTTTCTTATCAATGCCGAATGAAGGACAAATCCCCAACTAAACGTTCTATTTTATCTATCATAGGAACAATCTTCGATCCCTTAGGTTTTCTTTGTCCCTTGTTGCTACAAGCAAAATTTATTTTGCAACAGTTGTGGATATCAAAAATAGGCTGGGACGAAGAACCAGATTCTTCTATCATCGACTCTTGGAACAAACTTCGTTCTGAATTCCCGCTTCTTTCCAATTTTCAATTACCCCGACAAATCAAACTGTCAAAAACCAATACCTGTCAAATCATCGGCTTCTCTGACGCTTCAATTCGAGGCTACGCAGGCGTCGTATATTTTCGTGTAGAAGAGAAAAACAATATATCTGTTTCTCTCATATCTGCAAAATCTAGGGTCGCGCCTATAAAGTCACAAACTTTGGCTAGGCTAGAACTCCTAGGCCCATTTCTTTTAAGCGAATTAATTGATTTCGTCTTATCTACCTATGAAGGAAAAATAACTTTTACAAATATCGTTACTTTCTGCGATTCGCAAGTCGTATTGCACTGGCTTTCATCCCCTCCTAATCGCTGGCAAACCTTTGTTGGAAATGGAGTCAGTAGAATCCAAGAAATCATTCTCTCAAACTCATGGCGCTACATTCCTTCTGCTTTAAATGCAGCCGATATTGCGTCACGAGGGGCCACCCCTTCACAGCTCATTTCACATGACATGTGGTGGAACGCACCGTCGTTTTTGTGGTCTCCCGAAAACGAATGGCCCGATTTTCATAAATCAAAAATGCCGATTGATTTCGGAGATATTAATCTGGAGGAAAAGCCAAAGGTCTGTTGCAATGCGATAATTGATGTCAAGTTCTTAGATCAGCTTCTTATCAAATATTCATCTATATCAAAAATTCAACGTATCATTTGTTATGTCCTTCAAATAGTGACCCTTTTTCAAAACCATTCCTATCAAAAACCCACTAATCCACCGGACCAAAAAATTATTTTTAAAAATATAGTTTTTCCTACCACCGGTGAGATGCAAAGTGCGTTAAACCTTCTTATCAAACGCGTTCAAGGTTCTTGCTTTTCTGAGCTTTTTTTCGCGTTATCTAAGGATAAACCAATACCGAAACCTTTTCGAAAACTTTCACCTTTTCTTGATGAAAATAATATCATTAGAGTCGGTTGCAGATTACAAAAATCTGACCTTTTGTCTTATTCTGCAAAACACCCCGTCTTACTTTCGAGTAACCATCGTTTAACTACTCTTCTTATCGAGTCCACTCATCGACAATACCTTCATCCTGGGTTTAAAACATTACATAATCTGCTTTTACAGCAATTTTGGATATTATCTGCCAGACATGCTTGCAATGTTTTAGAATCAACCCTAAACCCTATAGACCGCCCATAATGAGTTTACTTCCCACTCATCGAATCAATCAACTTAAACCTTTCTCAAGTGTAGCTATCGACTTTTGTGGACCTTTTTTTGTGATTCCTCATCGTTACCGTGGTTGTAAAGCTTTCAAATCGTATGTCTGTGTGTTTGTCTATACGGCCACACATTGCGTGCATTTGGAATTAACCATGGAACTGTCCACCGAAGGGTTTGTAGGGGCATTCCATCGATTCATTTCCAGACGTGGAAGCGTGACGCAATGCTGGTCAGATCAGGGTAGTAATTTTATAGGGTTTCATAACCAATTACTTGATTACGCAAGAAGTGCGTCCACCAGACTTTCTATTCGTTGGCATCTAGGACCTCCTCTCAGTTCACATTTCAATGGCCTGGCAGAAGCTTGCGTCAAAAGTTTTAAAACTCACTTTGTTCGAGTAGTCGGCGACCAGAAGTTGTCCATCATGGAAATGTCCACCCTTACATGTCGCATAGAAGCCGTACTTAATAGTCGCCCTTTATCTCCTGCCTCTTCAGACCCACACGATCTTCAACCTCTTACCCCTGGGCATTTTTTGACCCTTGAACCCCTTAATTCAGAAATTCCGAAGTCAGATTTGTCCGAGGTTCCCCTAAATCGGCTCTCTAGATGGCAACTAATCCAAAAACTACATAATGATTTTTGGAAACGGTATTCTGTAGAGTATTTGCATACGCTACAACAGCGACACAAGTGGGCTGATTCGTCCCCAAATATCAAATTAAATGATTTGGTTATCATAACGAGTGATCACAGCCAATCACCTTTGAAATGGCCAGTCGGTCGGGTTCTCGAATTGCATCCCGGCGGAGACGGTCTAGTGCGTGTAGCGACGGTACGAACGGCTACCGGTGTTTACAAGCGGCCAGTTGTAAAACTGTGCCTCTTGCCGAATTAAAACTAATTTTAGTTTTTCTACCTATTACCGGGTATTTATAGGTTTTTCTTTATTTTTATTTTTTCTGAATTTTTGTTTGTTTGTTTTGCCTTTTTCGGGTTTTCGTTATCTCTAAATAAACTTACGCTACTTTTCTGTTTTTCATTCATTTATATTTATCGGTCGATCATTTTTTCTTATATCTATATCTGTCCGGTTGATATTCTAAAATTTTGTGTTTTGGAGGGCAGTTATGTTAGCTCCCCCTAAATTTCGCGGTTGTTTTTACTTTTTAAAACCACACAATTGGATGACGGACAGAGTATATTTTCCGCGCATTGGACATGCGCACCAAGAATCAGTGAGATCCTTTCCTACCGCCTCCAGAAAATGGCGTGTTAATTTACTTTCTCCAACTATTACAAATTTCTACACTTGAAAGTGCTCGATTTTGGTATACTGAAGCATAGAACTAGAAACTTCAGCCCTTCAGCTACGTGGTGCCATCATTAGATCCAGAAAGGGGCCCCTGGAACGTGGAGAAATTGGCTGCAAACTGGTGAATGCTTTGTTTCTGATTTCCGTTGTGTGGTAACAGCTAACTATGGACCTTTTGATTATTTCGTGATTTCGTATCAATATATTTCATTTAATAAAATATATACAGTTCACTGCAGTTATCGCAACGGCTCAACTGTACAATTTTAACCCTTAATATCTAGAGTGACACCTAATGTAGTACAAGAGTATTATACTCAAAATGAATATAGAGACATATTTTTAAAATTCTAAAACTTTATAGAGATTTATTCTTTTTTTCTGCATTTATATTTTTTAAATAATATATAAATGTGTTTATTAAAATTTACTATTATATAATTTTTAAATGCATGCTCCAGAAAAAAAGGTAAACTTGAAAAATACTAACATTTATTTATTAATACCTTAGTAATGAGTACGTCCACCTCTGGCTCTAATAACTTCGGCACAACGACTAGGCATACTTTCGATCAAATTTCGTATTACTGGCTGAGGTAATTGTTCATAGATTTCCGAAAGCATATCAGCAACTTGATTAAGATTTGGAAGGCTTGATATTCTTCTTTTAAGCGCCTTGCCAGTTCATCCCAAAGACGCTCCATTGGAATAAGATCTGGGCTATTAGCCGGCCACCTCCTAACATCGATATTATTCTCATTTAAGAAATCTCTTACTACTCGTGCAGTGTGCGGTCTGGCATTATCCTGCTAAAAAATAAATTCAGCTCCTATATTTTGGGCAAAGGGGACAACATGAGGTTCCAAGATCTCCCTTATGTAACGTACAGCCGTTAAAGATCCTTCTCGAAACACGACGAGCTCTTTGTGTCCTGTCAAAGTTATACCAGCCGATGCCATTATGTATCCACCTCCAAAAGGGACAGTTTCATGTACACATTTGTCCAAGTATCGTTCACCTGGACGTCTCCATACACGTACGCCTTCGTCATTAGCGAATAAATAAAAAATTTTCTCATCACAAAACATTACAATGCCCCAATGCTCTATGGTCCAATTTCCGTGTTCCTGACAAAAGTTTATGCGTTCTCTGCGGCGAGTTAGGGTTAATCGGGGGGCTCTAACGGGTCGTCGGGCACGTAATTCAGCTTCGTGAAGCCTGTTGCGTACCGTTTGATCGGATATTCGGTTCCCAGTAGCTTCTATTAGTCAATTTTGTAATGCTGTAGCAGTGTTGGTACGACCTCTGACTGCCCAAAGTTGCAAAAGACGATCTTTTCGGGGGGTGGTTGGCCTTTGGCGTTGAGGATAAGGGGCCCTTCGTACGATACCGAATAAAATGTATCGGTTCCAAGCTCTGGAAACTGCAGAAGGACTAACATTGAGCATTTGAACTACACGCCGTCTTGAGTAGCCTACTTCTATCAACGCCGCTGCTCTAGCTATTTGAAATTCATTTAGGTATCCCCTTCGCACCCTTCTTCTACTTAAAACGTCAACATTCATTTTTAAATTGAATTTGAATGCTGAGAACGAAATGAAAGAGTATTGATAAATTGTCCAAGATTAATATTTTTGTCTTTTTTTATTTTAAGTAAAAAAAATATCAGCATTTATAAAGAACATGATATGAAATTAGCATAGAGTATACATTATCAGATTGTAACATTTTTTTTTCAAAATATTTGATTTATAGGAATTAAGGCAGTTATAAAAGTGTCTTAATTCATTTTGAGTAGTTTATATTGCTGCCCTTAGTAATTAGATTATTTCATGTTTTCCCAACACAAAAGTTTGTTTTGTACGATTATATATAAATGCTGGTGCTTATATGGAAAAGTGAAATATCTGAAGAAAGAGAACAAGTTGCGTTTTGTAATCAATCTCTAAATAGGACAAAAAAGGTAAAAAGTAGTGTTCAGGTATCTTCGAACTACGAAAAAATCGGCTAAGCTCGTTATGCGACCTCGGCAAAGACCGGCTGTTTTTAGTATTAGGATACTTAATTTGATTCAATACCAGATAACCTCTACTCGTTACACTACCTTAGTTAAAATGGGAGATTTGAGAATTCTCACAGAACTATCAAATCTAGAAATATAGAGTAATCAGTGTGAAAATTATAATTAAGACAATGAATTAAAACTTACTAGTCTATTCTCTGGAAAAATACTAATACACTTTTAATAGGTCACTTTACCCAATTGGTTTAAAAGTAATTTTATCATAAATTAAATAATTACTCACTTGTAATGTACGGGTTTTCACTAATAAAATAACTGATCACACAACATTACGGAGAAAACCAACTGAACCCAACCACGAAGTGATTCCTCGAAAAGTCGATATTTAACGAGAATTAATTATGAAACCGGGTTGGTCAAAACTATTTTAGCCAGCGAAATAAATAATAATTGTAGGGGCAGATATCTTATACCCCTTCAGTGCTATTTAAACAAATAAAATAAGTACCAAAAATCCAAAAAGAATAGAAAATAAGTAACTTTGTTACACACCCCCCTTTCTAGGAAAAATGTAAAATATTTAAATATTGCAAATAAAGTAACAGAATATATAAATAAAAAAACTCGTGCGTGAAAAACAACTTAAAAGTCTCACCAATATAAATTTTAAAAAAATACAATTCTTCTTGAATCCCTTCAGCTATCACGTAGCCATATCATTTCTATCTAGAATCGGTTAACGAGGTCATGCTTAGCATGAGCCTTGAGTATTTAGTATCAAACAGTTGTAGAGGACTTACCGATGTAGCAGGAACCTAACTTTTTTCTACAAGAACATAACTGGTGTTTTTTCTAAATAAATGCTTGGTGATTTTAGTTGAACTGGTAGACAACCCCAAAGCCAATTGGTAGGACCATTTGGAAGGAATTAATAAATAATATTAACTTGAGACTGATAAAATTATGTGAATTTATTTCAAAAAGCCACCAAAAAAACCATAATAAAATTTGAAGTGTGAAACCCATTAAGGAATCCTAAACAAATAAAAGAGAATATGAGCCGGACTGGGAACTGTTTAAAGTATATATTCAAGTAAAATAAAAGTTGCTGCTTAATACGTATAATAACCATTAAAAGATAGGTATTTTATTTAAATGTAACATTAGGTACAGGATGAATTGGTATATTGTTTTTTGGTACGCTTTAAAGCCATTTTGGGAACAAACATGAGCATAAAATATAATAGACTATCCAGCCAAATGTCTGGAAATAGGTATTAGTAAACTGTACTGTATTTTTAAGCTATTTAAACAAAAATATCTTACCATATTTACAGTTTTGTCTACATATTCCTGGTATATTTTAACCAACCTAGGAGATTCCATAATATGCATACGACCGTGAAATTTCTTATACTGTTATCCCATTTGCCTTATTAATTTACTTAATATGGAAGGGGATTTATATGTATACAATTTTTTTTTCTTTATATATATATATATTTATCGGTTTCACAACGTTCTACGTCTTCCGATACCCAATCTCCACTCCTTTCTGTTTACCCATAATTTATCATCTAGGCCTCTTATTCTTATTTTACTGTGTATTCCTTCTCTCCAGCTTCTCCTTGGCCTTCCTCATTTTCTTCCGCCAGTTGGTTTCCATTGTTTTATGCTGCTCTTCTCCAATAGTCCATGTCCGTAGCGGAAAGCATTTTTTCTGTTCTATCCTTGATTGGCCTTACTTCTGAGCCGTATGTAATAATGCTTTTTAAAATGGTGTTATATATAAGTTTTTGTTTTGTTTTGATATACTTTGGTCCCAAATTATTCAATTTAATAAAGTTATTGCTTTTCTTCCTTGTACGTTTCGATCTTTTATTGCTTTGTCTAGTGTTCCGTCATTTTGTACTCATCACAGGCTGAATTCGCTGCCCGGCATTTAAGATTAGATCCTGTTTCATTCCACTGATACACATATACTCTGTCTTATTGAGATTAACCTCTAGTCCCCACTTATTGTACTCTTCTATTAGTTTTCGTGTCATATATTCGAGGTCGTTATAATCCTGAGCCACTACTATCTGATCATCGGCGAAACATACAAAGAATAGTAGAATAGTATACAAAGTACACAAGGTGGTTTCTTCCAACGGAATTGCCATGTTTTGGCATTTTCTCTTCCATACTTTAAGGACTTGTTCCAAGTATATCTTGAAAATCGTAGGCGAGATACAGCAACCTTGTTTAACACCTTTATTTACTTGAAAGCCTTTGGTTAGTTTGCTTTTATAAGTGAGAACCTAATAAGTGATTATAATAAGGGCGTTTGGCGGCCATTTAAAACACCACAAAAAAATTTTTGGAGACCATCTGAGGACCAAGGAGGAGTGGTGGTAAAATTAGAGTATGCGGTATTACATGAACCAAAACTTAACCCTAAAAAATATAATCCAAAGGGCAAGGCAATACTATTAAAAATAAATTGTACGAGGAAAACTCAAGATACTATTCTTGATATGTATACGCAACCCTCAGTAGAAAATTACGGAAATCGTTCCAGAATATACGAACGTATTACACATATTACAGGGGCAAGCTAGAGAACTATATCTAGATTAATAACAAGAGGATACGCTAAAACACGAAAGACAAGAAGTAGTAGAGGAGTAACCAATATATCAGCTGGTACGGTGTACGAAATACGTACACTGATTTACATTTTAGACGCAGTCAATAAGTGCCCTACTGTCAAGGAATTATTAAAAGAAATTAAAGAAAAACAACTCCGCTATACCGTTAAACCGCTAACAGGTTTATAATTGTTATTATTCACAATAATAATAAAAATATCACAATAATAATAATATGCATTGAAATCCGTAATATAAACACTAACCGCTAACAATTTTAATATTAGTTTGATCCTGTATTAAAGAATGCAGGTGTTACCTTTCGAACGCCTTTATTATATTTCGAGAAAGTATTAGGTAATTAAAAAAAGGCATAAGGTACGTTTGAAACTATAAAAAAAGAACAAACGGTGGATTTTTTTATTTTTCCTGTCTTTTAGAAATCTCCGAAAGAAACCAGAATATGTATAAATGGTAAAAATCAGTTTGTAAAGTTTTTCACAAAACGCTGTAAAAATCTAAGCGATTTTAATATTTTTTTTTAGAAATGCAAAATACTTTCGCTTTTTTTTAAGGATAATATTTAAACACATAATTATGAGAATAATGGTTTGATTTTTGTTGCTTACAGTACTTTTTTAATCATTTATTCATTCAGTGGCGTGCAATTTTTTTTTCCTTATAACTTTTGAATTATATGATCGATTTTAATATGGTAAGCTGCACTTGGTAGAGAATTAATCAGAGTTTTTACTAAATATATTTTTTGTCCGATATCTCAAAATCCAAGATGGCGGACAAAAATAAAACATGTTCGCAACATAACAATAAACGAGCATCTTTAAAGGGTACAATTTAATTTCGTCCGCCATCTTGGATTTTGAGATATTGGACAAAAAAATATATTTAATTAGATCTCTGATTAATTATCTGCCAAGCGCAGTTTGTCCCATTAAAATCAATTGTAAAGTTCAAGTTATAATGAAAAAAAATTATCCGGTTTTTTTTGGCTCACCCGGTATAACTTTTTTTCGTGTAGAGGTCTTCTTTAGCTCGTTTCACTCACCTGCCATTTTCAAATTAATAGAACATATTGTTAAACTATTTTATTTTACTTTTAATGTCGCCAAAAAATCAATGTCAAAAGAAGTTAGGATTTCGAACATTTATCTTGTTAAATTGCACGCCACTGAATGAATAAATTAATAGAAAAGTAATATGAGCAACAAAAATTCCATTAGCCTCGTAATAAAATTACATTTGTCTAAATATTATTGTTAAGAAAAAAAAGCGGAAGTATTTTGCATTAAAAAAAAAAACATTAAAATCCTAAAAAGCTTAGAATTTTACAGCGTTTTGTGAAAAACTTACAAACCGATTTTTACCATTTATACATATTCTGGTATTTTTGGGAGACCTCTAAAAGACAGGAGAAATCAAAAAAAATTCCACCGTTTGTTCTTCTTTTATAGTTACTTCTGTAAACCATCGGTTTTTGAATAAATATTTTTTAAAAATTTTTATGTTTAGAACGCCACTGAATATAGCAAATAGTTAATAGGTCCAACTTTGTTATTTGTATATTAAGCTCTACTGTGACCTAACGTTTGGTATATTACAAACAATTCAGAATAGGTAGAAATGACCTGAAATAGTTTTTTTCTGAAAAATGCACGAAAGCTAAAAACTGACATTTTGAACCTCTGTATCTTAGAGACCATAGGTCGGACGACGATGGGGCAATGATAGCTTTCTATCGGGGCATCAAAATCTACAACATACTGAAATTTAAAAGAATTTCAACCGAAAGCTCCGGGAGGGATCCTTTAACATATATGAAACAATGGTGGAGAGCACGTTGCCGTAATAGAAAAATACAAAACAAAAATGAAAAGTGTCAAAATAGTTGCAATAAGAAATTCAATCAGATCAGATCGTATAAAAAATGAGATCATAAAAGAAAGAATGGGAATGGACGGAACCATATCAAAAGGCATCACTAAAAGACAACTGATATGGTACGGACATGTACAGCCGATGAATGACAAAAGATTACTAAAGAAGGCCCTAGAATGGCAACCAATAGGGCGTAGAGAAAGAGGGCGTTCTAAAAGTCAATCTGAGGATCAATGAGTCAAAAAAACCTGACAGCGAATGATTGTCAGGATCGAAGGAGGTAGAGAATAGGCGTCGGACAATGTAGAAAAACGTTCTACGACATAGTAATAGATGTTAAAGTTCTACTGGCATAGGCTATAACATCTTTGTTGTAATACAAAAGCAGGGGAAAAACCTAATACTGGGGCTTTTGTTAAACACTGTTTTAGTTTGTCAAATGCGAGTTGTTGTTCTTCAGCCTATTTAAACGTTTGGCGTTTTTTTATAATTATTTAACTGTACAGCAATTTGAGAAAATTCAGAAATAAATCTATGGTACCAAAATGATACCAATGGAAATCTTCTTAGCGCTCGTTGGTATACTTTTCACTTTATCTGGGTCTGTAGCGTTTCCTGTAGAAGTAAGGGTATGTGCTAAATATTTTAATATTCTACGACCAAATTGAAATTTCTACGGGTGGCTACTCTCAAGTGGCGGAAAACTTCTTTTAATGTAGGTGCTCGTCAAACAATTCTCCTAACACAACTATATCGTCTATATAACAAAATGCATTATCTTCTAGCTCTGGGCCAATTACTTGAACCATTAGTCTTTGAAAAGTTGCAGGAACAAAATGTAAACCAAATGACATAACTCTGAATTAAAACAAATCTCTACCAGGTACAGTAAACGCTGTAATCGGTTTCCTATCTTCAGTAAGTGGTATTTGCTAAGATTCCTGTCCTAGGTCAATAGAAGATTTATATCGGGCTTTACAGAGCTTATCTAAGATTGCATTAATAAACTGTTTTTATGTCCAAATACTACTTTTGGAAAGTCTATACAAAAACAAAACTTATTATCCATTTTCTTTACTATCACTACGGGAGAACTCGAGGGACTGCTTGCTATATTATCAACTAACATAGCATCTACCTCTCCATTTGCGTTCGTGGGTTCTGTGGTCTATACAATTGTTTAATCGGTTCGCAATTATTCTTTAATTTAATTTTATGTTAAACTGGATTTGTAGTTCCTTTAATTTGACCATATTTTTGCAATTCTTTATCCTGGAAGTATCTTAAATTTAATTATTTATTTTTGGTTAATGTTTTATTGTTATATAACGTAGGATTCTGCTTTTGAAGAATAGTCACTGGAGAAGTTTTGTCAATTGTTATCAAATTTTTATTAATTTTTAATTCTCCGGTAATATAATTTATTTGAAATTAATTTTTGGCTAGAAAGTCCATACCTAATATAATATCTACGCAAGGTTTCGTTAAATACGATAACAGTTTGGTGTAATGTTATTCTTGAATTTCTAAATCAAGCTGATATACATCTTGAATTGATGCTAAAATACCATTTACCACTATCGCAGAGTTTTGGTGACTTTTGAATTTTTATCTCCAATTTGTGGCATTCATGTGCAATGCGATTTCCATATCTATCAGGGCTTTATAACTTTTAAGGGTAAGGCTGTCTCTGCAGGATGCTGTATTTGCCTCGGTTCTCAACAGCATCCATCTAGTTTTCCTTTCTGGAACAAGGAGTCTCTTAACATATTTCCCTTTTTTTACATATTGAGCACAGGATCTTTGGTGAAGTAGGACACTCATTTCTAAAATGTCAATTTTCGCCACATCCAAATCATAGAGACTTATTACGTCCGATATTGCAGGATTTTGTCTTAAACTATGTTGTTACTGTTTTATATCTATATATGTGTATGTATATATATATATATATATATATATATATATATATATATATATATATATATATATATTGATGCACGCGCCGTGCTCACCTCAGCGTTAAGGATATGACGACCTGACCTCACCTATTTCTAGTGGTGTTACCACATATATAGGTATATATATGAGATGAGGGGAACTTCCTTTACCAGAATTTCAAAGGAGGGGTAAAGATTTTTTTTTAATATTTGATAAATACGTGGAATACGTTCGGACCTCAGGCCAATATACAACCTTTGGATATGTGCTATGTCCTGCCACCTCAGGCACTGTTGCCGGTTTTATTGAGGTGATAACGCATGGCGTATATCTACCCTAACCTATAAGCAACGTATTAGCTTTATCTGACTAAATTTATATATTACATACTAGGTAACAACGTTTTACTTTTATTTAGGGATACTTTAGGAAATATTACAACTTTAAAACGTTGCAAAAGTTTGTAAGACAAGATGGCAACGTACTGTCTTTATATAAAAACCGTACCTTTATACTTTCATTATAGAAAAACGGGCTGTCTTTTTTTTTGAAATACTCATTTTGAGGCTTGTGATCTCAGAAATGTTGCATAGCTTGAAGGTTCTAAATACAATTTTTGTTGGGAAATGGTTTACTTACTGTCAAAAATTCTACACATAGATCCGATAAACAAATAAAAGGGAAGTGTCAAATATACCGTTTTTGGAATGCTAATAAATTTAATAGTTTATATTAATTTGTATATTTTTTGGTTTGCAATGATTATGACATGATGGATATGACAAAATTTTGAATATTTTTTAATTTATCCGTGAAAGTAAATTGAATAAAAAAGGAGTTGTAATAGTTAGTTAAGCCGTTTAAAACAGAAAAAAACATATGCAGGATATTGTGTTTGCCCACGCCACAGCCCAACGCGCATATTATAAATCTAGTAATAACCACCAGCAACCAAAAGGCTCAAATGTCACGTGATGTCAGAATTTGTAAATTACATTCATTAAATTTATAATTTAATTTCCAAGAAAGTCATAATAAAATTATAATTTTTATTCGTTATATTGCAAATGCATCACCTTGTATATACAGCTTATTATTAATATTTTCCTGCACCTTGTGAGAGGTTAATGTAATGAAAAATTTGCATAGTTTGCTATTATCCTGCTTTGCAAAATTGCCAAATCTTGACAGCAACTTTCTTCAGTTTGTAGTATTTGTAGTTACATATTTTTTCAAAACGAATTTCTCTGAGTTCGTTTTAGGTTATTTAAATTTGTACCAAAGTATTAAATTCCTATTTAAGTATACGAATAATTTCCGAGTTGGCCCAGGATTACTTATACGTAATCCTGGTTCAACTCGTATTAATAGTGCACTCCAACAGGAATTTAAAACCAATATAACTCAAAAACGACCTATAGTTCAAAAGATAATATGAAAGATATTATGCAACTTTACATTATCCCCTGAAAAATGCCAGGGAAACATAAAAATTGACTGTATTTAAATGCAATTTTCTGAAACAAAATAAACGGATCCATGACGGATCTGATACCTTTCTAGCTAGCCTATTAAAACACTTCCCGTTTTCAGTTTTTTTGTACATATCTCAGAAACGAAGGCTTTTATGATGTTTCAAGGTATTACACAAATTATTAAGATAAAAGTGCTCCATTATATTTCTAAAGCCGCATATTGTTAAGATGCCCCGTTAAAAAGTTCGCATTTAAAAAAAAATTAATTGTCAAAAAACTATCAAGCATTAGTGGATTTGGAACAAAATCTATTCAGCTCGTTACAATGTCAAACACTATTTCACCTAAACATTTCATGAAAATGGGTTCAGCGGTTTAGGAGCTATCGTGTTACGGACAGAGATACACGCAGACAGACGTCACAACGATATTGCTCAGATAGCTTCAAACACACCCAAATAACGCAGTTTCGGCATTATCTCAATTTTTTTTTCTAAAAAAAAATCTATTTTCAAAACAACTTGCTTTGCTGCGATTTTCACTATTGTTTTGTCGCTTAAAAAGCAAAGCTTAGTAGGAGTAAGTTATTTTCTTCTCTTGAAATAGCTGAATTCCTCCAAAGACATTTAATATAAGTTACGGCCAGGGAGGCAGCTGCTATAGTGGTTCTTCTTATTGAAGGAAAAAGCTAAATAGCGCGTGACAAAACATCGCAAATTAAATCAAAGTGATCACAATCACAATCATCAATATTTTAAATTAGTCAAGTGTTTTAAGAATTGGCTATGTTGGCGCAAATTAAGTAAAAAAGTCGCATCCTTATTCTTTAAAATTCGAATTTTGGTTCAAACTTACGGAGGTATTTTTAAGTAAAAAACTGGAAATAGTAAAGTATCTTTTTAACATGTTTGTTGACTCATTTTTTTAATTTAAAATTGGCTAAGTAAGTTAGTCAAAGATTTATCATTATTAAAAACCGGATTTTCTTAATAAAAATTTTTTTAAATCCGAGGCCTTTTTAAAAGTTTTTAAATTGACACACATATCTATAAAAAGTTATTTGCCACCACAAAAAGAATTACTTATAAATTGCTGCCCTTCATACCTACACAACGGTAAATGTTGGCTTCAATTTTCTTTTATTTATAACACTTTTTTTGGACATCGTATTTTAAAGTCGAAGCAAATTAGGCGTAAAAATGACGACTAGATGAACAAATAAGGATTTGACATTTTGGTTGTGAACTCCTAGTAGGAAACCTAAGGTGCAAAACCGAGGAAAAAATGTCAAAAATAATAACCAAAAAATAGAAAATCACTGTCAGGCTTTGCTTCCTATTAAGCTTGCATTTACGATAGGTGTCCTTAAGGAAACCCCCTCTACCCTAGGATTAACCTCCTCACCAAACTGAACCTCACGACGATTTTCTGCGTTTCTCTCACAAACCGTAACTTTTTATATTCTTCATCAAATTTCTTATATATAATTCAAGTTTCAAGATTTATTCCACATATTTTAAATGTAAATACAGAAATTCTAACATTTTTATAATAAATTTTTAAATTTTTTTATTAGTGCTGAAAGCGAAAAATTTAATCCTGTAGTGCTTTTACCTACAAACAAAAGATAGAATACAAGAAAAAAATTAAGTAACTAAAAATAGCTTATTAAAATTTTAAAAACTTTAAGAACATTGACTAAGTAACTACTGTTTATTACTTAATTTTTAAACTAATAATTTTAATTATAATACTAAACTTTTCCTGTCAAAAACAAACTCTTTACATATACTATAAATAAAGAAATAAATCTTTATTATTTTTTACAGACACATAACACACACACACACACACATGCATTCACATAAACCCATATGCTATAGATATAGGTACAGGTCAAATTCCTTTGATAACTAGTGGACAGTGGTTTAATTATATAATAGATTCTTATGTACAGTAGGTCAGTAAAGTCTGGAATCACCCATTATTGCTGACTTAGAGACCGTTGATTGGATGACATGTTTGTTATTAAATAAATGACGTAGTTCATGATTACTTTTAACTCTATTTGACCAATCAGGGTGCTAAAAAAACTTATTTCATACAAATGTCTTTTATTAAGTGTTTAGGTATGGAGATACCTTAACAAAAATGTACCACATTTGTAATGACCTATCAAAGCCAAATGTGAAAAAATATACCGGGTGTCCTATTTAAAGAAACATAAGTTTATGTCATAGCTTTTTCTGGAACATACTGTATAATTAACCATAGCCTTTTCTAACTCGTATTTTAAATTTTTATTTGATATCCAAGCTTTTTTCTAAAAAGCTTGCAACTTTTTTTAAAAATTCGTGATTCTACACTTTACGGACACACTGTATATGTAGGCATAATAAAGGGTTTTGAAAAAATAGAAAGATTAAAATCGGAAAATACAAACTCTTTTGATTTTTTGACAAATGATTTAAAACATAGCATCTTTATTGCTTTAGGAAAATCATTATAAATCTTTGCCCCAAGCAAAATAAACATCCTTTGTGTATGGGATAGGTTTGAATAAAACATAAAATAATATGGATTTTTTTTTGTGATCTTTAAAAATAGCCCCATAATTGGGACGTCAATGGAGTTTTCTACAATAAACTTTATTATGCATTTTCTCTAAAGTACTTAGTATTTAGAAAATTGGATAAAACCTAATTATTTCAGTTTATTTTGCTTATAATATAGAAAGAAATATATGGAGGGGATATCTTTACCATTTTGTGGTTTGTATCCTAGCAAGAATATTACACATGCAACTAATTGATACTTTTTGTAGAATATCTATCAATCTTTGTTTAATGTCATTACAATCATTCTCAAAAATGAGTCGTTTTTAAGTTAAAGGCCACCAAAAAAAGGAAATTGTGCAAATTCAAAAATGACGACCAAATGGTTGATATCATACCTCGAAAACTATTACTCTTACAAAAACACTTTTTAGCATTTTCGTATAACATTTAGTTTCAAACTCTTTTACAAACACCAAGGAATTTTAGAAAAACAGAATTTTTGCGCCATTTTTTTTCTTTGAATATTATGGACAGTCAACCCTATAATTGTGCCAAGTTTCGGACCTTTTGCACCAAAACCGCATTTTATGTCTCTAATGATTAAACTACTTAACTAATTTTAATTCTAAAGCCCATAGCACAGGGTTGAATAGCTGTCGCAAATATTTAATGTATTACAAAAGCAATCAATCAACCGTCGAAAACTACCAGAATAATCAAAGAAATGTAAGAAGACTAACAAAATTAGTTCAATTATTTCAATAGATAAAAAAAACAATAATAATCGTCTACAAAGCCCCTTCTAAAATATCAGACCCGAGACGTTTCCGAGAATTCGATTAAACATTCCAAGGGTAAAACGCAGGTAATATCTGAAATTACATACAACAATGAAACCCGTCTCTAAAATCTAAACCACAAGGTTGCCAAATTTCTGAGGTCGCTGCGACGGTCTTAACATGCAAAATACCTTTTATACCACCGAGGTGACTTAGCAGACCGTTTAGTTTCAGTAAAAGCACCGCTAGCGCCACCGGTATATACGTGAACTACACGGCCAAAAAGTAGCTATATATACCATTTTGTGACCTCAGAACAAAATTTTGCACACAGCTTGCTGAATGTGTCAGGAGTCATCCCTGAAATTTTTATTGAAAAACGTTGACACCTCAAAAAAGTTAGGTGACAACGTTATATATGAGGTGACAGCGTATTTTATATACTTTATTTTGAGGTGGCTACGTACCCTTTATCAATATATATATATATATATATATATATATATATATATACTCGACCGTTGTATCTTGTGACATCCAGCAAAAAGTCGGTTTTTGTGACATCCACTTTAAAACCTGGTGTTATCCAAAAATAAAAAATATGAAATGTAATAAAAAATATTTTATTTTTAATTCCATAAAAATATTTGTATAAACTCACAAATTTAGAAATAAAATTTTGCATATCTTTGTGGCGTCCATTGTATATACAAAAAATTTTGACGTTTTAACATCCCTAAATATTTGTGTTAACTTGTGACATCCAGCAATGTTGCCAACGTTTCATAAGAATAACGGATGTAACAAGTACCTCTATCAAAATAAGAAATATACACTGGATGTCACGAGGAAACAAATAACAAATAAAATATACAAAGACGTTAGGGATGTCACAAATGTGTGCAAATATGTTACAGGTATATGTATGCAAATAAGAAAAATATACACTGGATGTCACGGGGAAGAAAATAACAAATAAAATATACAAGCACGTTATTGATGTCATAATAGGCTTACAAGATGAATATACGGCAAGGACTAAAAAAAATACTCTGCTAATATATGGGCACCTACGCTCACACTAGGTACTTTAATTATAGTGTATGTCACGACTATATTTGTGACAAGTGGTATCTCTACCATATATGTCGCAAGGTTTGTTATTTAGTGCCCTTGTGACTGAGGGATTTAGAGGAATATGAAAAATTAGGTATAAAGAATCCACATTTATACATGTATTTTATATAAGAAAACAGATTAATAGGAATAGAGGTTATTGCTATAAATAATTAAATAATGTAAAAAGAAGGATACTGGCTGGAGTGAGTTGACCTAGGGGCCATAAGAAATAGACCTTATAGGCCGTAGAGAGTTGGCCTTATGGGCCATAAAGCGTAACCACCATAGTGAGGTTTTACTTAGGTATGTTAAGTAGGGACCACATTATTTCAGTGGTGTACTGGGTTCGTAGGGACCACGTATTTCAGTGGTGTACTGGATGTGTTTAGTAGCGACCACGTATTTCAGTGGTATACTGGGTTGATCACTTGCTAGAGTGATGCCGGTCTATTATCCAGCATCGGCTTTTATAGACGAAATTAGTGCAACCGCAGCAATATTGGTTATTGCTGTAGTAAAATGATCCGAATTTAAACTTATTTATGACAGTATAACTAAAAACTGTAATATATTTTATTCAACTCCAGACTCAAATACCTTTCGTTTGATACCACACAAACCATGTTTTGACCTAAACTCTAATTTTTTTAATTTACCCCCACCTTTTTTTTTAATCTAAAATGTAATTTGTTTAACTCCAGACCTTTCGTTTAATACCACACAAACCATATTTTTATTTAAACTCTAATTTTTGTCATTTACCCCCACCCTTTTTTAAAAATAAACTAAAATGTATTTTGTTTAACTGCAGACTCAATTACCTTTCGTTCGATATCACACAAGCCATATTTTCACATAAACTCCAATTTTTAAAATCTACCCCCACCCTTTTATTTGGCTTGCGTTAGGTGGATTTTGTTCATTTTTAAATGGGATCTCGACCCAAGACCCAGCCTAGGCACCAAATTTCATTCAAATCGGGCAATTTGACGTTAAAAAAACTCGTCAGATTAAATTTTATCTGACTAGATTTAAAAATTCCTTATCTATTCAACTTAACTTTAGTTAAATTTAGTTAAAAAATAATAAGCCTATTATTAATTATTGTACCCTATATACACAGTTTATAGGTCAAATTAGATAAAAGTTGTCCGTTTTTGTATGTAACTCCCATTATCTTTTTGGACTCAGACTTCAGTTTTCATCAGTCCCAATTTTTACTTTCCTAGTTCGTGCAGCAAAAGCTGGGAAAGGTATTATGTTCGACGGATTTTTTTTAAGATAACTTAGAAATATTTTGTGACATTTGTTTGTTTGTATGTATGTTTATCCGGTTCGGTTCGGTTCTTTGGAATTTTGAAAAACCTGTAGCTGCACATTAAAATCGGCTTACTATATCGAAATGGCTTTTCTGCATTTTACCTTGAAATTTTTTAACTTGCGTACAGCCATCTGAAAAACGCAGTCGTTCTGGGTGTTTATGTCGCTTTATTTTTTTTTCAAATCAGATTTAATTAATTTCTGAAAACTCCGTTACCAGAATAAAAATTGTGGGGAAATAACAAGTTTTAAATAAAAGTTTTCGTATTTTGTAATTTCTTATTTTTGACACGCTTTTATTAGCTTCACCTGTATGTTTGTAGGTAGGTATGTATATTTGTAACTGACTCCTTTGGACTAGATTTTGACCTACTTTAAACCCTACTTTAAACGAACAGATTTAATTTAAACTTTGTACACTTATCAAGAACCGGTGACAATACAATAATTTTTCAGGCGCACTCTTGGGGGTACTTCGGGGATCCGCCTTCACCACCCCCCAAGCCTAAGAACTTTGCAAAAACGAACAAATTTAATTTAGACTTTGTATACACTTATCAAGAACCGGTGACAACGCCCAGATTAATAATTTCGCAGACATTTTTCATATATTTCAGGAATAAAACAATAAAATAGGTTAAAATACGGCTTAATGAGGTCTCGCTCCCCTCCTCACAAGAAATATTCCTTATTAAGTTTTTCTCATCCTGATCAGGATAATTTATTTTTATTATTACTAGTATTATTGTGAAAATAAATCATCGGTATACTGGCAACATACACTAAGTCAAAAATTTAGTTTTGAGAAAATAGCATTTTAAGAAGTTTTGAAATTAGGAACAACATTTGAGACATTTGATTTCATTGAGAAACTCCTGAATTTTACATTATTTATGCATTGAATATTGGAGAACGTACCTATGTAAAAAAAGTTATTTTTTGAAATTTTAGTAATATTTTATAGATTTCGTGAAGTCTGTGATTTAATGTATTTTTTAAATTTGGTTGTAACGGCCAGGTTTCACCATGGCTCAAAAACTAAAAAAAAAATTAAGTGTATTTTGCCAGTATACCGACGTAATATAGTTAATTAAAAAACACGATTTCACAGCACATTAAACTAAAAAGTTAAAAATAAATATAGTTAAAAAAACTAAAAAACACGTTTCAAACTAAACAGTTAAAAATAATTCTTAATATTACTTGAAAACAATAATGAATGAAAAATACTAGTATTATTGTGAAAAAAACATCGGGCTCTCGATATACAAAGAAAATATGGCGCAAAGCACCCCACGATTTTAGCTGACACGACTACTATACTATAGTAGTGTGAGCTTATATATCTTTGCGTTTCAGATGATTTTGAAACTTTTTTGTTGCGCCGTCTGTCTGTTTGTCTGTCTGAACCTTTGATTTTGAAATTTGTATTGGAGAACTTGACTTTACTTTTATCTCAATTCTTTTTACGGAATGCCATTTTCGCGTACTTGGCTTTTTTTTTAATGAAATGTTTTTGTTATGATTTCACTTCTTTTTTAAAGGAATTGGATAATACTTAATTTTTAAAGTAGTAAAATATGCGGAATATTGTTCAAAATTTTTGCAATGCCTTACTTAAATTTTTGAGGTTTTTGATTTTTTTCCATGGTTTTATCGTGGTTCCCATCAGCCTTCCAAAGTTCAGCTCTGTAGCGTTTCTGGAAGTGGGCAATGTTAGTTTAATATAAATTGACATTTATAGGAGAGGGAAGTAAATTAAAATGTTGTAGTTTTTAAATTTTTTCATATAGTTTTACCATAGTTCCTATCAGTCTTCCAATGCTCAGCTCTCTAGCGTTTCTGGAAGTGGGTAATCTTAATTTTACATAACTTTACATTTATAGGGGAGGAGAGTAAATGAAAATATTGGACTTTTTAAATTTTTTCCCATGGTTTTATTATAATTTCTATCAGCATTCCAATGCTCAGCACTCTAGCGTTTCTGGAAGTGGGCAATGTTAGTTTAATATAAATTGACATTTATAGGAGAGGGAAGTAAATTAAAATGTTGGAGTTTTAAAATTTTTTCATATAGTTTTATCATATTGTCTTTCAGTCTTAAGAAGTTCAGCTCTCTAGCGTTTCTAGAAGTGGGCAGTGTTACTTTTACATAATTTTACATTTATAGGGGAAGGAAGTGAATTAGAATTTTGGGGTGTTTTAATTTTTTTCTATAACCTTATCATAGTTACTATCGGTCTTCCAAAGCTCAGCTCTCTAGCATGTCTGGAAGTAGGCAATGTTACTTTTACTTAACTTTACATTTATAGGGGAGGGAAGTAAATTAGAATTTTGGGGTGTTTTAATTTGTTCCTATAGTTTTATCATAGTTCCTATCAGTCTGCCAAAGCTCAACTCTCTAGCATTTCTGGAAGTGGGCAATGCTACTTTTACATAACTTTAAATGTATAGGGGAGGGGAGGAAATTAAAATTTTGGAGTTTTTTGATTTTCTCCTATAGTTTTATCATAGGTCCTATCAGTCTGCCAAAGCTCAACTCTCTAGCATTTCTGGAAGTGGGCGATGCTACTTTTACATAACTTTAAATGTGTAGGGGAGGGGAGTAAATTAAAATTTTGGGGTTTTATGATTTTTCCAGGGGTTTGGTCATAATTTCTATCAGTCTGCCAAATTTCAGCTTTGTAGCATGTCTGGAAGTACAGTGAGTGAGTCAGTGAGTGGCAATTTCGACGTTTTTTGAAATTTCGTAACTACTTCATGGAATTTCATGAAACTTGGAGAGGTTGTTAACTCCATGGAGGGCTGCGACTGTGCAAAGTTTAGGATTCGTAGCTCATTCCGAAGTAGATTAGGTAGGTCAAATATCGGCTGAAATGTTTTAAGAAAAGATGGTTACGGCGCGCGAACTTGGCGAGGCACTGATGTGTCTTCAGATCTACTTACCTTTAAATTCAATAAACTTTGATTAAAAACAAAAAAACCACTTTGCCGGAACAGCTTTTGCTCGATTTCTACGCGGGGTCACAAATAAAACGAAAACATAATTATGTAAGTGTGGATGTCACAGAGAGACGAATTTAAATCGAAGTATACATACTCAACTCAGACAAGGGCTGGCTGATTGCGGATCGGCCGTTTGCAAAAATAGAATACCTACAGAGGCGCCCACTACGGGGGTAGTAAGGGGCTAGGGCTAAGGTCACTCATCGTCAAGCAAGCTTTACAGGTAGCGAAGCCTAACTCTGATTTTATATTTTTTGGTTATAATTTTTGACATGTTTTGCTCGGTTTCGCATTGGCGGCTCGTTGTTATTTTAAAAATGTTGTTTTAACACAGTCTAAATATCTATTTAATAATGATACAGTTTCAAGATAGTTTGCAGCATAACTTTTTAATTACATAAATATATATAGTTTAGGTACCGTCATACTGTGTAAAACAGAACCGCCAATGCGAAACCGAAAAAAACATGTCAAAAATAATAACCAAAAAATAGAAAGCTTGACGTTAGCTTCGCTTCCTATAAAGCTTGCCTTTACGATGAGTGTCCTTAGCTAGGGCACCTCCAAGACGTAAACAGGGAGGTGCGAAGCACTCCCAAGTATAGTCGCATAGAAATCCGCTTTGCTCGGTACACAAAAATGGCCGATATTCCAGTAAAATCTATGACTACAGTACCTAGATTTAAAAAAAATCTAGATAATCTGGACTAGGTACTTACCTATGTTCAGCGAATTTTTGATAAATTATGTAGCTCTATACCTAGCTGGATATGTTTTATTTACTGACGCTGGCGCTACTTTGGCAGAATTAAGGCCCTTAATTATTATGCAAATAATATAAAATAAAAATATAAGATTTTCATTATTCAGTCTAGCAATTTATTCCCATTTTCTTTTCTATTATATCTATATTTTTTTTTCCAAATCGGCTAACCCATATGTTACTTTTTTTTAGGTACCTAAATTATTCTTCTGAATTTTTCTTATATGTGCTACTCCTTGGAAATAAATAAATAAATATATTAGAGGCGCAATTAGGGAGGGGGGGTTCTATAAAATCGGTTAAGCAGTTTCTGAACTCGTTTCCTTTACAGGGTGGGCCAAAAAAACCTGGACATTTTTTTTATTATAACTTTTGAACTATACAATCGATATTAATGGGACAAACTGCACTTGCCAAAGAATTAATCAGAGTTCTGACTAATTTATAATTTTTTGTCTGCCATCTCAAAATCCAAGATGGCGGACGAAATTAAAATGTACCTTTCAAAGATGCTCGTTTATTCTTGTGTTGCGAATATGTTCTAACTATTTTTTTAAATTAGTAAGAAAGCTGCGTTCTTGCCAGGCACGACAAGGTACGATTCAGCAAAATTGGTTCAGTGGTTCTATAAAAAAATATTTTTGTTCAACCATTGTTTTGCATATTATACGATTGCTTGCCAATCATGTCTGCATTTATTTACTTATAAATTCATTACTACTGAACCGATGTTAGTGGAAATAAACAACACCCTAGTGAGAATTGATTGCTTTTTTAAGATCATGATCAAAGTTATCGGCATCTTAAATTTTAAGATGGCGGATAGAATTATTCTTGATTGTTTAAAATGGCGTGTTTATTCTTATTTTCCGAAAATGTTTTAGATTTTTTTTTAATCTATGAAAAAGCACTTCTTTTTCCCCACACAACGAGGTAAAAATTACTAAAGTCAGTGTGGTGGTTCTCAAAATATCTATTTTTGTTTCAACCATTGTTTTAGAGATTATACGATTGTATTGCCAATCCTGTCTGCATTAATTTTCTTATAAATTCTACCAATTTTAGTGAAACACAAAAAATCGTGATAAGAATTGATTGATCTTTAAAGATTATAATCGAAATTTGCCGCCATCTTAGAATTTAAGATGTCGGACAGAAATTGCCAATGCAATCGCATAACTTGTAAAACAATTGAACAAAATCAGATTTTGTGAGAACCACTTTGCCGATTTTATTAAATTGTACTTTATTAAGCGGGAGAAAAGTAGTACTTTTCAATAAATTAATAAAAAAATTAAAACATTTTCGAAGAATAAGAATAAAAGTGCCTCTTTGAAGGATCAAGTATGGTTCTGTCCAATATCTTAACTTTTAGGATGGCGGCAAATTTCGATTATAACCTTGAAAGTGCAATCAATTCTCACCATCAATTTTCTTATTTCACTATAATCGGTTTGGTAATAAGGATTTATAAGGAAATGAATGCAGACAGGTTTGTCAATGCAATCGTATAATCTGTAACACAATGACGAAAACAGAAATAGGTTTTTTGAGAACCAATACACCGATTTTGCTAATTTGTACCTTGTTGTGCGCGGGAAAAGTAGTGCTTTTCTATAAATTAAAAAAAATCTAAAATATTTCCAGAAAATAAGAATAAACCCACCATTTTTAAGAATCAAGTATGATTCTGTCCGCCATCTTAAATTTTAAGATGGCGATAAATTTTGATCATGATCTTTAAAAAACAATCAATTCTCACCAGGATGTTTTTTATTTCATCAAAGTCAAAGGTTCAGTGGTAATAAATTTGTAAGGAAATAAATGCAGACAGGATTGGCAAGGCAATCGTATAATTTTCAAAACAATGGTTGAAACAAAAATATTTTTTTTAGAACCATCAAACCGATTTTGCTGATTCATACCTTGTGCGTGGCAAGAACGCAGCTTTTCTACTAATTTAAAAAAATAATTCAAACGTGTTTGCAACATAAGAATAAACCAGCATCTTTAAAGGGTACATTTTAATATTGTCCGCCATCTTGGATTTTGAGATCGCTGACAAATAATTATAATTAGTTAATACTTTGATTAATTCTCTGCCAAGCGCAGTTTGTTCCATTAAAATCGATGGTATAGTTCTAAAGTTAAAATGAAAAAAATTTGGGCGGTTTTTTTTTGGCCCACCCGGTATATATGAATTGATTGATTTATAAGAATTCTAATTTAATTCAGCAGATTTGTTTTTGTAAAAAAATCACTGAATAGAGTTAAAAATATACTATTATATATCAGTACGTTTAGACGTATCTAGATTAAAATTTAGCGCTCTTTTTACTCATCTGACTTTAACTACGTGGTAAAAAGGAGGACGGAGATAGCAATTCACAAATAGTATCAAGTCCCTATCCAAATCCGTTAGTTAATTCACTTTTGCTCTGAGGTACATGAAGAAATATTTATTTATATTTTATATTTATGTTCCCAATAAGCTAGCTAACATTATTTATTATGCTAACATTTTTAAATATTTTTACAAAGATGCAAGTCAAGTGAATCGCTGGACCACATAGCAACAGCCGCCCCAAAATAAAAAATAAACCAAATTTAATTAATAAAATAGGCATAATGCAAGGTTGTCGCTTTGACGGATGTTACAAGTGCGTACAATTAAGATGAAAATATACATTAGATGTCACAGAGTGATGAATATCAATTGGATCGATTCTTGAATATACTCGCGCCAATATACACGGAAATTTTGGCGTCAAAATTTTTAAAAAATTTTGCTGTATTCTTCATCAGACTCATGGTATGCTATGACATCCATTTAATTTAGGTACACCCGGGCCCTCCCCATCAGGACTGTACTAAAAACCTGGAAAAACGTTGTGACATCCGAATTTGGATGTCACGGCGTCGAAGGATGTCACAAGATATCTAAAATTTTTACGCCTGGATGTCACAACGATCAGCGGATATCTATATCTATATATATATATATATATATATATATATATATATATATATATATATATATATATATATATATATATATGAATAAAGGGTACGTAGCCACCTCAAAATAAAGTATATACACTATATACACACTTTATCAATATATATATATATATATATATATATATATATTGATAAAGGGTACGTAGCCACCTCAAAATAAAGTATATACACTACGCTGTCACCTCATATATAACGTTGTTACCTCACTTTTTTGAGCTGGCAACGTTTTTCAATAGAAATTTCAGGGATGCTTCCTGATACGCTCAGCAAGCTGTGTGCAAAATTTTGTTCTGAGGTCACAAAATGGTATATATAGCTACTTTTTGGCCGTTTAGTTCACGTATCTATCGGTGGTGCTAGCGTCACTTTTACTGAAACGAAACGGTCTACTAAGTCACCTCGGTGGAATAAAACGTATTTTGCGTGTTAAAACCGCGTCGCAGCGACCTCAGAAATTTGGCAACATTACAGTTTAGATTTTAGAGACTACGGGTCTCTTTGTTACATGTAATTTCAAATATTACCTGCTTCTTTGACCCTTGGAATGTTTAATAAAATTCTGAGAAACGAGTGTCTGTGTCTGATATTTTAAAAGGGGCTTTGTAAAGGATTATTATTGTATTTTGTATCTTATTGAAACAATTTAATTAATTTTGTTAATCTTTTTAAATTTTTCAAATTGTTATGGTAGTTTTTAACGGTTTTATATAGGTTGACTTGATTGATTTTCTAATACATAAAATCTTTGCGACAGCTATTCATACAGTTTATTATCCTATGGGCTTTAGACTTGAAATTAGTTAAGAAGTTCAATCATTAGAGATATAAAATGCCGTTTTGGTTTAAAAAGCCCGAAACTTGGCACAATTATAGGGTTCACGATTTATAATACTTAAAGTTTGCGACCTCAAGCGATGTCTGCTCTCGCTTTTTAAAAAAAACCGGCGCACAAATTCTGTTTTTCTAAAATAACTTATTTTTCGTAAAAAAGTTTGAAACAAAAATTATAGCCAACAAAATTTTATATGAAAATGCTAAAATGTGTTTCTTTGTTAGGCTAAGAGTTTTAGAGGTATGATATTAACCATTTTTCCGATATTTTGGAATTTGCCCAATTTGTTTTTTTGGTGTCCTTTAAATAAAATCTACTCAGTTTTGAGAATGATTGTAATGACATGACAGACACCCACATGTATTTCTATATTATATGCAAAATAAACTGAAAATAATTAGGTTTTATTCAATTACAAATTCAAACTCCATGGGCGTCCCAATTATGGGGCTATTTTTAAAGATCACAAAAAATCCGTATTATTATTATAGGTTTTATTTTGTTTTTTGAAACATCATTTGAGAGGAAATATTGAAAACATTTGTTTTAGAAAATAATATTCTCTTTTAATCAGTATATCATATAGTATTCTTAAAGCTAAAGTTTATACTCCAGGGTTGTACGAAAATTTAGGATATTTTTATAATAAACCAAAATTTTTAGGTTTTATATGATTTTCTCAAAAACTAAGCTTCCTACATCAAATGTGTCAATCAGTTACCACTCCACTGGCATCCCTACATTGGTAATATTTGTAATCCTAAAAAATCGTCACATTTTTCAGACGCCTAGTCAATTATAGAATCATAAATTAGTCTTACAGGGGCAATTTAGCGTCCCTGTATGTAACAGATATTGGCAAAAGCTGATATCTGCCGCGCTAAATTACCCCTGCCAATTGGCTCGTGAGGAGGCCGCTTTAGGCGACTTCTTATAGTATTTATTTATTTTTCTAATTATGCGATTAGCCCGATATTTATTAACTAAAAGTCCATACATTTTTTAAACCGTGTTAAGTTATTAGATTAAGTTGGGCCCATAAAAAATTTTTGATATCGAAGGTTTATTCTACAACATACTGAACGTCCATAAGTTTTGAGAGTGGACACAAATCTTATAAGAGGTATATTACTTTTACTCTTAACAAATTCTTAGAATGGTATAATACAATTTATGCCCATCGCCCATCTTTGTGATCTCGTAGCGTCAGCAAGCCACAGAAATTTAAATAGATGGATCCATGACGTATCTGATACCATCGTAGCCCATTAGCACACTCCAAGTGAACTGCACGCTATGTCAGCTTTGAAAACAGTTTTTTGTAAATATCTTAGAAACTAAAACATCTACAAAGTTTTTGATTTAAACACTTAAATGCGAAAAATACGTTTACTATATTCCGAAAATTGCATATTGATGAAATGCTTCGATAAAAAGTTATCATATTTTCATCCAGTCATTAGGAATTTAGCGGTTTGGGAGCTATGGTCTTACAGACAGACATACACACACACACACACACACATACAGATAGGCGTCAAGACGATATTGCTAAAATAGGTAAAATACACCCAAATTACACATTTTTGACATTATCTCAAAATAAAATTTTCCTCGAAAACAATACCTTCTCTAGCCATTGCTGCACGGACTAGGAAGAAAAAAATTTCAGGCCAAAAATTGAACCTGACCTTATGGTGTATTTAAATTTGTATGATACTTCTTTTCCTTACAAAGGAAATTAAAACTCACAACAGTATATTACAATTTTCACCAATTCGGCCATTTTTGTAACGCCATGCATCACTAAGCTACCGAATCTCTAGTAATATTCCAATCATTGTTGTTGCCTTTATGTCGAATCGAAATTACAAGGTTAAATTTTGTACCCAGAGCAAAAGCATATACGTAATATTCCGTATATGAGCAAAAACCGTAACTTCACGTGCCATACGTTGTAACCACAATGCATTATTTAGTTAGCTAAAGGCAATGTGTTATCACCTCAGTATATTGGTTAATGTATGCTAAATTTAAACATTGTAATTACCGGGTGGACCAAAAAAAACCGGACAATTTTTTTTCATTATAACTTTTGAACTATACAATTTATGTTAATGGGACAAACTGCACTTGATACAGAATTAATCACAGTTTTGACTAAATATATTTTTTTGTCCGCCATATCAAAATCCAAGATGGCGGATAAAGTTAAATTATACCCTTCAAAGATGCTCGTTTATTCTTGTGTTGCGAACATGTTTTAATTATTTTTTTAAACTAGTGAAAAAGCTGCATTTTTGCCACGCACAACAAGGTACGAGTCAGCAAAATTGGTTTAGTGGTTCTAAAAAAATATTGTTGTTTCAACCATTGTTTTGCATATTATTCGATTGCCTTGCCAATCATGTCTGCATTTATTTCCTTATAAATTCGTTACCACTAAACCGATTTTAGTGAAATAAAAAAAATCGTGGTGAGAATTGATTGCTCTTTAAAGATTGTTATCGAAATTGTCAAAATGGCTTATTTATTCTTCTTTTGCGAAGACGTAGGTACAAATTAATAAAATCGGTGTAGTGGTTCTCACAAAATCGGATTTTGTTTTAACCATTGTTTTACAACTTATACGATTGTATTGTCATTTCCTTATAAATTCATTATTAATAAACCGATTTTAGTGAAATATAAAAGATCATGATGCAAACTTTAAAGATCAATTAGTTCGCGCTATAATGTCTTTTATTTCACTAAAATCGGCTCAGTAATAATGAATTTATACAGAACTGAATGCAGACAGGATTGGCAATGCAATCCTATAATTAGTAAAACAATGGTTAAAACAGAATCAGATTTTGTGAGAACCCCTTAACCGATTTTATTAGTTTATATTTTGTTAAGCGGCATAAAAGTAGTGCTTTTCTATAGATTAAAAAAAAACTAAAACATTTTCAGAAATTTAAAGAAATTTTAAGAATCACGTATTATTCTGTCCGCCATCATAAATTTTAAGATGGCGAAAAATTTTGATCATGATCTTTATAAAGCAATCAATTCTCACCAGGATGTTTTTTATTTTATCAAAATCGGTTCAGTAGTAATGAATTTATAAGGAAATAAGTGCAGGCATGATTGGAAAGGCAATCGTATAATGTTCAAAACAATGGTTGAAACAAAAATATTTTTTTTTCGAACCATCGAACCGATTTTGCTTATTCATACCTTTTTGTGAGTGGCAGGAATGCAGCTTTTTTACTGGTTTAAATAAATAATTAAGACTTGTTCGCAACACAAGAATAAACGAGCATCTTTGAAGGGCACAATTTTATTTCGTTCGCCATCTTGGATTTTTAGATGACGAACAAAAAAATATATTTAGTCATAACTATGATTAATTCTCTGTCCAGTGCAGTTTGTCCCATTAAAATCGATAAGACAGTTCAAAAGTTATAATGAAAAAAAAAAATCCGGTTTTTTTTGGCCCACCCGGTATGTGTACTAGTCTAGCTCACAATTGTAAAATTCTCGTAAAATATTTTAAGATGAGCTTCGTAGAAAATGTTTATTGTTTTTTTCGTCTTATTGGAATATTTTAATCAATTTTATCCTACTCAAAATGTTTTTAATATTCTGGTATTTGTAAATGGTTTTATTGAACTCGAATTGATTTATTTCCTATAGCTTTGCTTGAAACCTTGTGACAGGTATTTAGAAATATTCCGATGAACTTCAAATTTTTTGGCTATGCAGGGTTCTCGTGACAATAAAAGTTTTTTTACTACAAAATTATTGAACCGATTTGCCCTAAATTTGAAACTTCTAGGTGCTTCCAGTGACTGATTTTTGAATCATGCTTTAAAAAAATCAACATGAAGAATCCTAAATGGCTTACTCCTTATATCTTATTTCAACTGAGCATTTTTTATTAACAATAAAATAAAACACATTATACTATACCAATATATAAATACCATTATTTTAATAATATATGGTTAAATTGGTCTTATTCTAGGCAACCATAGTTTCTTTCTTAAATTTGTGAGGCAACTTTTAATGCATGTTAAAAAAATAAAATAACAAATATTGAGTTATTCTGGCATTAGTCATTATACAAAGGACAAAAGGAGTCGCCCAAGATCTTAGGGAAAAATAGTATAAGGCCAATTTTAAAACCAGCGATATTTTTAATAACCGGATATTATCAAAAATGTTATTTATTAAAATAAGACAGGAGCAAAATCGACCGCAGTAAAAAAGATTTGGTAATAATCGGGCAAAATAGAATCCAACTTTTGCATTACGATCTTTCTTAAAACCTAACAAAATCATAAAGGATATAATCATAAAAAGGGCTGAGCAACTTCATTGCAACCTTATATATCCAATTCTAAGCAACCAAAGAAGAACGGATTTTGTATTGCTGCAGTATACGACACATCCTTTTGATTCTTACACGGGTATCATGTGAGTTAAAAGCAGGCACTTAAAAATCAAATCCAATTCAATCAATTAGTTTTGAGGGGGCCCCATGAGGCCGTATTTTATGTTTCTTTTTATGAAATATGTGAAAAATATCTAAAAAAATCTAAGCTACGGCTGCGCACAGTGGTCGATTTTGGTTATTACATTATTTTAACCCTTTCCCAACTAACAATTATAGTAGCGGCTACATGCCCCAAAGGCTTTCCTACTTTCTTATGGTAGAAATGTGGTGATCTCAACCAAAATTCGTTACTTTTTAGTTCTGACTACTGTTTAGTATCACGAAAAAGTAGAAGTTTCGTAAAAATGACCATTTAAACTACCTGATAGGATTGTTTCTTGATAGTCTAATCTGATAGTCTGCTCTACCACAATAGCACGTTGCCAAAGTTTTACTTTCTTTTTAGTCGTTAATTCGTAGTCACCCCGACATTTATATGTTACTTAATTACCACTACAAAGTTGGGCTTAATTGAAGTCGCAAACGGGTGTATCCGATAACTACCTTATAACTTTATATTTTACTACATAGGTTTGGGTCATCATAGTAATATCTGATGTAATAATGTAGAGAAAATTACTTTTGAGGACAACCTAAAAGTGACAAAAACTTTAATTTTGTTTTTATGTCAATCCTTCAAAGTAGAGACTACTTCCTATTTCTACTTTAAAAACGTAAACATCTTAAAGTCGCCTGTTGGTCGCGACTAATGTTAACCTTACTTTTTGTGGCTCCTTAAATTATTGCGAATTTGTTATAATTTATAATCAATTAAAGCAAGTATCATTTATAATAAATTCTTAGCAAAGTACGACTTGTAAGCAGAATTTTAAGTTGTGACTTAAGTGCAACTAATACAAGTGGTATAAATAGATCGAAAATGCTCCCTGATTCTCATTGCTACGTTTTCATGCGAATTGAGTTCGATTTAATCTTATTGGAATAAAGCCATAATAACACTATTATTAGAACCGAACCAATACGTTGTGGCCTTAATAAAAGTTAAAAAAAATGTGGGCGCCAATTTGTGGCCTATTAAAATGCGTGTGTGACATTTGTGGCAGCTTAAAGACGTTGCCGCCATTTTGTGACACTGAAACCCACTGAATAATTAAACAAATATCTGGAAGCAGAACTGTATTTTCCAGCTAGGTAAAACGTTGATATGCCCGGTAACTTTTATACAGTGGAGAAGGGGGGGGTTCAGAAATAAGAAAATTTTAAGTGCGCCACATTATTTAATACCAATGTTTTACAAAGAAGATCTTAAATAAAATACAGTTCAACCCAAACGTTGCAGCCAAACAATGAAATTCCACTTACTTCCGAGGCTTCCAGAGTATTTGTGTAATTAAGAATAACCAAAAAAAATAAACAGAATAAAATTCTAAAAGATTGAATTCAGATGACAAAACAGAAATAATTTACAGGTAGATGGACTCCTTTAACAGGTCATAGTGTACCTACATCTGAGTCAGTAGCGTAGGACTCAATTATATGAATGATTGTTAAAAAAAAATATATATACTTCCAAAATCGTTCCATCATAGGGGAGATCTAGACCAAATATCTGATGTCATCATTCTACATTGGGTAGAATGAGACAGACAGCAACCCAGTCCGAGATCCACCCCATGAGGTAAAAATGTGTAACGAAACCGCTAAAAAAAAAATAATCTCATCTCTCTTTTGTCTCCGCAATGTTGGTCATCGGGTTGTACAAATAACACAAGAAAAATTAGTTCATCTTGTTTATTTTAAAAGGTAAAACTGGAGTATTACCAAAAGCATGAAATAGAAAAAAAAATTAATGAAATGTAGTGGAACAAGTCAGGGCCTAAGTAGTAAGACAATCCAAATTTCACAAGAGAAATTGTCTTAAATAAATGAAATGAAGGAAAACTTAGTAAATACACCGCAAAACCAGGGCTATGACGTCATACCTTATCTTGCGTTTACAAGAAATGTTGAAATTATACTGTGAAACTTATATATGAAAAGATTACGTCTAAGTTATATTAAAAATTTATATATGAGAAAAAAAATTATAGTTAAGGCTCGCTCCTACCTTGGTCCTTGAATTATTTAATAATTATTGGTGTTTATTTGGTAAACCTGGAAGTGTTGTAGGTTTCCCGACATACTCCTGCTGTTCCGGCTTGCCCGCGCCTCCCCTACTGCCGCTTAGCACATCACGCTAGGGCAGCACATGGTCTCAAGTGTTGATGGTTCCTTGCCCCGAGCGTAAAAACCCTGTGGAAAATGAAATGTTTCAGTTTCCTGGAATTCGTCAATTTTGCACGAAGTTCCCCTACACAGTAATTTAAATCGAGAACCCCATGTCGACTCAATAAAATAAAGTAGATTTAAACAGATGAACTAAAATAATCCTAACGTACCTTTCTCAGGGTTATAACTGGCCCGTCCGGCTTCCCACCAGCGTCCAGCCCAACTGTCCCGTCGCTGGAATTGACAGGGCTGTAGACAAAGGAGAAAAACAATATATAGTTTTTATCCAACACGTGGTTAAAAGAAAAATATAAAAACGCCAACAATTCCCCACGTCCTTTGTCAAAAAAAAAGTACATTTCCCACGAAAAATAACTACAATTTGGGAGGCAAATATTATCTTGAAGAGTACTCAAATAAAAAAAAATGAAAAAAAATAAAATCGAACTTACCAATGCTCTTTCCGTGCAAATGGCGTAGGCCGACTTAAATCCCCCTCATAACAGGGTGCGAGCGTCACTCCAGATTGCCTAGACACGACGGACTCACTTCCACAGTTTCTGGGATATCTCCTACAATCGCTGTAGTGCCAATCACCAAAAACAAAGGCGATCCCAGAAACTGTTGTCGACCCAGCCAAAATTCGTTAGCAAGAGAGACCAACCACTTCGTCGAGAATACCCGAATAATGAATTGGCCGGAAACCGTTTTGTAAATTTGGTGGGGAGTGGGGACGGTAAAACGCAATAGTACCAACCTAATCTTCCCGGTTAAATTCAAATAAAGGATGCAAACCTATTTATAAAAAACTTCTTCGCCAAAATTAAATCTCTACGTTCAGTGGCAAGACTGGGAGAAAACCCCGGGGTTTTCAAAGTAACCAATGAGGTACAGCAATAGTTCTATACAGGTCTATAGGGGCAGCACCGACCAAGTGGACATTGCAATTAGGTAAAACGTACATTGAGGTGTTGTCGGATCTATTTCCACGGTTGGAATTTTTATAACAAGGACGTCGAGACACCCTCCATACACATTATTAATATTCGAACACTCAACCAATTCCCATATGAGTAAAGCTATACTGAGCGCAGAATTCAGTTGCACTCCAGTTACAGTCTCCGTCAAAAGTCTCCTTCGCTCTTTATAAGTGTTTTCTCTAATATTCATATGGTTTAACGCCATTTTTGTAAAACATTTCTACAGTAATAAAGTTGTTTCTGAACCTGAACCCAAAAATACACACTGAACTATTGCTTAAAGGCACAAGAGTGTTCAGATGTTAACTCACACGATTTCGTTTATTCTTTTAGTCCTGGTTTTTATCCCTCGTTTATCTCCCATTTACAAAAGTGCATAACTCGCATTCACTCTATCCTTTCCCTATCAAATTAATAAAGATATCAAAGTGGCGGAGCCTCGGTTGTTCCTGGTCGACCCAAATATGTTTTTGTACTATCAAAACTAGTTAATCCGTGAAGGATATGAGGTTCGGATTGTCCCAATATCCTCGAAATAAACGTAAGGGAATGAAATGTTCATCTAAATGTTTCCTTCCTGTTACTGAAACCATTTGTGATGCGGCAACGCCGCCATTCCCCAGCATAACAGCTGTTTAACTTTATGAACGTCAAGAGAATCACAAAATTCCACAGATAAAAACAAAACAATCAAAATTTTTATGTGATTTTCCCGAAGCCTGTGATCTTAAATTCCAATTACGATGTCCAGATAATGCGGTGTGCGTAGTGTCCACAGTAATTCGATGGAATGCCTCCTTTTAAGGTAACTTCCTAGACCCTATATAACCTCCAAACCTAGCTCTATAAAATACCCTTACTTGTGTACAGAAAGACGAATCAAAGAGCCTTGATTATTTACCTAAATAAACAAATATGTAACGTTGTCTTAAACGTAAAAATGACACGTTACATAATCCCCCCCCAACTTCAAGACGATTAACCTAAAAAGGTTAATCGGAGAGGTCCGCTGCCGACTTAAGGTCTTTGGCATGCCAACTCCCTGGCAGTACTTTACCCGATGGTTCCTGAAGCTCAAATATCCATGGAGAAATTTTATTCCTAATCACATAAGGACCAACGAATTTCGGTGCTAACTTCTTCGAGAAAAACTTCGCAGCATCTGACAAAACATAATTTTTCTTCCAAACACGCTGACCCACAGCAAAGTTGGGTACCCTTGTACGCAAATTATACTGAACTACGTTTTTCTCTCCAGCCACCTCTAACCTTCTCTTAACATCAGCATAGAGCTTCCGGAAACCTTCGTTCTTACTTTCAGCTGCAGTTTGTACACCATTCTCTTCAGATAACAAAACTGGGTTGGAGTAATCTTTACCTGATAAACACATATTCCTACCAAAATTAACAAAGAAAGGAGACATCCTGGTTGTCTCATGGGTTGCAGTACGAATCGCGCAGGCAAGTTTATGTATTTGTTCGTCCCACTTCCTGTGGTTGTCTTTCACATAACAACATAACATGGTTTTTAACGTGCGATTCGTCCTTTCTGTTGGATTTGCTCTGGGGTGATAATACGGATTATACTGAATTTTAACCTGATAACTCTCAGCAAAACGCTTAAACTCATTACTTTTGTACTGAGGGCCATTATCACAAAGTATCAAACGGGGCACTCCGAAGACCATAAATACTTGCTCCTCAAGATGCTTAACAACAGCTTGAGTAGGGGCTGTTCGCATTGGAAAAACTAAGGAAAACTTACTTAAATAGTCCGTCACGACGAGAATCCAGCAATTACCCTTTGTCGAACGAGGTAAAGGTCCACATAAATCAGTCGAAATAATTTCCCAAGGACGAGTTGGTTTTGGGTGAGATATCATCTGATCAGATACACCTTGTGTATCACCTTTATGAGCTGCACAGACAAAGCATTTCTTTACAAAAGTTGCCACGTCCTGGCGCATTTTTGGCCAATAATACTTTTCTGCCAGTCTGTGGAAGGTTTTATACACACCCATATGCCCTGCGGTAGGAGGATCGTGAGCTTCTCCAATAATTCTACGCCTATGATCTTTGGGGACTACCTCTTTCCAATATTCGTTAGATGGTGAAAGTTGAGGGTATTCTTGTTTGACATATTTATACAACTTATTATCAGTGTATCTCCAGTTCATAAATTTTAACGGTGATTCTACGACCCTCTTTACCATCTTTTGGTACCATCGATCTTTAATTGCTGTTGAAACATCTCTGGGCTGCGAAATTGTATCAATCATAGGTACTGCACGAGACAACATGTCCGGGACAACTAAATCTTTCCCTTTCCGATGGATTACTTCAAAATCATATTGCTGCAGTTTTACAGACCAACGAGCAAGTCTTCCACTGGGCTCTTTTAAGCTATGAAGCCATTTTAAACTAAAATGATCTGTTATGACCTTAAATGAGATCCCCTCAATATAAGGCCGGAGCTTCTCTATCGCCCAAACCAATGCCAAACATTCTCGCTCGGTGGTCGTGTAAACACGTTCTTGCTTAGTCAAAGATCGACTCAAATAGCATATGACTTTGTCTCCTTCAGGATAAGGTTGCGTTAAACATGCTCCTATTCCATATCCTGAGGCGTCTGTTTGAATGACAAATTCTTTGGTATAATCTGGACATGTAAGAATCGGTGCAGTCACTAAAAGTTCCTTAATCTTAATAAATGCTTTTTCGCAGTCTGGAGTCCAATCGAACTTTTGATTTTTCTTAGTTAGAGCTGTAATCGGAGCTATTATCGCTGAAAAATTCTCTATGAAACGTCTGTACCAGGATATTGTACCTACAACTCTACGAACTTCTCTGACAGTTCTTGGCCTCTGGAGCTCTAACATGGCTCTAATTTTATTAGGGTCAACTCGGATGCCTCGACGGTCCACTACGAAACCTAAATAAGTCATTTCTGGCCTACACAGTTGGCATTTCTCCCAACTTACCGTTATCTTTGCATTCTGCAATCTTCGTAGGACTTCCTCAAGAATTCTAAGATGTTCAGAAAAGCTCTGTGTGACAATTACGAGGTCATCGAGATATACGTACACGTAGGGGTCTAAATCGTTTCCTATGATGCTATCTATGAGTCTCTGCCAAGTTGCAGGTGCATTATGAAGACCAAATGGTAACCGCTTAAATTGGAAGAGACCTCGTCTACAGATGAATGCTGTTAGTGGCTTCGATGATTCTTCCATTGGTACTTGCCAATAAGCACTCTTAATATCTAAAGTTGACAAGTACTTAGCATCTTTCAATTTGTGAAGAGTCTCGGATACGAGTGGTAAAGGATAACTATCACGCGCCGTCACTGAGTTCAATTTGCGGTAGTCTACACAGAAACGATATTTCTTTGTGTTTTTCTTTTGTACCATTACCACTGGTGAAGCCCATGAACTACTACTACGTTCTATCACATCCATTTTCAGCATTTCGTCGATTTCGTCATCAATAAGTTTCTGAATGACCGGTGAGACCTTATATGAACGTTGTCTTATCGGTGCTGCATCTGTTGTAATCTTATGCTCTACCCTATCTGTACATCCCAGTGAGTCACCCATCATATTCTTATATTTAACGACCAATTCCTCTAGTCGTTCTGATTCATAAGGTGTAAGAGTTGTTTGTTGGTCTGATGTTTCTAAAGAACAAATCACATCTTTATTATCGGCAAAGTGCCACTCATTAGTACTTAAGTTCGGTACTATCCCCATCGAAATCCAAAAATCTAATCCCAAAATCAAAGTGTGCGGCAATTCAGGAACGACGACGACCTCTATTAACCTAAATTTATCCTGGACTCGCATAGGAAGCTGCACTGTCCCAATACTACTCGTGCTTTGACCATTTGCCACAATACAACTCGTCTTCTTTGTCGTATCAAGTGAAAAACCAAACCTCTCGATGATTGACCAACCATGATTCCCTAAAAAGGTACGTGAAGCCCCGGAATCCAACAAACCTAATAACTTATTTCCGAGCACATCCACTTCTAAATAAGGCCTCTCATCTTTACGAGCATGACTTATCACATAATCTAAAACGTACGTTAGCCTATCGGTCGATGCTTGTTCAGGCTGACTCGAAGGTCGACCACCTACGAGCGCCTGGGTCCGTTTCCCTGACGATTACAATTACGACATTCTCTTACTGTAACCCCTGCCTGACCACACGAATAGCACTGTTTGCCTCTAGGTAATGCGCATCCGATTGCCATGTGCCCTGTTTGGTTGCATCTGTAACAAACAACGTCCCTGTTCGCCCTACCAGATCCAACACCCTGTGGTTGTACATCCCTGTCATTTACACTAGACTGACCACTAGCTGGTTGCTGTCTATCTCTATCAGCCCTAGCAGCAAAATTGCTTGCTGGCTGCTGCCTATTTCTGTCGAATCTATTAGCAGGATGATTTAAATTCTGTTGGTTCGATGTCCCAGCACCTGATATTTGAATTGCATCAACCCCTGTTGAAAAATCGTCACTGTCGCTCTCTACGTCAACGTAGGCCAAGTCAGGTTCAATAGATTGGTTTTTCCTAGGTGTAAAATTCTCCTCTTCTAAACCATATCTCTGGTCTATTCTACGACACAGATCCTTTAAATGTGATAGGCTATTGACCTCAGTAGCAATTAACCCATTTTTATAGATGTCCGCGATATTTCTGAAGACGATAGCTAATTTTGCCTCTTCGGAAACAGGACAGCCAATTCTTTGGAAATATGTGTTCATGACAGCAATATAGGTCCCTATAGACTCTCCAGGGCCCTGTTTACGTTTTTGAATCTCCTTCAATAGCTTCTCGCCATATGAAGAAGGAAGATATTCTGCCATGAACCTCTGTTCCAGCTGTTCCCACGTATGGACTTCTCTTCGAACATCTTTGTAAAAAGTATAAGCTGACTTTTCAAAAAGATCAATGCCCGAATTCAGTAAAACCTTTTTGCTGACTCCTCTCGCCTGACTTAACTCGTCCACTCTCTCAAAAAATGCGGTGACGGAGATCGTACCCCTCTCGCCTGTAAACTTTAAGTTCCACTTATGCGGAGGTACAGGTGCAACGTGATATGAGGTACCAGGATCACTTGACATTGGTACTGGCGACGAACATGAAAATGGTCGTGACTGAGCAATTGGTGCAATGCTACTTTGGAGGGCAGCTAGACTCAAAGGAACGGTAGACGGTTGTTGATAATGAAAAGCTGATGTACCGTAATTCTCAATCGGCATAGGGACTGGTGCCTGTATTGGTGCTTGAGTTGGGTTCGTTAGCACTTGCATTTGCACTGGAGCAATGACCGACGGTTGGTTCGTAGGCTGTTGAGCTGTTCTTTGTGTGCTCGAGTGCTGTGGTTGCGGGAAATGAGACTGGTTTGGTGTGTTGCCAGCATTTGTTGAGTGGTCTGAGCCTCGACTCGTTGAATGGGTTTCAGATGCTTCATCATCATCTGAGGCAACGCCAACTCTCAATAAATCTGTTGCTTGGCTCTGCAACCTCCCAATCAAACTCAAGGTTTCCGCAACCAGTATGCCTTTGGTTTGACTTTCTTCAAAGTTAGACGGATTCATGTTATTTATCCTGGCCAACACGTGTTCCAACCTCACAGCGATTTTTCTAAACTCTCCCCCTTTACTCGTACCAGAGAACTTCTCTACCAGCGGTACCAGACTATCAAGCTTCTTCATGCAGCTAAAAGCATCCTGACCAAATTTAAAGGGATACGGAGGGTACCTCATACTTGTATCAGTCTTTTCTCTTTGCTTAATCAGCATAAGCTGTTGTTTCATTTCTTCCACCGATCCAATAGCTATGCCTCTCCATGTTAACTCATAGATTAATTCGTCCTTGACTAAGTACCTTACGTCGGACAACCGACTCAAAGAAATAGCCATAGTGCCTTTTATATATATTAAAACTTTAAACTTTAATTAAAACTGTTAATTATACCTCCCAATTATAAAAACTGAACCACGCAATAACAAACACAAAGTTCACATTCAATTCACTAGTGAAAATCACTATAAATTTTCTCACAACTGTAGAAAATATAAAACTTAAATACGGGCAGACGCGAACAAAACCGAAAAACACCGGAGCAGTAAGAAAATAAAATTTATTTGCATTTAAAAATGTAATCATAATTTATGTTAAGTATTTGTACAACCAACTATGACGTCCAACCCTGCAGAGAGAAATAACTACTTAAATCCTAAGTTAGAATTAACAAGTAGCCATAACAAAAGTTAAAAAAAAATAAAAGAGAGACAAGAGTTTTGGCAGTGTTTAGGTCTTATGTTTCACTCCTGCGTGAGTAAAACCAAAAAAAAATAATTGCGCTTATCCTAGCTGAAATGGATTAAAATTAAAGTTAAGTGATGTTTGTTTACCTCAGCAACCGAGTAGGTAAATTTATCCCTAAATGGAACGTACAACAGACTACCTATAACAAAAATCCCAAAGCTGTTGTACACAGTTAACGCTAGGGTATACTCCTGCTATTGCAGAACGGCTCCACTAATAAACTCCTCAAAAAAACCCAAATCGCCGTATACAATGATTTTTCTAAAAAGAAAGAATCAAAACCCACTTTAACCTGCTTACCTACTCTGAGTTTACACGAAACATGCATTGCTTAAGGTCACATCATCCCTTAATATATAAGTGAACGCAATAAACAACGGAACAGATGTTCATGTTATAGAAATCTTAAATTATGCTCAATTTAAAAAAAATCCGCTTGCTGAAATTGCGTTGAATTAGACTAGTAAGGATGTTGTGTGTAATTAAAAAAAATTAAAAGAAAATTTTTAAAAAAAATTACCGATGGTAATAAAAAATTTACACAAATAACGTCTTGGTAGGACTGCAACTCTCTAATAATCGTTAAAATGAAATTCCCAATACTTTAACTAAATTGATGCAAACCATGGTCAAGAAGACCCTAGGATCGCACCGAAAGGTGTCCAAAAAAAAATAAAAAAAAAATTTTTGGTGTCGACCACAGTAGTCCAATAGTCAAAAAAAATTAATTAGTGACTCACTAAAATTTTCAAAAATTACTCCACTCTGATAGGTGGTTTGGAGTAGGGAGAAGAAAAAAAATTTTAAAACAAATGATGATAGGTTGTTAAAACGTGAGGGTTCGAAATAAAATTATATTTTAATTCAGAGAAAAAAAAAAATATTTAAATAAACTGGTAGAACCATTGTAGGGACAAGGTACTACTATGCACCAAGGAAAAAAATGTCCAACAAGAAAATCAAGTTTCCCTTTAAAAAAAAATATTTAAAGAAAAATATTTAAAAAAATATTTTCAAAAAAATTAAAAATGTTTAAGTGGGGTTGCAGCTCCTATTAGTGAACCTTAAAAAAAATTTAATAAAACCAGCACCAGAAAAATCTTATTCGAGTTGTCATGCAACAGTTTTTGTTCTTTTCCTTTAAAAAACAGTTGTCGATTTCCTTTCCTCTCCCAAAACTGTGAATGTGAAAAGTGAGTGAGCTAGAAAAATTAATTTACTATACAAAAAAAAATATTGAAAATTAAATTTACTTAAGAATCATAAGGTATAAAAATCGTGATTGAAAAAAAAAACCAATCAGTTTAGGAAAAGTTTTAAAAAAATGTTTATGTTACAAAAAAACAAACGATGTTAGTATATTTGTTTAAAATTATTACTAAAGGAAACAACCAACGTGAGTACTCATTTACTGTACCCCTATATTAATGTGAACCTAAGTCTTAAACTTTGCACTCAACCCCGTAAAGAATTATCCCGTGTGCCCTTTCAAAAAACCAAATATGAAAACAATTCCAAGGTTCACCTATAACGTTGTAAAACTAAATCTGCCTACTCAAGTGTCTTTACACACAACATCTACCCAAAAAAAAATTTACTGCTTAATGCATTCTCAGATCTTTATTCCTGGTGTTCACGAGATCTAAAATTAAGTTGGGCCCTTTCCACAACTATCAGTCAAAGCAAAACTACCAAATGTCCAAGGGCTAATGAGACCCTATCACCAACAAATGATATTTTGAAATGAAACAGTTGGGAATAATCCTGCGTAAAAACCAGAGAACAAAATCAAGAACCAAAAACTATTACATTAATTTTAAAAGAGCATAATAAAACTCCCGGCCCCAATTAAACTTTTGTTATCTCAACAAGACTCGGCCTAAACCCAAAAAACTTTTTATTAGACATTTCCCCTATTCCCTAAGTATAATGTCAATAAACCCAAAACTTGTGATTTCCATTCCAATCCCATCTGTACTCTATATATTTTTAAAACGGTCAAACACCCACAGGCGAAACAATATCTTATTTCAAAGAAAGGGTGAAGATATTTTGAAGCACCCTGTGAAAATAGGACACTATTATGGAAAACTGTTCAGATCAGTGTTCTTACTACTTTTTAACCTAAATATATCTAGTTCCCTCATGTGCATGTTACTATTTTAATTCCTATCATAACTAAACAGATCACAAAAATTGTCTTTCTCCGCGAATCTGCAAGGTCCTGGAAAATGCGAGATTCAGCCTGTAGGCCAAATTTGGATGTATTTTAATTTAGCGAAAACCGAAGTTGCGAAATCCTAAAAAGATTAGCAGGAAGTCCTCGTTCCTCGATTTCTACACTCCGAACCAAACATTTCTTCCATTTCCACCCAGCTCGCGGGAGGAAAACCCCTAATTATTGCAATACAAAAGGTACTACTATCATATTATGCATAACAAAAAAAAAGTATATGCCCTCATCATTGTTTAGTCTCATCAAAGAAAACCTATTGTTTTTTAAATTTATTCTTAGATTAAAATCGTTTTTTTAAAAATCAATCATCTTAAATTTATTGTTTAACCTGAACACTTTCCCATTTATTCCACAAAAGTGTATTGTAATTTAAAAATTTGCTTCATTATTTGAGGTCACCAGTATGAAACTATTTTAAAATTAAAAAAAATGAAATAAAAAAAAATTATTTCCCGATTGTCCACAACTTCCAAGTTTTCATCCCTAAATACCTAGGTACTTTCTTAGTCTAACACCATCCATCGTTATCCAACATAACGCTTTAATTTCAGAAGCAACAAAACGAAGATTAAGTGAAAAGCTAAGCAAGTATGTTGGAAGTTGCTTTACAATGGGCGCAGATGTAAGGCCCCTTTAAGTACACGCCACTGTCCTGAACTGCAAACTAACAAAAAACTGAAGACTAGCATATCTGTCGTCAAACAACATTTGGCATGAAATTAAAATAATTTCATATCATACCAGTACCCTCCAAAAACAAAACGTTTTTTACTATAAGACCCAAACACTTAACCAATAAATCTTGTTATTTAAAATTATGATTCGGGAGTAAAAAGATTTATTTATTCCTGCCTGATCAACTAAGACAAAAAAAAGTTCCCCTTTTGCAACTCAAGAAGTTCCTGTTTGGTCCCCCAAAAAAAATACAACCTGTCTGGTCACCCTTTAAAACTACAACCACTATACAAACCGTTTTGACCAAAACAAGAATTCGAGAAGTTATGTTAACAGAAAGGAAATAATCTTTTACGAAAAATTAAACTATTTAAAAAAAGAAGCAAAATTTGGAAATATTTTTACCAATTACCCCCGCCTAGCATTTATATTTAGTTGAAAGTCTCTCTTAAATTCACTGACCAATTTCACGGCCTCACAATGACATTACTTAAAAAAATTACTGAACTTTACAAATGAACTCTACAAATGAACTAAAAAAAATCAAAAAAACTTATATCTATATCTGTCTCAGTTAAACATTTCTTTTGTGGTATTATATCTAGTTGGGCTTCAAATTCATTTTCTCTGTATTCAATCTGGAGCAGGCAAAACTTCTCAAGGCTCAAACATAAATGTTTGCTCTCCAATGGCCATGAACAAGCTATGACCTGAACGCAGAAAACAATACAGAAAAAAAATAAATGTGTACCAGAAAACTTTAATTGATAGAAATACCCGTAGGTCATTTTTAAAAAATGCACTCCAAAGCCCAACGCTGTATTTTGTACCAAAAAAAATTGACCAGTCACAAAAACACAACTAGACAACTAAACCAAAGACCTAAAACTGTCTTTCAAAAAAAAATACCCCAAAAAAAAAAAAAAAATGTTAACTGGACCTCTGGCGTTGATCTTCAGCCAATATGTCGCTCTAGGGTTTTAGCCTTGTGTTTCCTAACCTCCCGAGCCGACACTAGTAGTAGTAGTACCCTCCTCTGACCCGATGTAACTGAGTGACGTAAGATCTTAATTGTCATCCAACAGTTACCACCAAAAAACCAAGAAAAGAAAATGACAAAGCAAAATAAACTCATTTTCCTTTTCTTTCATTACTAATTAATACTTTCAACTAAACAAATCTACTAGCTGTTAAGCTATATTCACTTTAAAACAACTCAGCCAAGAAAAATTTGTGTGAAACCCTGTAAAAATATTCCAAATACCAAGTGGTGATATCCCACAAAAAATTAAAATCGCCAAAAAAAAATTAACTTGTTGACCTAAATAAATTGATTGCACTAAAAAATAATCTGTGAAACAATTTCTATCTTATCACAAGCAGGAAATAATAAAATATAAATAAATGAACCTGCAGAAAAAAATTGTTAGAAGAAAACACACTACCTATGTCATATATTTAAAACATAAAAAGACCATGTCTGGAAATCCATCCACCTATAAATTAAATAAAATTGAAGTAAATTTACATTGTTGTATTTATTTTTCTTAAAATAAAATATTATAAAAAAAAATATTTAAAAAGTGTTTTTTTTCAAAAAAAAACCAATGATGGAAAATCCTGTTTTATAGTAAAAAAAAATGATTGGGTGTCAAAAAACCACCGACAGCCACTGAAAGCTTTTAACCTGGCTTTGGCTGTAACACAGAAAAAACAAAAAAAATTCAAAAAAAATTCAAAAAACTTTTTTTCCTTTTTCCAAATTTAAAAAATAAAATAAAAAAAATTACATCAGATGTTAAAAAAACTAGCCAAAACACACGTAGGGCGCCAATTTGTGGCCTTAATAAAAGTTAAAAAAAATGTGGGCGCCAATTTGTGGCCTATTAAAATGCGTGTATGACATTTGTGGCAGCTTAAAGACGTTGCCGCCATTTTGTGACACTGAAACTCACTGAATAATTAAACAAATATCTGGAAGCAGAACTGTATTTTCCAGCTAGGTAAAACGTTGATATGCCCGGTAACTTTTATACAGTGGAGAAGGGGGGGTTCAGAAATAAGAAAATTTTAAGTGCGCCACATTATTTAATACCAATGTTTTACAAAGAAGATCTTAAATAAAATACAGTTCAACCCAAACGTTGCAGCCAAACAATGAAATTCCACTTACTTCCGAGGCTTCCAGAGTATTTGTGTAATTAAGAATAACCAAAAAAAATAAACAGAATAAAATTCTAAAAGATTGAATTCAGATGACAAAACAGAAATAATTTACAGGTAGATGGACTCCTTTAACAGGTCATAGTGTACCTACATCTGAGTCAGTAGCGTAGGACTCAATTATATGAATGATTGTTAAAAAAAAATATATATACTTCCAAAATCGTTCCATCATAGGGGAGATCTAGACCAAATATCTGATGTCATCATTCTACATTGGGTAGAATGAGACAGACAGCAACCCAGTCCGAGATCCACCCCATGAGGTAAAAATGTGTAACGAAACCGCTAAAAAAAAAATAATCTCATCTCTCTTTTGTCTCCGCAAAGTTGGTCATCGGGTTGTACAAATAACACAAGAAAAATTAGTTCATCTTGTTTATTTTAAAAGGTAAAACTGGAGTATTACCAAAAGCATGAAATAGAAAAAAAAATTAATGAAATGTAGTGGAACAAGTCAGGGCCTAAGTAGTAAGACAATCCAAATTTCACAAGAGAAATTGTCTTAAATAAATGAAATGAAGGAAAACTTAGTAAATACACCGCAAAACCAGGGCTATGACGTCATACCTTATCTTGCGTTTACAAGAAATGTTGAAATTATACTGTGAAACTTATATATGAAAAGATTACGTCTAAGTTATATTAAAAATTTATATATGAGAAAAAAAATTATAGTTAAGGCTCGCTCCTACCTTGGTCCTTGAATTATTTAATAATTATTGGTGTTTATTTGGTAAACCTGGAAGTGTTGTAGGTTTCCCGACATACTCCTGCTGTTCCGGCTTGCCCGCGCCTCCCCTACTGCCGCTTAGCACATCACGCTAGGGCAGCACATGGTCTCAAGTGTTGATGGTTCCTTGCCCCGAGCGTAAAAACCCTGTGGAAAATGAAATGTTTCAGTTTCCTGGAATTCGTCAATTCCAGAACCCCATGTCGACTCAATAAAATAAAGTAGATTTAAACAGATGAACTAAAATAATCCTAACGTACCTTTCTCAGGGTTATAACTGGCCCGTCCGGCTTCCCACCAGCGTCCAGCCCAACTGTCCCGTCGCTGGAATTGACAGGGCTGTAGACAAAGGAGAAAAACAATATATAGTTTTTATCCAACACGTGGTTAAAAGAAAAATATAAAAACGCCAACAATTCCCCACGTCCTTTGTCAAAAAAAAAGTACATTTCCCACGAAAAATAACTACAATTTGGGAGGCAAATATTATCTTGAAGAGTACTCAAATAAAAAAAAATGAAAAAAAATAAAATCGAACTTACCAATGCTCTTTCCGTGCAAATGGCGTAGGCCGACTTAAATCCCCCTCATAACAGGGTGCGAGCGTCACTCCAGATTGCCTAGACACGACGGACTCACTTCCACAGTTTCTGGGATATCTCCTACAATCGCTGTAGTGCCAATCACCAAAAACAAAGGCGATCCCAGAAACTGTTGTCGACCCAGCCAAAATTCGTTAGCAAGAGAGACCAACCACTTCGTCGAGAATACCCGAATAATGAATTGGCCGGAAACCGTTTTGTAAATTTGGTGGGGAGTGGGGACGGTAAAACGCAATAGTACCAACCTAATCTTCCCGGTTAAATTCAAATAAAGGATGCAAACCTATTTATAAAAAACTTCTTCGCCAAAATTAAATCTCTACGTTCAGTGGCAAGACTGGGAGAAAACCCCGGGGTTTTCAAAGTAACCAATGAGGTACAGCAATAGTTCTATACAGGTCTATAGGGGCAGCACCGACCAAGTGGACATTGCAATTAGGTAAAACGTACATTGAGGTGTTGTCGGATCTATTTCCACGGTTGGAATTTTTATAACAAGGACGTCGAGACACCCTCCATACACATTATTAATATTCGAACACTCAACCAATTCCCATATGAGTAAAGCTATACTGAGCGCAGAATTCAGTTGCACTCCAGTTACAGTCTCCGTCAAAAGTCTCCTTCGCTCTTTATAAGTGTTTTCTCTAATATTCATATGGTTTAACGTCATTTTTGTAAAACATTTCTACAGTAATAAAGTTGTTTCTGAACCTGAACCCAAAAATACACACTGAACTATTGCTTAAAGGCACAAGAGTGTTCAGATGTTAACTCACACGATTTCGTTTATTCTTTTAGTCCTGGTTTTTATCCCTCGTTTATCTCCCATTTACAAAAGTGCATAACTCGCATTCACTCTATCCTTTCCCTATCAAATTAATAAAGATATCAAAGTGGCGGAGCCTCGGTTGTTCCTGGTCGACCCAAATATGTTTTTGTACTATCAAAACTAGTTAATCCGTGAAGGATATGAGGTTCGGATTGTCCCAATATCCTCGAAATAAACGTAAGGGAATGAAATGTTCATCTAAATGTTTCCTTCCTGTTACTGAAACCATTTGTGATGCGGCAACGCCGCCATTCCCCAGCATAACAGCTGTTTAACTTTATGAACGTCAAGAGAATCACAAAATTCCACAGATAAAAACAAAACAATCAAAATTTTTATGTGATTTTCCCGAAGCCTGTGATCTTAAATTCCAATTACGATGTCCAGATAATGCGGTGTGCGTAGTGTCCACAGTAATTCGATGGAATGCCTCCTTTTAAGGTAACTTCCTAGACCCTATATAACCTCCAAACCTAGCTCTATAAAATACCCTTACTTGTGTACAGAAAGACGAATCAAAGAGCCTTGATTATTTACCTAAATAAACAAATATGTAACGTTGTCTTAAACGTAAAAATGACACGTTACAACGTGTACTAGAGACCCAGAGAGAGAGATGTCCCAAAAATTTGGTTCTGTTGTCGCGAAAAACAAATATCTAAATTTGGCAACCCTAGTTAAGTTAGATGCTAGATCAATTTTTAGTTTTTATTGGTAGGCTTTAAGGTAGGGTTGCCAGATCTGTTTTAGGTCAAAACGGGACTAAAGTTAAAAAAGAAGCAAAAATATGGGACAAAGCAGAAAAAAAAAACATAAAAATACATATGGAAAGTTTAGGAACGTTTGTGAGCCACTCATTAATAATGATGTCCGTAATATGCACTTTTACGCAAGCATATGTTAAAAAATAGTTTTATCATTTTTGTGTTGCAGTTGACTTCTTAAAATAAAACAATTCATGTGAGATAAATTGGCAAAAGTTTAAAATTTTGTGCCAAGTTCGAAAAATGGGACAAAGGACGTCACGTTAATACCTTGTCCTCCTTGCTTTTTTATTGTAACATTGACAAAAATATAACGTTTTAACCTAAGCACATTATACAACAGCATTCCCCAAATTATGCTGAATTGATGTACGGTACTTATATATTCAATTAAAATTTGTTTACTGCCTTAATGTAATATTTAATACCAACAATCAATTCAGCGTTGACAAATTGTTCGATGTTGCGATGCGATAGAAAGACCTAGTACCACACCTTCTGACACTTTCAATAAAAAACATTTTATATTTTATGTATCTGTTCCCCAAATGATGACATTCTAGTCGGACAACTTTCTTAATGAGTAAAATTAACGTTTACCTAAAATTTATTGTAAACCATGTAGGAACTCATAAACCTTACTGATTCTAATTAGAGTTTGAAATAAAGATTGGAAAATTTAATTGATTTTAATATGTTTTGTGCCCATTTGAACTATCCTTATTGAGTTATGGACGCGTTCCCCAAGTAATTTTTCGAGTATAAAGAGAACAAAATTAAATTAGGGACGTTTTTATTAAAAATGTTTCTGAAATGTGGAGATGAGTTTGAAGTATAACAATCTGACAATAATTTAAAAACTGTAATTTACTACAGCTTTAAATAAAAAAATCTTCTCCAATTGAAATTCTCCACCTCCATGATTTTTACATATGTTTTGGTATATTATAAAAACTTTTTAAAATTTACTTTTATTTATTTATTTATTGGATACTTTACAAACATCACTAATTATATAGAGAAAAATTTAATGAAAAAAAGTAAATATTTATAACTTAACCTACTGCCTACCTACAAAAGAAAAAAAGATGAAATATTACATAATGCGTAATGAATCGTTATTGCCAAATTAATTAAATCATAAATAATAAAACAAACTGAGTTGAAACCTGGTTGAAACGCCATGGAAACGCAGCAACCGACGGCAAGACGACAGTACGGATTTATGTGTGTGTGTAAGAGAGAGCGCGAGACACAGAGTAAATTTACTGAGAAGAAAAGAGACAGTGCCATAGCAAAAGGGAATTTCTATTTTACTGACCATCATTTTAACGACCAACGTATTTTCGATAAAAAAACCGCCTAGTTTGTGATAAAAACAAATATTAACTTTTAAGTTAGCAGGTGTTAGTGAAGTACCACTTCTAAACAGCTCTACTGACCCATCACTTAACTACAACTCAGTTTTATCCCAAAAACCACCTTCACTTAGCTTCTACCACCCTCGCTTAGGCTTAGCTTCTACCATCAAAAAATCAACTACTACCACCTACCGTAGTAGAACCTAAGGGAAGGTGGAAGTACTTGATTTTTTTGTGGTGAAAGCTAGGACAAGTTGGTGGAAGTACTTGATTTTTTTGTGGTGAAAGCTAGGACAAGTTGGTGTTAGAAGCTAAGCAAAGGTGGTAGTAGTTGGTTTTTTAGGGGTAGAATCTAAGCGAAGGTGGTAGTAGTTGGTTTTTTTGCAATAGAAGCTAAGCGAAGGTGGTAGTAGTTGGTGTAGAATCTAATAATTAAAGGTATTTTTGCTATAAACCTGAGCTGTAACTAAATAATAGATAAATAGGTAACTTCCAGTATGGCAGTGGTAGGAGCTTTTATTTATTAGTTATGATTTGTTTCGACCCTATACAATTTAGTCTGACGTGAAATAGTATAAAAAATCGTTGTTGGTCAGTAATATCCAAGTCACTAAAATTCGGGTCAGTATAATAGGCAGACCTCAAAAAATGTTTTGATTTATAAACAAATAAAAAATGGGTTTGGTCTTCTGTTTTTTACTAATCTTATTCAACTTAATCTGTGCTTCTGTTAAAATGGCTTTTTGATGAATGATGCCACAGAACAACGAAGCCTTCAAGTTTATTACAGTGCAAATAAACTGCAATCAAGTACAATCTACATAGAGAAATGATGAAGGCATGTAAACCAAAGGAAAATAGGTAAGGGAGAGAGCTATGAACCATGGGGAATACGCCCTTTTTATTGGCTTTCATTATTCAGAATAATGATATCTGTAGGCAAATATTTTAAATACTATATCTTGAAACATATCGCAGAAGCCCCATGTATAAAAATTTCCTTTTTTTGTTACAGGATCCACATTTTCAAAGACGAGGAAACCTCTACAAATGAGAATACAGCAGATTTTGGGAAGATATGTATACAGGATAATCCGAGAACTTATACAGAAACCTCTGGCCTAGTTTGAACTAAAGAAGAAAAAAGTGTTTGAATTTAATGACAAAATGTTATTATTATTAGTACTACCTACCTACTCTGAAATTAAAATAAAGATCATAAGTTTTTTCCTTACACATTGAGCTGTGTCAGGCATCCATTATAAATGTAACCCCCACGATCCCCATGAGATCCACTATCCCCACAAGATAGTGAGGGGGTTACATTTATAATGAATACCCCTGTACATGTGGCAATGTGTTAATCCTAAATCATTTTTTGTTGTAATCACTAGAGACCCACATGTGGTCGTGGTGCATCGAGGTCCACTAGGGCCTGCCAGCACTTTAGAATACAATACCCCTGTACATCCAAAAAATTGATGTCTTTTGTTTTATTTAATGGTCATGTCAGTGGAGGTCCCAGAGGGGGGGGGTGGCATGTTCCTCCCTTTTTCCCGAGAATTACATAAAAAATACAAGAAACATTTGGTATTACACACCTGAGCAAAAAATAAGGTTTTATAACCAGATAGATAGGTTCAAAAACAACCCCCCTCCATGTTTAAAACTCAGTTTCCACCTATGTGTGCCCACATTGCTTAAAAAATCTCATTTGATGACCTTGCATTTAAACAAGTCAATCTATGTCCCGTTGTGTGATACATTTTTTGAATCAGGGTGGGCACACATACATGGAAACTGGGTATCACTGCCCCCTCTAGATAATTTTTTAAATAAAAAACTACATAAACAACTTTTATTTATTTCATTTAAAATAATAACTTATTACAATAATTGCTTAAAACATTAAAAGCCATACTAAATATATTGAGAATGACAAAGGCTGACCTGAAATCAACCAGGAAAGAAGTCAACTTAAAATTTGTCTGGATCATCTCAGCAAATCCTTGGTTCAGTAGGGCAATGAATGATTGTTTTCTTTGTTGATATCATAAAGGCATTGCATATTACACATGACAACATGTGATCTATTTATAAGAATACATGGTGGTTAAGCATTCGTTGCAGTCCCTATCATGTACCCCAATGGTGATAAGGAGACCTCATTGGCCTTTAGCAGCTAGTCATAACTCATAGAGTTAGTTCAATTGCAATACTTCTTTAGCATTTCTGGTTACTACAAGCCGTGATCTAAAATTTAAAAAAAAACAGTGTGATAAATAACTCAGATTTTATAGTTAAAATTATTTGTTTTGATTCCAATTAATAACTTTTCAACTAGGTTAGACGAGGCCATAAGTCCTTGAATACATCCTTGATCAGAACATAAACTAGGCCTTATTGTAAAAGCGTAAAAATTAGCTATGTGTTTTCTTATATTTTTGTTAATAAATACTAATCTATCACTATCATTTTTAAAGTTTTTTTACCTGAGTTTGTTGATAATATTGTAAAACAAAATAATTTGTTTAAAACTTTTGTTGTTGATCCTCCTTAAATGTCAATGACAAGTGACGTCTGTTGCTGACGGTCTGATCGGCCATATAACTTGAACGTCGTGATTTGCTTACCCGCGCGGTGGCTGACCCTTTCTAGGAAGTTTTTAGTTGCGGAGAAAAGTCGGTAACACGTTCCCGTAACGGATGAGGTAGAAATTTCAATGTGCTATTTAGAACTATAAGGGAATGGAGACACTAAAATAGTAAGTGGTACGTAGCCGTAACTTAGGCTCACTTTCAAGTAGCTCTCCCCTCTATGAAGGAATAATTTTTGTACGCCATGTTTTTTTTTGAAGGACAGAAAAATTGTTTTTCTTATTTTAGTTTTGAAGCCCATTTTACAGAGATATAGTTTTTCGTACACAAATTAATAAAAGCTTTACCAAATATCCATATTAAAAACCATTTGGTCGGATTATCTGCCAATTATAAAAACATAACCTCAAAAACCACAACGAAAATATTCCATCAGCTACCAGAAAACGGCTAAATTTTGCAGGCGCGCCTATTTTTTGCAATAAACATAATGCATGTTGCACATAAAAATTTGCATGGCAGTTGAATTTTTACCTCTGCTCGTTAAATCTCGTAATTTTGGATAACATAGTACATATTACAGACATAACCAAACTAAAAAACTTAGCGTGTTTGTTTACTGTTGTGTTCCATATTGTATTATAATAATTCTACCAAAAAGAAACGATTATATTATTTGCAACTACATCGCTACTTTTATGCTATTACGGAAAAAAACAGCCTCTACGACGTAGTAGATACCTGGCTGCGACGTAGTAGTGTAGTTGTTACTACAGTGACTTTAAACACTTGGCCTAGTAGTCATAACCAGAAATTGGTTCCCCACTTAGGGAATTAACACGTCGCTGTATGGTATACTGAGACGTAGCGGGAATACGTTGCGGTTACCTTTAAGAAATTCTTTCTAGTTGGGGTTTCGTCGTGACAACTTTAAATGTTTGTTGGGTTGTATATAACATACGCTTATTTTAGAATAATATGAATCAATAACTATTATTTTTTACTGTGTATAAACAAAATATATTCAAAAAAAATATACTACAAAAATAACAATTTTTCTATTTATAAATATCATTGAAAATTATCATATTCATCTTCAGATTCCTCAAGAGATTCTCTACTCTCGCGCAAAGAAACTCAAATAGTTCTATTCTGGTGACTCCGGGTATACCCCGTAAAACCAAAAAAAAAATAATGTTTCGCACATCTCCGCACATTGAGGCTACTATTATTTTAAAGACAATTGATGAAACTTAATTTGTCCCGTTCAAAAGGGGACTTTTTTTTCACATCCCACAGAAATTTGAAAAAAATTAGAAATTTCACTACTATACAAAACGTATTTTATTTTGTACTTACTTTTAATTAAAATTAAAAAAAACTTAACCAAGGAATCTGAAGCCATGTCTAAATATTACCAAAATATAACAATAATATAAACTGTTTCGAAGCAGGTGTAAATAATTACTGTATGGAATAGGGCATTATGACCAGTGTCCTCGTAAATCAGTAAAATCCACCATTGTGCGGCGGGGGCCTGAGGCCGAGGACGCTTCAATTGTATAGCACTATCAGAACCGCCCTTAATTAGGTGAATGACAAAGCCAAGCCCCTATTTATCATTTTTTATACAAAACTTGGATTTGACCGCGGACGGTTTTGTTCATATCTTGTTTTGATGAATGACGTTTTTGATGATATCTGGCTATTGATAACTCCATTTTTGACAATGGAGTGTGTGATCTTCTACGATTTTTCTTTTGTCTTTTATAATAAAGTGTGGGGGTCCTTAAGGTTTACTACACCTTTTAATCATATACAATATTTGCTGGTTTTTTTCTCTTCGACGCCTTGTCATAATTATGGTATTTTAACCGAAATGCGTCGTAGAGAAGAAATACATTTTTAGTAGAAAACTTAATTATATTACATTTTCCAAACTTTCTGTGGCGCAACGGACCCATTGCCACACAACACATACGTATTATACTTTATTGTTAAAAATAAATCAGCGGTGAATTGCATATTTATTTTATATTTATCAATAACTAGATTCAAGCAATACGTTGTTGTTAGCTCCCGCTAAATTTCGCGGTTGTTTATATATTTCTAAAACCACACAATTGTATGAAGGGCAAAGCGCATTTCGCGTATTTGGACATGCGCATCAACAACCAGTGAGATCCTTGTCAATCGCCTAGAGAAAATGGCGTGTTAATTTCGTTCTCCAACTATTTCAAATATCTACACCTGAAAGTGCTCGATTTTTGTGTACTGAAGCATAGAACTAGAAACTTCAACCCTTCAGCTACGTGGTGACATCATTAGATCCAATCAGGGGCCCCTTGGAAGTGGAGAATTTGGCTGCAAAAGTGGTGAGTGCATTTGTCTCTGATTACCGTTGTGTGGCGCAAATAATTTTACTTATGGACGTTTGATTATTTCGTAATTTCATATCAATATATTTATGTTGGTTCGCGCTTTCATTAATTAAAATATTTACAGTCCATTGCATTTAACGTTTTTCTAACTGTGGACTAACATTAGTGGTCCTTTTCGAGCCGAATTATTTTTAGAATAAATCCATACGACGGTATTATTAATTATTTTCACGCCAAGCCACTTATTTACCTAATCTGTGGCCAAGCCAAACAAGGCGGCCTTGAATTTTCGCATCGTATTTGAAACGAGAAAGTCGTCGGTGCAGTGCACGTGTCTTTCGCGTGCTCGATTCAGTAAACAAAGCGAAGGAACCACAAAACAAAACAAACAAAAACATTTCTCATTTATGTGTTAGGGTGTTTCATATCATTTCGATATTTAAAACAATTTTCATCAATTGCGATAAATTAGTGCATATTTTCGACAATTCGTCATTTTTCTATTTTAGAAGCATTAATTTAGCGTTAATTGTATATTTACCGACAATTTCGTCATTTCAAAGGTAAAATCATGTCTGTCAAAAAAGCCGTACAAAAACGCAAGGGTTTTTTATCTGCGATCACCGAGTGTTATGTGTTATCACAGACCGCGGCAAAGGATGAAAAAGCGAGAAACGAGTTTCAAGTGAGGTATTCCGATTTGGATGAAACCTTCGATAAATGCATGCTGGCGCATAATGACGTCATTATGTTGATAGACGACTCGGACGATGAGGAGTTTAAAACACAGGATGCGATCCTTTCAGAAGCTCGTGAATATTTTTATGCGTGTAAGGGGGTTTACTCTAAAATATTTCCGGTTGAGGCCCCATCCTTTTCGGGATCATATGTTCGACAAAACGAAACTCCAAAACTCAAAGAGTTAGGTATTCCCATATTTCGAGGTGATAAAAAATTATGGCCAAGCTTTTTCGATCTTTTTAATAACATTATAGATCGAAATCAAAGTCTAAGTAACGTTCGAAAACTTCAATATTTATTTTCATATCTCGAGGATGAGCCTTTAAAATTGATATCAGGGATTAGCTTATCTGATCAAAATTATAAAATTGCTTACCTTACGACAAATTAGTCAATAGATATCAAAACAAGCGAGACCTCGCAAATTATGCTTTAAGCTCAATTATGAACTCCACCTTAAAAAACGAGTCAGCTAAAGAATTGCGTAATTTAATTGACACCTTTTCTGAATCCCTAGAAATTTTAAAATCACTTAGCTTTGACGTTGACAGTTGGGACGTTATTATTTTTTTCATTTTATTAGAAAAATTGGATATTCCAACGCGTTCAAATTTCGAAATGAGTCACGCCAATACTAATACCGAAATTCCCACTTTTCAGTCACTTTTTCAATTTCTAGAAAAAAGATGTAAAGTTTTGGAATCACTTCCTCAATCAACAGCACCCAAAAAGGTGCCTATCTATCAAAAATCAAATTCTATGCAAAATCAGTCTGGGCAAAAGCCTAATCAAAATTCAAATTCTATGCGAAGTCAGTTTGGGCAAAAGCCTACCTATAAATCATCCAATTCGCCTTTTATAGGACTGGCTAGCACCTCAACTAATTCAAGTACGGGAATAAAATGTTTCCGGTGTAATCAAGGTCACGTGCTCTCGAAATGTCAAACATTTCTTGATCTCTCACCTATCGATCGCCTATCTTTCGTCAAACAGAAAAAATTATGTCTAGCGTGTTTTCATCCCTTGCATGATGTAGATACGTGCAAATCAAAATATTCATGCAGGACTTGCAATAGTAAAAGGCACCACACTTTAACTCATATCTTAGAAACTAATCAAGAGTCTGGAAGCCAAGATACTAGTCCTGTCATTCACACACCACCTGTCAATAATCTTCATGTGTCATTAAATGCCTCAGGACCTTCAGGTACCTTTCTTTTATGCACCGCCATAATAGATGTTATGGACGGTTGCGGAAATTTTCAACCTGTAAGGGCACTGCTTGATTATGGATCACAGACAGGATTCATCAGTGAAAAGTGTATTCAGCGTCTTAATCTTCCTAGGCGAAGTTACACCACTGAAATATTTGGATTAAATTAGATGTCTTCTTTTACTTCCAAAGGGCTCGTTCATTGTCACATTAAGCCACACGGACAAGTCACTCCTTTACTTAATTTCGAAGCAATTGTTGTTCCACAACTATGTTCCAATATGCCTACATTCTCTTTGAACGATAATCAGTGGAAACACTTGGAAGACCTTAAACTTGCCGACCCATCTTATTTCAAATCTAGACCTGTGGACCTGGTTATTGGTTGCGAGCTATTCGCACAGATATTCAAGGAGGGCAGGGTTCTTGGACAGGTAGGGCAGCCTTCAGCCCTTGAAAATATCTTTGGCTGGGTCGTCATGGGAAAGGTTGACGAAGTAGGTAGTCTTACGGAACGAACCAGTTGTTTTTTAACGAGTCATTCGCCTCCTTTAGAGGTCATTCTCCCTAGGTTTTGGGAAATCGAACATTTGCCTAAAAAACAAATCTTATCAAAGGAAGAAAAACAGGCAGAATCAATTTTTACTGCTAGTGTAGTACGGCAACCGAGCGGCAGATTCATGGTAGATCTTCCGTTTAAAGATAAAATAAACCCTGACCTAGGAAATACTTATCCGCAAGCTTATCGTAGATTTTTACTTCTAGAAAATAGATTAATCAAAAATCCTGATCTGTACACTGCCTATTCAAGTTTCATGCAAGACTATATCGATTCTAATCATATGAGTTTAGTTTTATCTAGTCAACCAAAGGTCGACGTATCGTGTTTTTTAGCACATCATTGCGTACTAAAGCCGGAAAGCTTAAGTACAAAATTAAGGGTAGTCTGGGATTGTTCGGCAGTCACCCCAAAAAATATTAGTCTCAATGACACATTGTTATCTGGACCGAAACTTCAAAAGGATATTGCTTCTTTACTCCTTACGTTTCGTCTTAATCCTATTGCCTACATTGCTGACATCAAACAGATGTTCCGTCAAGTCCTTATCAATCCTTATCACCGTCCTTATCAAAGGATATTGTGGAGGTTTTCTCAACATGACCCACTTTCAGTGTGGGAACTTTCTACTGTCACTTTTGGCATGACATGCTCACCTTTTCTAGCCATGCGTACCTTAAATGAGCTGGCAGAGAGAGAAAAGGAACGTTTTCCTATGGCTAGTACTGTTCTAAAAACGTCAATCTATATCGACGATATCTTGGGAACTAGCCCTTCGCTTTCTGAAGCTCTCTCCCTTCAAACAGAACTCAATGATTTGTTGAAGTCGGGAGGATTTGAACTTAAAAAATGGGCAAGCAATTGTCCTGAGTTATTGGCAACATTGCCAGAGTCCGATCGTCAAATGCCTCTCTCTTTCGACAAGGAGGAACCCCACTTTATCATAGTTTTAGGACTTCAATGGCATCCAAAAAACGACATTTTTTCTTATCAATGCCGAATGAAGGACAAACCCCCAACCAAACGTTCTATTTTATCTATCATAGGAACAATCTTCGATCCCTTAGGTTTTCTTTGTCCCTTGTTGCTACAAGCAAAATTTATTTTGCAACCGTTGTGGATATCGAAAATAGGCTGGGACGAAGAACCAGATTCTTCTATCATCGACTCTTGGAACAAACTTCGTTCTGAATTCCCGCTTCTTTCCAATTTTCAATTACCCCGACAAATCAAACTGTCAAAAACCAATACCTGTCAAATCATCGGCTTCTGTGACGCTTCAATTCGAGGCTACGCAGGCGTCGTATATTTTCGTGTAGAAGAGGAAAACAATATATCTGTTTCTCTCATTTCTGCAAAATCTAGGGTCGCGCCTATAAAGTCACAAACTTTGGCTAGGCTAGAACTCCTAGGCGCATTTCTTTTAAGCGAGTTAATTGATTTCGTCTTATCTAGCTATGAAGGAAAAATAACTTTTACAAATATCGTTACTTTCTGCGATTCGCAAGTCGTATTGCACTGGCTTTCATCCCCTCCTAATCGCTGGCAAACCTTTGTTGGAAATCGAGTCAGTAGAATCCAAGAAATCATTCCCTCAAACTCGTGGCGCTACATTCCTTCTGCTTTGAATGCAGCCGATATTGCGTCACGAGGGGCCACCCCTTCACAGCTCATGTCACATGACATGTGGTGGAACGCACCGTCGTTTTTGTGGTCTCCCGAAAACGAATGGCCCGATTTTCATAAACCAAAAATGCCGATTGATTTCGGATATATTAATCTGGAGGAAAAGCCAAAAGTCTGTTGCAATGCGATGATTGATGTCAACTTCTTAGATCAGCTTCTTATCAAATATTCCTCTATATCAAAAATTCAAGGTATCATTTGTTATGTCCTTCGAATAGTTAACCTTTTTCAAAATCATTCCTATCAAAAACCCACTAAGCCGCCGGACCAAAAAGTTATTTTTGAGAATATTGTTTTTCCTACCACCGGTGAGATGCACAGTGCGTTACACCTTCTTATCAAACGCGTGCAAGGTTCTTGTTTTTCTGAGCTTTTTTCCGCGTTATCTAAGGATAAACCAATACCGAAACCTTTGCGAAAACTTTCACCTTTTCTTGATGAGAATAATATCATTAGAGTCGGTGGCAGATTACAAAAATCTGACCTTTTGTCTTATTCTGCAAAACACCCCGTCTTACTTTCGAGTGACCATCGTTTAACTACTCTTCTTATCGAGTCCGCTCATCGACAATATCTTCATCCTGGGTTTAAAACATTACATAATCTGCTTTTACAGCAATTTTGGATATTATCTGCCAGACGGGCAATTCAAAGAACCATATCCAAGTGCTTGCAATGTTTTAGAATCAACCCTAAACCCTATAGACCGCCCATAATGAGTTCACTTCCCGCTCATCGAATCAATCAACTTAAACCTTTTTCGAGTGTAGCTATCGACTTTTGTGGACCTTTCTTTGTGATTCCTCATCGTTACCGTGGTTGTAAAGCTTTCAAATCGTATGTCTGTGTGTTTGTCTGTACGGCCACTTATTGCGTGCATTTGGAATTAACCATGGAACTGTCCACCGAAGGGTTCGTAGGTGCATTCCATCGATTCATTTCCAGACGCGGAAGCGTGGCGCAATGCTGGTCAGATCAAGGCAGTAATTTTATAGGGTTTCGTAACCAATTACTGGATTACGCAAGAAGTGCTGCCACCAGACCTTCTATTCGTTGGCATCTGGGACCACCTGTCAGTCTACATTTCAATGGCCTGGCAGAAGCTGGCGTCAAAAGTTTTAAAACTCACTTTGTACGAGTTGTCGGCGACCAGAAGTTGTCTATCATGGAGATGTCCACCCTTGCCTGTCGCATAGAAGCCGTACTTAATAGTCGCCCTTTATCTCATGCCTCTTCAGACCCACACGATCTTCAACCTCTTACCCCTGGGCATTTTTTGACACTTGAACCCCTTAATTCAGAAATTCCGGAGTCAGATTTGTCCGAGTTTTCCCTAAATCGGCTCTCGAGATGGCAACTAATCCAAAAACTACATAATGATTTTTGGAAACGGTATTCTATAGAGTATTTGCATACGCTACAACAGCGACACAAATGGACTGATTCGTCCCCAAATATCAAATTAAATGATTTGGTTATCATAACAAGTGATCACATTCAATCGCCTTTGGAATGGCCGGTCGGTCGGGTCATCGAACTGCATCCCGGCGGGGACGGTCAGGTGCGTGTTGCGACGGTACAAACGGTTACCGGTGTTTATAAGCGGCCAGTTGTAAAACTGTGCCTCTTGCCAAATTAAAAGTAATTTTAATTTTCTACCTTTTACCGGGTATTACAATAGGTTTTTTTTTATTTTTAATTTTTTTTGAATTTTTTGTTTGTTTGTTTTGCCTTTTTCGGGATTTCGTTATCTCTAAATAAACTTACGATACTTATCTGTTTTCAGTCATTTATATTTATCGGTCGATTCTTTTTCTTATATCTATATCTGTCCGGTTGAGATTCTAAAATTGTGTGTTTTGGAGGGCAGTTATGTTAGCTCCCGCTAAATTTCGCGGTTGTTTATATATTTCTAAAACCACACAATTGTATGAAGGGCAAAGCGCATTTCGCGTATTTGGACATGCGCATTAACAACCAGTGAGATCCTTGTCAATCGCCTAGAGAAAATGGCGTGTTAATTTCGTTCTCCAACTATTTCAAATATCTACACCTGAAAGTGCTCGATTTTTGTGTACTGAAGCATAGAACTAGAAACTTCAACCCTTCAGCTACGTGGTGACATCATTAGATCCGATCAGGGGCCCCTTGGAAGTGGAGAATTTGGCTGCAAAAGTGGTGAGTGCATTTGTCTCTGATTACCGTTGTGTGGCGCAAATAATTTTACCTATAGACGTTTGATTATTTCGTAATTTCATATCAATATATTTATGTTGGTTCGCGCTTTCATTAATTAAAATATTTACAGTCCATTGCATTTAACGTTTTTCTAACTGTGGACTAACAGTTGTCACTGTTTATAAAATATTTAAATTTAGTTAAATAAAGATAATACATTGTTATCGCCCTTATATCTACTGTAGATCAAGACTGCACGTTATCACCTTAATAAAACCGGCAACAGTGCCTGAGGTGGCAGGAAATACCACATATCCAAAGGTTGTATATCATTTAGCAATAACTAGATTCAAGCAATACGTTGTCACTGTTTATAAAATATTTAAATTTAGTTAAATAAAGATAATACGTTGTTATCGCCCTTATATATACTGTAGATCAAGACTGCATGTTATCACCTTAATAAAACCGGCAACAGTGCCTGAGGTGGCAGGAAATACCACATATCCAAAGGTTGTATATCGGAGGTCCGAACGTATTCCACGTATTTATCAAATATTTGAAAAAAAAATATTTACCCCTCTTTTGAAATTCTGGTAAAGGAAGTTCCCCTCATCTCATATATGTACCTATATATGGGGTGACACCACCAGAAATAGGTGAGGTCAGGTCGTCATATCCTTAACGCTGAGGTGACAAAAATTTAAAACAATAGTCCGCATATTTTACTACTTTAAAACTTAAATATTTTCCAAATCCTTTAAAAAAGAAGTGAAATCATAACAAAAACATGTCATGTAAAAAAAAGCCAAGTAGGCAAAAATAATATTACGTAGAAAGAATTAAGATAAGATTAAAGCCAATTTCTCTAATACTAATTTCAAAATTAAATTTCTTACTAGTTTGGAAATGTTTTTCTAAACTTGTCTAGTACGGCTGCCAATGATTCTTGCTAAATTCGTGCTAAATTGAACATAAAGAAGTTTGGCTGTAATAGCAAAGTTTAAAAAAAACAATCCCAAACTATAAAGAACTCTCATTTTAAAATTTGTATTGGAGAATTTGGCTTTACTTTTGTCTCAATTCTTTTTACGGAATACCAATTTCGCCTAATTCGCTTTTTTTACATAAAATGTTTTTATTATGTTATGTATATAAAAATGAATGAAAGAAAAAATAAATACGGGTACGGGTAGACCTCGTCAGATGTCTTTTAGGGGAAATGAATCGACCCCTGCCCTCCGTAGATTCCAGGTACTCTCCGACCTGGAGAGTTAGCACCTGTATAGGGTCCCTTTCCCAGGGTTACAGGAGAAGACCACATCGATATGAAAGGCGGAGAGAATGGACCTCGGTACGGTGATCATAGCGTAGGTGGCAAACCTACAGTATGGCGTTAACTCGTCAAAGGCTAGAGGAGAAACACCTTGATAAGAAATCCTGGCCCTCCAAGTAGGGGGTTGAGGCATTAGACTGGTTTTCTAATACTTGTAAAACAAACCAATTAACAAAAAGCCTAAACAAAGCCTCGGAGCAATGGATGGAAATTCTCAAATACGAAAAAAGTAAAGATAAGGGACTATGAATATAGCTACATGGAATGTACAGGGAGTGAATCAAAAGTTGGACATTATTGCAAACGATGTGCAGAATTGTAAGATCGATATTGTTGCACTCACAGAGACAAAAAAAGAAGGAACAGGTACGAATAGTGTTGGTAGTTTTATCCATATATTCACTGGAGTCCCAAAAGAAAAGAGAGCAGCCAGAGGGGTATCCTTATGATTAAAGAAAAACCTAAAAAATAAGATAACAGACTATTGCATTAGTGAAAACATACTTCGAGTGAACATGAAGTTGCTTGGACATAATATAAGCATAGTAGCAGCCTACGCACCATCAGATGACGAAAGAGTAGCTACAAACCAAATGTTCTTTGACCAACTTGATGAGACTAACACCAAAATCGGTAATATTAGGGAAATAATTATGCTTGGCGATTTTAATAGCCGAACTGGTAGACAAAACCAGAGAAAACTGATAGGACTATTTGGAGAGGAAGTAACAAATGATAATGGCTGAAAACTGATGCAATTGTGTGAAATCCACAACCTTAAAATAAATAATAGTTTTTCTAAACATGACTAGAAATCTTAAATCAATCATTGATTATGCTATAGGTGGACAACACTTGCAAGTAATCTGGCCACCATCTGGTAAAAGAGAAGATATTATTCCCTTTAAGAAAAACAAATAAGGACGAAAGTATTACAGAAAATGAAAACCTAGAATGCATCGAAGACAATCAAAAATACAACTTTATAAGTCTCGAAAGATTGTATTAGAATTAATAAACACAGAACACTCATTTGAAGAGATATATACATACATAATAAAAAGCTTGAAGGAAGCAAGCAACGAAGCTGTTGGATATCAAGATAATAGAAACAACAGAAAGATGTGATGGACGGAGAAAATACAGGAAATGGTCAAAGAGAAAAAACGCACATACTTGAAATAGCTCAGTACTAAAGAGCAACGAGACCTAGAAATCTACAGGGAAACCAGAAGACAGCTAAGAAATTTGATACGTACAGAAAAAAATGAAATGTTCGAGCGCAAATGCCACGATATAAATACACACGTAGGAGGTAGGCAGAATTCTGAAGTATGGAAATTATTCATTTCTGCAGTAAAAAACCCAACAAAAAAAAAGTAATCATCCAAGTCATCAAACCAGAACAATGAACCGAACACTACAAGGGACTGCTGCAGGAGAAGAGACCAGAATATCTGGCAGCCTCTCCGAAAAGAGACATAGAAGTACATGGAGAGGAAGTAATCGTCGAAAAAGAAATGATAAAGAATAGTATTAAAAAGTTTAAATCTTGAAAAGCTAGTGGACCTTGGGGAATATAATGCTGAAATGCTCAAATATGGATCAGAGAAACTACTTGAAAATCTCACATATAGGGGGCAATTCTTTAAAATTTGAAATAATTTAAAACAATCTGAAAAAATTTGACGCCTCAAATTTTAGCCCTAAATCATGGCAACATCGTAAATTTCAGTTTATTGTACAGCGTCTAAAACCGAAAAATATGGATCAGAGAAACTACTTGAAAATCTCACATATAGGGGGCAATTCTTTAAAATTTGAAATAATTTAAAACAATCTGAAAAAATTTGACGCCTCAAATTTTAGCCCTAAATCATGGCAACATCGTAAATTTCAGTTTATTGTACAGCGTCTAAAACCGAAAAATGAGGAAAAATATAATCTAAAACCTACCTTTAAACCCGATTGCTGATAATTCAATATTTTTCCGGGATTGTTGATGATGCACAGGTTCTTAAAAAATTGTATTTTTCCGGAAAAAAAACAATAACAAAACCATGAGACGTTTTTCTGACTTCGTTAAAGTTGGATTCAAATAACACGAACATAACATGCAAAGCGAACCAAACCACAGCCTTCGTAACTACGAAGGCTGCGACCAAACCGAATGACTAAGTACAGCCGACCACAAAATCAAACGTAATATTATTTTAACGAAATCAAATGAATCTTAGGAAAGAAAACTATTAGGCTTGATAAGTTATGATATAAAAAAAATAATACTCGGATTTATTGCAACCCGTGGCCCAAAAAATAACCTTTGAATATATAAATATCAAACTTGTATTATTATTATCATATAATTAAAAATAATGTTTGTCTAATATTTCTTATGATCAGGTATGAGAAGAGAAAGAAAAAAAGTCTGCCAAACCCAGGTTATAAAGGTTAGGTTCAGGTCTGCTACAGGGTGACCTTAAAATCTATTATAGATTTGTTTAGAAATTCTAGTTCTCTACTTAACAATAAAAAGTTGAAAATAGCCCAAAAAGTTAAACTATGTATTAACGGATTATTTCAAATTTAGGTTCAGGGGTGAGTTACAGGGTGATATCAAAAATAGTTGTACAATTTACATTCTTAAAAACAACTTTGTCAGGAGTTTTACTTAGCAAACAAGAGTTAGAAATACCTTAAAAAATCATATCACTAACTTATTGTATTACCTTTAGATCCAGCAAGTGAGCTACTGGGTGATATCGAAATTACTAGAGTATTTTTCTAAAAATCACATTTTTAGAAAACAATGTTGTCAAGAGCTTTCGTTATCAAAAAATGCTTAGGAACACGTTAAAAAATCATGACATTAACTGACTGTATTACCTTTAGGTCCTTGGAGTAAGGTACAGGGTGATATCAAAATTAGTAAAACACTTTTGTAAAAATCACAATTTTAAAAATCAACTTTATCAGGAGTCTTGGTGACCAAAAAATAGTTAGGAATATGTAAACAAACCACACTATTCACTAACTGCGTTACATTTAGGTCCAGTAGGTAAGATACTAGTAGTAAATTTTTTTATAAATCATATTTTTAAAAATAACATTTGGCCTCACCTTACTGTTTACAAACCAAGAACATATAAGTTAGGGTTTCTTGAGCGATCTATTAAAAGAATATTACGTTAATTACTTTTCCGCACAATTTTACTTTTTCGCATCATTTTTACTTTCCTCACGATTTTATTCCGCACGTCCAAATTGCAAGAACCTTCCAGTCCACAATCGTTTTCAAATGAAAACCCGTCATCCTACACACAAGTTTCATTTTCAAGAAGTGCTGCTGAACCGATGCTACCAGAAGCACCGAATGAATGAATCCTGTAATGAGTTTCAGCCTGTACAGACCAATATACCTTCCTCCATTCACTACAGTAGTAATTCTAAGCAGCAAACTGATCAAGGCATTTCTGTAGTGGGCCAAACACCAACCAATCAAATTCCAATAAGAAACGACGTTATTCAAGATGTTGCGGCATCTGATGTGTATTGAAGCATGCAACAAACAGAAAGTGCACTTTCAATTTCAATATCTACCATCGTTAACTTTTTCGTTATTGTTAATTAAATGCTCTTTACATAAAGTTTCTTTTTAATATATCATAATAAAAAAATCCTGTTTTATTATTTTTCCGTGCATAAAAAAATCAAGTAAAAATAAAAGTTAAAAAAACGTACGGAAAAGTAACTTTTCCGCACTAGTGCTGAAAAATTTCTTTTTTCGCACGATTTTTGTTTTGTTAAAAATGAAGATATTTAGGACTCATTAAATGATTTATGTAACTATTCTATCTAACGTATAATTTTCTAGCATTATTATAAAATCTTTGCGAATTAAAACATGTTTTTTGATAAAGAAGATGGACAAAAACACTCGTAGGAAAAACATTGTACCTAATTCTTGCGTAAACTATCTTTTCCATTTTTGACGGCTTGCCCGAACTCCGCTCCGCGTCGTTTGTGCAACTGCCGTCACGTGCGGAAAAGTACCTCTTTCCGCACTTGTTAGGTAAATAACTATTGTACAAACAATTAAAAGCCTAAGCGATACAAAAAATATTTATGTAAAAGATATTTAAAATTTAAAGATAAAAGACCTTAAGTGGGATGAAACTACTGCTTTTGTTGATTTGGAGTTTTCAGTAAAAATAGCTAAAGAAGTAAAGAAATATATCCCTTTATCAGACAACCAAATAGCTATGTAGCGGTACATGTATTAACAGATTTTTTGAAAGAAATGCAAAATATTGAGTCGCTTCACGTTGGAAGAAGTCTATATACAAGTAATTAAATAAAACTAAGAACGACGTACGGGACAAAAATATTTGTGTGCAGGTTGTTGTTTGTCAATGTAAATAAATGTAATATTTATTATGTGTATTTGTAAATTTTTATATTGAGCAAGCTTAATAATTATAAGGATTTGATTTGGCTCGGTTTGGTTATGTTAAATAGATAACTTGGGTGTCAAATTGTTGCCTAAAAAACACGCAAATTTGTGAAATAACAACGAAGACAGTTTTTTCCTGTAAATAAATGTGCAGATTTTTATATTTATCGTGTATGTTTGTAAATGTTTACATTAGGCAAGCCCAGTGAAGGCTTTCGTTTTGTTACATTAAATATATATTTTAGGGCCAAGATTCTAAAATATCTTGTAAATTTGTTAATTAACAAATCAAACAAATGTAAAATATTTGTAAAAAATTTTTGATTTACTATTTGTATGTTAATTTTTATATTGACAAACCAAATTTTTGTCAAATAAGCATGTAAATTTGTGAATTAACAACGAAGGCAGGCATGTTTTTCTGTAAATAATTATTGTACATTTTTATATTGACCAACCTTATTTATATGGGTTTGGTTCGTTTTGGTTATACTTGATATGTATTATAAAGCCATGATTTTTTCAAACTAACTTGTGAATTTGTAAAAGAACAACGAACCAAGATGTTGTTACGTAAATAAATGTAGGGATTTTTGGATTTCTCATGTGTATTTGTAAACTTTTATTTTGACCAAGGTTAGTTAGGGGCTTAGGTTGATTTGGTTATATTAACTAATAAGTTTTAATTTAAACATTTTATCATATTAACTTGTAAATTTGTCAAATAAATAGTAAAAGTTTTTCACGTAAATATATGTGAATATTTTTGGATTTATTTATTCATTTCACCCTGTAGCTCACCTCCCTGGTTTTTTAAAAATGTGATTTTTCAAAATCTTTACTGCTATTTAGATATCACCCTGCAGCTTACCTACTGGAAGTAAATGAAATTTAGTAAGTGGTATGATTGCTTAACGTGTTCCTAACTATTTTTTGCTAACAAACGCTCCTGACTTGTTTTTTAAAAACGTGATTTTTACGAAATTTTATTACTAATTTCGATATCACCCTGTACCTCACTTCCTGGACCTAACGGTGATACAGTCAGTTAATGGTATGATTGTTTAACGTATTCCTAACTATACTTTGCTAACAAAAGCTCCGGACAACCTTGCTTTTTAAAAATGTGATTTTTAGAAAATTTACACACACTAATAATTTCTATATCACCATGTAGCTCAATTCCTGGACCTGAAGGTGATAAAATCTGATAATGGTATGATTGTGTAACGTGTTTCAAATAATTTTTTGCTAACGAAAGCTCTTGACAACATTGTTTTTTAAAAATTCGTTTTTTAGAAAATTACGCTTCTAATTTCGATATCACCCTGTAGGTCGCTCACGTCCTGGATCTAAAAATAATACAATAAGTTCATGATACATTTTTTAATGTATTTCTTTCTCTTATTTGCTAACTAAAACTCCTGACAGAGTTGTTTTTTAAAAATGTGATTTTAATTAAGATTTACTACTATTTTCGATATCACCCTGTAACTCACCTCCTGGACCAAAATTTGATCTAATCCGTAAATAGTAGTTTTTAGGGCTATTTTCAACTTTTTATTGCTAAGTAGAAAACTAGAATTTTTTAACAAATCTATAATATTAGGCACACAAGAAATTTTACATAATTATACAAACATTATTTTTAATTATACGAATTTATAGAAAGTTTGAAATTTATGTTTTAAAGGTTTGTTTCTTTGGTCCGGTTCATTATATTCATATTTTGACATCTATTTTCAGGTCGGCTGTACGCAGTTGTCTGCCTATATGTGCAGCTTGTTAGTCCACGGTTAGAAAAACGTTAAATGCAATGGACTGTAAATATTTTAATTAATGACAGCGCGAACCAACATAAATATTGATATGAATTACGAAATAATCAAACGTCCATAGGTAAAATATTGGTGTCACACAACGGTAATCAGAACAAATGCACTCACCAGTTTTGCAGCCACTTTCTCCTCGTTCCAAGGGGCCCCTGAATGGATCTAATGATGTCACCACGTAGCTGAAGGGCTGAAGTTTCTAGTTCTATGCTTCAGTACACAAAAATCGAGCACTTTCAGGTGTAGATATTTGAAATAGTTGGAGAACGAAATTAACACGCCATTTTCTCTAGGCGATTGACAAGGATCTCTCTGGTTGTTGGTGCGCATGTCCAAATACGCGGAATGCGCTTTGTCCTTCATACAGTTGTATGTTTTTAAAAATATATATAAACAACCGCGAAATGTAGCGGGAGCTAACATAACTGCCCTCCAAAACACACAATTTTAGAATCTCAACCGGACAGATATAGATATAAGAAAAAGAATCGACCGATAAATATAAATGAATGAAAATAGATAAGTATCGTAAGTTTATTTAGAGATAACGAAATCCCGAAAAAAGGCAAAACAAACAAACAAAAAATTCAAAAAAAAATTAAAAATAAAAAAAACCTATTGTAATACCCGGTAAAAGGTAGAAAATTAAAAGTACTTTTAATTTGGCAAGAGGCACAGTTTTACAACTGGCCGCTTATAAACACCGGTAACCGTTTGTACCGTCGCAACACGCACCTGACCGTCCCCGCCGGGATGCAGTTCGATGACCCGACCGACCGGCCATTTCAAAGGCGATTGAATGTGATCACTTGTTATGATAACCAAATCATTTAATTTGATATTTGGGGACGAATCAGCCCACTTGTGTCGCTGTTGTAGCGTATGCAAATACTCTATAGAATACCGTTTCCAAAAATCATTATGTAGTTTTTGGATTAGTTGCCATCTCGAGAGCCGATTTAGGGGAACCTCGGACAAATCTGACTCCGGAATTTCTGAATTAAGGGGTTCAAGTGTCAGAAAATGCCTGGGGGTAAGAGGTTGAAGATCGTGTGGGTCTGAAGAGGCAGGAGATAAAGGGCGACTATTAAGTACGGCTTCTATGCGACAGGTAAGGGTGGACATCTCCATGATAGACAACTTCTGGTCGCCGACAACTCGTACAAAGTGAGTTTTAAAACTTTTGACGCCAGCTTCTGCCAGGCCATTGAAATGTGGACTGAGAGGAGGTCCCAGATGCCAACGAATAGAAAGTCTGGTGGCAGCACTTCTTGCGTAATCCAGTAATTGGTTACGAAACCCTATAAAATTACTGCCTTGATCTGACCAGCATTGCGTCACGCTTCCGCGTCTGGAAATGAATCGATGGAATGCACCTACGAACCCTTCGGTGGACAGTTCCATGGTTAATTCCAAATGCACGCAATGTGTGGCCGTACAGACAAACACATAGACATACGATTTGAAAGCTTTACAACCACGGTAACGATGAGGAATCACAAAGAAAGGTCCACAAAAGTCGATAGCTACACTCGAAAAAGGTTTAAGTTGATTGATTCGATGAGCGGGAAGTAAACTCATTATGGGCGGTCTATAGGGTTTAGGGTTGATTCTAAAACATTGCAAGCACTTGGATATAATTCTTTGAATTGCCCGTCTGGCAGATAATATCCAAAATTGCTGTAAAAGCAGATTATGTAATGTTTTAAACTCTGGATGAAGATATTGTCGATGAGCGGACTCGATAAGAAGAGTAGTTAAACCATGGTCACTCGAAAGTAAGACGGGGTGTTTTGCAGAATAAGACAAAAGGTCAGATTTTTGTAATCTGCCACCGACTCTAATGATATTATTCTCATCAAGAAAAGGTGAAAGTGTTCGCAAAGGTTTCGGTATTGGTTTATCCTTAGATAACGCGGAAAAAAGCTCAGAAAAACAAGAACCTTGAACGCGTTTGATAAGAAGGTGTAACGCACTTTGCATCTCACCGGTGGTAGGAAAAACAATATTCTCAAAAATAACTTTTTGGTCCGGTGGCTTAGTGGGTTTTTGATAGGAATAGTTTTAAAAATGTTAAATATTCGAAGGACATAACAAATAATACGTTGAATTTTGGATATAGATGAATATTTGATAAGAAGCTGATCTAAGAAGTTGACATCAATTATCGCATTGCAACAGACTTTTGGCTTTTCCTCCAGATTAATATCTCCGAAATCAATCGGCATTTTTGATTTATGAAAATCGGGCCATTCGTTTTCGGGAGACCACAAAAACGACGGTGCGTTCCACCACATGTCATGTGACATGAGCTGTGAAAGGGTGGCCCCTCGTGACGCAATATCGGCTGCATTCAAAGCAGAAGGAATGTAGCGCCACGAGTTTGAGGGAATGATTTCTTGGATTCTACTGACTCGATTTCCAACAAAGGTTTGCCAGCGATTAGGAGGGGATGAAAGCCAGTGCAATACGACTTGCGAATCGCAGAAAGTAACGATATTTGTAAAAGTTATTTTTCCTTCATAGCTAGATAAAACGAAGTCAATTAATTCGCTTAAAAGAAATGCGCCTAGGAGTTCTAGCCTAGCCAAAGTTTGAGACTTTATAGGCGCGACCCTAGATTTTGCAGATATGAGAGAAACAGATATATTATTTTCCTCTTCTACACGAAAATATACGACGCCTGCGTAGCCTCGAATTGAAGCGTCACAGAAGCCGATGATTTGACAGGTATTGGTTTTTGACAGTTTGATTTGTCGGGGTAATTGAAAATTGGAAAGAAGTGAGAATTCAGAACGAAGTTTGTTCCAAGAGTCGATAATAGAAGAATCTGGTTCTTCGTCCCAGCCTATTTTCGATATCCACAACTGTTGCAAAATAAATTTTGCTTGTAGCAACAAGGGACAAAGAAAACCTAAGGGATCGAAGATTGTCCCTATGATAGATAAAATAGAACGTTTGGTTGGGGGTTTGTCCTTCATTCGGCATTGATAAGAAAAAATGTCATTTTTTGGATGCCATTGAAGTCCTAAAACTTTGATAAAGTGGGGTTCCTCCTTGTCGAAAGAGAGAGGCATTTGACGATCGGACTCTGGCAATGTTGCCAATAACTCAGGACAATTGCTTGCCCATTTTTTAAGTTCAAATCCTCCCGACTTCAACAAATCATTGAGTTCTGTTTGAAGGGAGAGAGCTTCAGAAAGCGAAGGGCTAGTTCCCAAGATATCGTCGATATAGATTGACGTTTTTAGAACAGTACTAGCCATAGGAAAACGTTCCTTTTCTCTCTCTGCCAGCTCATTTAAGGTACGCATGGCTAGAAAAGGTGAGCATGTCATGCCAAAAGTGACAGTAGAAAGTTCCCACACTGAAAGTGGGTCCTGTGGAGAAAACCTCCACAATATCCTTTGATAAGGACGGTGATAAGGATTGATAAGGACTTGACGGAACATCTGTTTGATGTCAGCAATGTAGGCAATAGGATTAAGACGAAACGTAAGGAGTAAAGAAGCAATATCCTTTTGAAGTTTCGGTCCAGATAACAATGTGTCATTGAGACTAATATTTTTTGGGGTGACTGCCGAACAATCCCAGGCTACCCTTAATTTTGTACTTAAGCTTTCCGGCTTTAGTACGCAATGATGTGCTAAAAAACACGATACGTCAACCTTTGGTTGACTAGATAAAACTAAACTCATATGATTAGAATCGGTATAGTCTTGCATGAAACTTGAATAGGCAGTGTACAGATCAGGATTCTTGATTAATCTATTTTCTAGAAGTAAAAATCTACGATAAGCTAGCGGATAAGTATTTCCTAGGTCAGGGTTTATTTTATCTTTAAACGGAAGATCTACCATGAATCTACCGCTCGGTTGCCGTACTACACAAGCAGTAAAAATTGATTCTGCCTGTTTTTCTTCCTTTGATAAGATTTGTTTTTTAGGCAAATGTTCGATTTCCCAAAACCTAGGGAGAATGACCTCTAAAGGAGGTGAATGACTCGTCAAAAAACAACTGGTTCGTTCCGTAAGACTACCTACTTCGTCAACCTTTCCCATGACGACCCAGCCAAAGATAGTTTCAAGGGCTGAAGGCTGCCCTACCTGTCCAAGAACCCTGCCCTCCTTGAATATCTGTGCGAATAGCTCGCAACCAATAACCAGGTCCACAGGTCTAGATTTGAAATAAGATGGGTCGGCAAGTTTAAGGTTTTGCAAGTGTTTCCACTGATTATCGTTCAAAGAGAATGTAGGCATATTGGAACATAGTTGTGGAACAACAATTGCTTCGAAATTAAGAAAAGGAGTGACTTGTTCTTGTGGCTTAATGTGACATTGAACGAGCCCTTTGGAAGTAAAAGAAGACATCTGATTTAATCCGAATATTTCAGTGGTGTAACTTCGCCTAGGAAGATTAAGACGCTGAATACACTTTTCACTGATGAATCCTGTCTGTGATCCAGAATCAAGCAGTGCCCTTACAGGTTGAAAATTTCCGCAACCGTCCATAACATCTATTATGGCGGTGCATAAAAGAAAGGTACCTGAAGGTCCTGAGGCATTTAATGACACATGAAGATTATTGACAGGTGGTGTGTGAATGACAGGGCTAGTATCTTGGCTTCCAGACTCTTGATTAGTTTCTAAGATATGAGTTAAAGTGTGGTGCCTTTTACTATTGCAAGTCCTGCATGAATATTTTGATTTGCACGTATCTACATCATGCAAGGGATGAAAACACGCTAGACATAATTTTTTTCTGTTTGACGAAAGATAGGCGATCGATAGGTGAGAGATCAAGAAATGTTTGACATTTCGAAAGCACGTGACCTTGATTACACCGGAAACATTTTATTCCCGTACTTGAATTAGTTGAGGTGCCAGCCAGTCCTATAAAAGGCGAATTGGATGATTTATAGGTAGGCTTTTGCCCAAACTGATTTCGCATAGAATTTGAATTTTGATAGGTAGGCTTTTGCCCAGACTGATTTTGCATAGAATTTGATTTTTGATATATAGGCACCTTTTTGGGTGCTGTTGATTGAGGAAGTGATTCCAAAACTTTACATCTTTTTTCTAGAAATTGAAAGTGACTGAAAAGTGGGAATTTCGGTATTAGTATTGGCGTGACTCATTTCGAAATTTGAACGCGTTGGAATATCCAATTTTTCTAATAAAATGAAAAAGTCCCAACTGTCAACGTCAAAGCTAAGTGATTTTAAAATTTCTAGGGATTCAGAAAAGGTGTCAATTAAATTACGCAATTCTTTAGCTGACTCGTTTTTTAAGGTGGAGTTCATAATTGAGCTTAAAGCATCATTTGCGAGGTCTCGCTTGTTTTGATATCTATTGACTAATTTGTCATAAGCAATTTTATAATTTTGATCAGATAAGCTAATCCCTGATATCAATTTTAAAGGCTCATCCTCGAGATATGAAAATAAATATTGAAGTTTTCGAACGTTACTTAGACTTTGATTTTGATCTATAATGTTATTAAAAAGATCGAAAAAGCTTGGCCATAATTTTTTATCACCTCGGAATATGGGAATACCTAACTCTTTGAGTTTTGGAGTTTCAGATTCGTTTTGTCGAACATATGATCCCGAAAAGGATGGGACCTCAACCGGAAATATTTTAGAGTAAACCCCCTTACACGCATAAAAATATTTATGAGCTTCTGAAAGGATCGCATCCTGCGTTTTAAACTCCTCATCGTCCGAGTCGTCTATCAACATAATGACGTCATTATGCGCCAGCATGCATTTATCGAAGGTTTCATCCAAATCGGAATACCTCACTTGAAACTCGTTTCTCGCTCTTTCATCCTTTTCCGCGGTCTGTGACAACACATAACACTCGGTGATCGCAGATAAAAAACCCTTGCGTTTTTGCGCGGCTTTTTTTACAGACATGATTTTACCTTTGAAATTACTAAATTGTCGATAAATATACAATTAACGCTAAATTAATGCTTCTGAAATAGAAAAAAGACGAATTGTCGAAAATATGCACTAATTTATCGCAATTGATGAAAATTTTTTTAAATATCGAAATAATATGGTACACACCTATCACACTGAACGTTTCTTTTGTTTGTTTTGATTCCTACTCGCTTTGTTTACTGAATCGACCACGCGCTAGACACGTGCCCTGCACCGCACCACACCGACGACTTTCTCGACTCGACGTTTCAAATACGATGCGAAAAAATTCAAGGCCGCCCTGTTATTATTCGGCTTGCAAATAATTATTAATACCGTCGTATGGATTTATTATTTAAAATAATTCGGTCGAAGGAGCCCTTTACGTTAGTACACTGTAAATATTTTAATTAATGAAAGCGCGAGCCAACATAAATATTGATATGAATTACGAAATAATCAAACGTCCATAGGTAAAATATTGGTGTCACACAACGGTAATCAGAACAAATGCACTCACCAGTTTTGCAGCCACTTTCTCCTCGTTCCAAGGGGCCCCTGAATGGATCTAATGATGTCACCACGTAGCTGAAGGGCTGAAGTTTCTAGTTCTATGCTTCAGTACACAAAAATCGAGCACTTTCAGGTGTAGATATTTGAAATAGTTGGAGAACGAAATTAACACGCCATTTTCTCTAGGCGATTGACAAGGATCTCTCTGGTTGTTGGTGCGCATATCCAAATACGCGGAATGCGCTTTGTCCTTCATACAGTTGTATGTTTTTAAAAATCTATATAAACAACCGCGAAATTTAGCGGGAGCTAACACAGCTCCCTCTAGGGAGCGTGTCGCAAACTTAAGTTTTCCTTGCACAATGTGACCACGTGGTCGTGGCACCCCTGAAAAATTCCGCCTTCGACTTATTTTCGTCAGGTGGCGACTAAAGCAACTATTCTTAGGGTCACTGCATCCTGAAAGCGTGACGTCTCCCAACGAGCGGATAGTTCACAACTTGCATTCCATTTGCTATTGGTTGCCATAGTCAGGCGGGATTTTTGAAATTAAAACTCTCCTGTCTTCGTTTTGGGAGGTTGAAATCGGTGTTAAACCAAACTGAAACAAAACCTAACCGTGGGCAATTGATGGGAAACGTATCCTAACCGGGGCGTGTCTGGACAGGTTAGGATACGTTGTCGAATAATTTATCAGGGTTAGGTTAACACCGATTTCGACAGGAAAACAGGATAGGGAAGCTAATTAAAAAAAAATATAATATGTTTTTAAAAAACAATAAAAAAACTCATTGGCATAGATTTAGTTAAATTCAATAGGTATGTACTGCACAAACCACTACACTTTTTAGTCACTTACAACTAGTATATATTCGTATTTTACGCCGAAAGCTGTAAACATAAAGTTTGTTAAATGCTTGACTGGTGGCACCATCTCTTAATATAATATAATAATAATCTTAAACGGCAACGTGCAACATCAAAAAGTCAGCTGACTATTTCGACCAATAGCAAACGGAATGCAAGTTGTGAACTAGCCGCTCATGTCTCCCAGGGGTAGCGACACCAAACATAACCTCATTTACGAAAAACGCAAATCTGACACTGTCAGGAGCGTAGCTTTTTTTATGTTTAAAAAAATTAAATGGTTTACAAATGTTACGTAAAGAACTGTCCGTCACATCCGGTATATAAATTTTACTGTCCAAATAAACAAACCTATTTATGATTTCAAATTTATTAGGACCCTGTGTTAGGACCCACACAGCGAAGGAAACCAAATATATAGTTTGCATGTTTTATATATATTCTAAAATACAGAAAACTATTATGTTGGGTTTTGTATTATTTAATAAATTTTTTATGCTCTCTACGGAATGAAGGTGTACATTTAATCCCTTTTTTCATGGGCTAAGGTAGTATTTCTTATCCCCAGTGATTGAAAGTAATTTCTTTAAAACCATAAAGGCAAAATATAGGTTTTTGGATTATTTTATTTTATGATAATACAAAAAACAAAAAGGAATATATACACGATACCGATTATTTTGTTCTAGCTTGCCGTAAGCTTACTGTACTTTGCCGATGGCTTGGTTCGTTTTGATCGTTATTGTGTCCTTAGGCATAGAATATTGCTTCCATATAAACGAAGCATTTAACTTTCTAGACTTCTCCAGGCTGTAAAGCAGGAAACTGTGAAATTTTCGAAATTCTGTTTATTGCATCATTTCCATGCCCATCTCAAAGTAAGAATATGCTTTATTTTCCATCTTCGAGAAATGTAATTCGAACTTTTTCTCGAGTAAACTTAATTAGTTTGTTATGAAATAAATAATATTTTTTCCACATTGTTTGTTATAAGCTCACTCATCGTCAAGCAAGCTTTACCTTGCCTGACGATGAGTGACCTTTGTTTGTTAGCATCTGACGGACTTTTGTTTAATGTAATGTCATGACAACTATCACTGCCCACTGTTTTTTTATATACTTGACATGCTAAAACTACAGTACGGTAAGTGGTTTAATACCTATTTATTTAGTTTATGATTATTATTATTTTTAGTATATAAAAATAAACCTTGGCATTAAAGTCCCTTTTAGTCACTTAGCAAATTATAGCCCTTCTTCCGGTCGAGCATGAACACTCCCGCCGTGGTATTAAAAGTAAAAACTGCACGCCCCAGGTTTATAATATACCTACTATTATTTTTATTATTGTTAAAAAAAAAGCGGGCGGCGAAGAAAAGGTCGAAAGTACAAAAGGTCGAAAATGCAAAAGATTGAAAAACAAAAGGTTCAAACAAAGATCGAAAGTAGCTACACTGTAATGATTGCAAAACAAAATAGAATTAAGAGACACACAGGTACACACACACACTCATAGAAAAGTTTTTAAAAAATCAAAATCTAATAAAAACTCAAGGTAGCAACACGACGTGTCGCAGAACTTTGTTCGAAAACATTTTCTTCGAACGGAAATTTTTATGAAAACAATTTCTTCTGATGAAAATTTGTTCGAAAACATTTTTTTTAAACGGAAATTTATTCGAACACTATTTCTTTGAACGAAAATTTGTTCGTAAGTAATAGTTGTTCAAAAACATTTTCTTCGAATAGAAATCATTTTCTTCGAAAGCAAGTTTTTCGATAAAAGACGCTCTAGACCTGGATTTCCAAACCTAACACAATTCATATAGTTTGACTACGGCAAGGTCTTTTTAACATATTTTGTCAAAAAAACCCTGACTTCTTTCCCGGGATTGTAAACATTCTGAAAATTTGTCTACTTTCCTCCTTTTGGAAGGTCGAAATTGGTATTTTCCTAAACTTTGTCAATTGATCGCAAACGTATCCGAACCGGTCCAGATACCTCCTGATGTGCTCAATTAAGAAAGGTTAGAGTAACACCGATTTTAACCTTCCAAAATGAGGACCGGAAAGCTAATTTAGGGAAATCACTTTTCGACAATAGGTCTCGGTTGGTTCGGTTTGGTTTCACACCCTCTAGGATCCCGGGAAAGAAGTCAGGGAAGTTTTTATTTCCAAAAATTTTTAGAAAAAAACCCCATTAGTCGAACTATATGAGTTGTGTTAAGTTTGGCAAGCCAGGTCAAATATTTTTTTTTTCGAAAAATTTGTTTTCGAAAAAATGTTTTTGAACAAATTTTTATAAAAAAAAAATATTTTCGAACAAATTTCCGTTCAAAGAAAATGTTTTCGAACACATTTATGTTCGAAGAAAATGATTTCGAAAAATTTCTGTTTGAAGAAAACGTTTTCGAACAATCTTTTGTTCGAAGAATAGGTTTTAGAACAATTTTTGGTTTGAAGAAAATGATTTTCGAAGTTTATGCTTTCGAACAATAATATTACGATATTTATATGAAATGTACTATAAAATTATAAATAATTAAGCCGAACTTTACGAAAACTCGAACTGTATTTGGGCATTTTTTGTCTTTTGATAAAATGTAAAGTTCGGAATAAAAAGGTACTAAAAAAAAAACACAATACCAAAAACACCCAAAAAAATGGGAAAAAACCTTGGAAAATAAATTAAACAGTGCGAAAAATAGCGTATAAACATCGTGATAAAAGTTTCATTTTATCCCTTGATATATTATATACTATTAATAAACTTTTAACATAGAAATGTATTTCTGTCCTGTTTGTTTATTTATTACGTATTATTTTTATACAAAAACAGAAATAATATTTAAAAGAAAATGATTTTTAACAATAATACCTACAATAAATATTCATAACCCAAAAACTCAAGGAACATATTTTTTATTTCTTAAGCTGTATAAAAACGAGTTCTTTTTAAGTTTTATTAAAACATTTTTCTTTTCTCAGACTGTATAAAAATGAGTATTTTTCACGAACGTCTATGGAATTTTGAGTACGGTTTTGACACTCGTGTCGCTACCCCTGGGAGACGCTAGGCTTCCAGGATGCAGTGACCCTAGTATTTCTAATTACACTATCCAAAACCTTATGGGGCAGCCTTCGTGTTAGTTTACGACAGAGACAATTTATTATTTTCTCTCTGGTTTACGAAGGCTGTGTCATGGGCCGTCACTGAAGAACAGCAGTTTCTATATGGGAGGACCCCCAGAATAAAAAACTATATACGTGCCTAGCTTTGATAACAAAAGTAAAAAATAATCACCACTTCAATAATTTGACCAGGATCCTCACTTAGTCAGATTTTTCTGGCAGATTTTAAAGAAATAATTTGACATAAACTTGTCTAGTACGGCTGCCAATGATTCTTGCTAAATTCGTGCTAAATTGAACATAAAGAAGTTTGGCTATAATAGCAAAGTTTAAAAAAAACAATCCCAAACTATTAAGAACTCTCATTTTAAAATTTGTATTGGAGAATTTGGCTTTACCTTTGTCTCAATTCTTTTTACGGAATACCAATTTCGCCTAATTCGCTTTTTTTACATAAAATGTTTTTATTATGTTATGTATATAAAAATGAATGAAAGAAAAAATAAATACGGGTACGGGTAGACCTCGTCAGATGTCTTTTAGGGGAAATGAATCGACCCCTGCCCTCCGTAGATTCCAGGTACTCTCCGACCTGGAGAGTTAGCACCTGTATAGGGTCCCTTTCCCAGGGTTACGGGAGAAGACCACATCGATATGAAAGGCGGAGAGAATGGACCTCGGTACGGCGATCATAGCGTAGGTGGCAAACCTTTCTTTTAGGGATGGTATAAAAGACTACAGCTATTGCCTTACAGTATGGCGTTAACTCGTCAAAGGCTAGAGGAGAAAAACCTTGATAAAAAATCCTGGCCCTCCAAGTAGGGGGTTGAGGCATTAGACTGGTTTTCTAATACTTGTAAAACAAACCAATTAACAAAAAGCCTAAACAAAGCCTCGGAGCAATGGATGGAAATTCTCAAATACGAAAAAAGTAAAGATAAGGGACTATTAATATAGCTACATGGAATGTACAGGGAGTGAATCAAAAGTTGGACATTATTGCAAACGATGTGCAGAATTGTAAGATCGATATTGTTGCACTCACAGAGACAAAAAAAGAAGGAACATGTACGAATAGTGTTGGTAGTTTTATCCATATATTCACTGGAGTCCCAAAAGAAAAGTGAGCAGCCAGAGGGGTATCCTTATCATTAAAGAAAAACCTAAAAAATAAGATAACAGACTATTGCATTAGTGAAAACATACTTCGAGTGAACATGAAGTTGCTTGGACATAATATAAGCATAGTAGCAGCCTACGCACCATCAGATGACGAAAGAGTAGCTACAAACCAAATGTTCTTTGACCAACTTGATGAGACTAACACCAAAATCGGTAATATTAGGGAAATAATTATGCTTGGCGATTTTAATAGCCGAACTGGTAGGCAAAACCAGAGAAAACTGATAGGACTATTTGGAGAGGAAGTAACAAATGATAATGGCTGAAAACTGATGCAATTGTGTGAAATCCACAACCTTAAAATAAATAATATATTGATTATGCTATAGGTGGACAACACTTGCAAGTAATCTGGCCACCATCTGGTAAAAGAGAAGATATTATTCCCTTTAAGAAAAACAAATAAGGACGAAAGTATTACAGAAAATGAAAACCTAGAATGCATCTAAGACAATCAAAAATACAACTTTATAAGTCTAGAAATCGAAAGTACTCAAAGATTGTATTAGAATTAATAAACACAGAACACTCATTTGAAGAGATATATACATACATAATAAAAAGCTTGAAGGAAGCAAGCAACGAAGCTGTTGGATATCAAGATAATAGAAACAACAGAAAGATGTGATGGACGGAGAAAATACAGGAAATGGTCAAAGAGAAAAAACGCACATACTTGAAATAGCTCAGTACTAAAGAGCAACGAGACCTAGAAATCTACAGGGAAACCAGAAGACAGCTAAGAAATTTGATACGTACAGAAAAAAATGAAATGCTCGAGCGCAAATGCCACGATATAAATACACACGTAGGAGGTAGGCAGAATTCTGAAGTATGGAAATTATTCATTTCTGCAGTAAAAAACCCAACAAAAAAAAGTAATCATCCAAGTCATCAAACCAGAAGAATGAACCGAATACTACAAGGGACTGCTGCAGGAGAAGAGACCAGAATATCTGGCAGCCTCTCCGAAAAGAGACATAGAAGTACATGGAGAGGAAGTAATCGTCGAAAAAGAAATGATAAAGAATAGTATTAAAAAGTTTAAATCTTGAAAAGCTAGTGGACCTGGGGGAATATAATGCTGAAATGCTCAAATATGGATCAGAGAAACTACTTGAAAATCTCACATATAGGGGGCAATTCTTTAAAATTTGAAATAATTTAAAACAATCTGAAAAAATTTGATGCCTCAAATTTTAGCCCTAAATCATGGCAACATCGTAAATTTCAGTTTATTGTACAGCGTCTAAAACCGAAAAATGAGGAAAAATATAATCTAAAACCTACCTTTAAACCCGATTGCTGATAATTCAATATTTTTCCGGGATTGTTGATGATGCACAGGTTCTTAAAAAACTGTATTTTTCCGGAAAAAAAAAACAATAACAAAACCATGAGACGTTTTTCTGACTTCGTTAAAGTTGGATTCAAATAACACGAACATAACATGCAAAGCGAACCAAACCACAGCCTTCGTAACTACGAAGGCTGCGACCAAACCGAATGGCTAAGTACAGCCGACCACAAAATCAAACGTAATATTATTTTAACGAAATCAAATGAATCTTAGGAAAGAAAACTATTAGGCTTGATAAGTTATGATATAAAAAAAATAATACTGGGATTTATTGCAACCCGTGGCCCAAAAAATAACCTTTGAATATATAAATATCAAACTTGTATTATTATTATCATATAATTAAAAATAATGTTTGTCTAATATTTCTTATGATCAGGTATGAGAAGAGAAAGAAAAAAAGTCTGCCAAACCCAGGTTATAAAGGTTAGGTTCAGGTCTGCTACAGGGTGACCTTAAAATCTATTATAGATTTGTTTAGAAATTCTAGTTCTCTACTTAACAATAAAAAGTTGAAAATAGCCCAAAAAGTTAAACTATGTATTAACGGATTATTTCAAATTTAGGTTCAGGGGTGAGTTACAGGGTGATATCAAAAATAGTTGTACAATTTACATTCTTAAAAACAACTTTGTCAGGAGTTTTACTTAGCAAACAAGAGTTAGAAATACATTAAAAAATCATATCACTAACTTATTGTATTACCTTTAGAGCCAGCAAGTGAGCTACTGGGTGATATCGAAATTACTAGAGTATTTTTCTAAAAATCACATTTTTAGAAAACAATGTTGTCAAGAGCTTTCGTTATCAAAAAATGCTTAGGAACACGTTAAAAAATCATGACATTAACTGACTGTATTACCTTTAGGTCCTTGGAGTAAGGTACAGGGTGATATCAAAATTAGTAAAACACTTTTGTAAAAATCACAATTTTAAAAATCAACTTTATCAGGAGTCTTGGTGACCAAAAAATAGTTAGGAATATGTAAACAAACCACACTATTCACTAACTGCGTTACATTTAGGTCCAGTAGGTAAGATACTAGTAGTAAATTTTTTTATAAATCATATTTTTAAAAATAACTTTTGGCCTCACCTTACTGTTTACAAACCAAGAACATATAAGTTAGGGTTTCTTGAGCGATCTATTAAAAGAATATTACGTTAATTACTTTTCCGCACAATTTTACTTTTTCGCATCATTTTTACTTTCCTCGCGATTTTTTTCTGCACGTCCAAATTGCAAGAACCTTCCAGTCCACAATCGTTTTCAAATGAAAACCCGTCATCCTACACACAAGTTTCATTTTCAAGAAGTGCTGCTGAACCGATGCTACCAGAAGCACCGAATGAAGAATCCTGTAATGTGTTTCAGCCTGTACAGACCAATATACCTTCCTCCATTCACTACATTAGCAATTCTAAGCAGCAAACTGATCAAGGCATTTCTGTAGTGGTCCAAACACCAACCAATCAAATTCCAATAAGAAACGACGTTATTCAAGATGTTGCGGCATCTGATGTATATTGAAGCATGCAACAAACAGAAAGTGCACTTTCAATTTCAATATCTACCATCGTTAACTTTTTCGTTATTGTTAATTAAATGTTCTTTACATAAAGTTTCTTTTTAATATATCATAATAAAAAAATAAAAAAAAGTTAAAAAAACGTACGGAAAAGTAACTTTTATGTTATGTACTTTGGAAGAAGTCTATATACAAGTAATTAAATAAAACTAAGAACGACGTACGGGACAAAAATATTTGTGTGCAGGTTGTTGTTTGTAAATGTAAATAAATGTCATATTTATTATGTGTATTTGTACATTTTTATATTGAGCAAGCTTAATAATTATAAGGATTTGATTTGGCTCGGTTTGGTTATGTTAAATAGATAACTTGGGTGTCAAATTGTTGCCTAAAAAACATGCAAATTTGTGAAATAACAACGAAGACAGTTTTTTCCTGTAAATAAATGTGCAGATTTTTATATTTATCGTGTATGTTTGTAAATGTTTACATTAGGCAAGCCCAGTGAAGGCTTTCGTTTTGTTACATTAAATATATATTTTAGGGCCAAGATTCTAAAATATCTTGTAAATTTGTTAATTAACAAATCAAACAAATGTAAAATATTTGTAAAAAATTTTTGATTTACTATTTGTATGTTAATTTTTATATTGACCAACTGGTTCGGTTTGATTCTATTAATTGTATATTTTGGATGAAAAATTTTTGTCAAGTAAGCATGTAAATTTGTGAATTAACAACGAAGGCAGGCAGGTTTTTCTGTAAATAATTATTGTACATTTTTATATTGACCAACCTTATTTATATGGGTTTGGTTCGGTTTGGTTATACTTGATATGTATTATAAAGCCATGATTTTTTCAAACTAACTTGTGAATTTGTAAAAGAACAACGAACCAAGATGTTGTTACGTAAATAAATGTAGGGATTTTTGGATTTCTCATGTGTATTTGTAAACTTTTATTTTGACCAAGGTTAGTTAGGGGCTTAGGTTGATTTGGTTATATTAACTAATAAGTTTTAATGTCAAAATTTTATCATATTAACTTGTAAATTTGTCAAATAAATAGTAAAAGTTTTTCACGTAAATATATGTGAATATTTTTGGATTTATTTATTCATTTCACCCTATAGCTCACCTCCCTTGTTTTTTAAAAATGTGATTTTTCAAAATCTTTACTGCTATTTAGATATCACCCTGCAGCTTACCTACTGGAAGTAAATGAAATTTAGTAAGTGGTATGATTGCTTAACGTGTTCCTAACTATTTTTTGCTAACAAACGCTCCTGACAACGTTGTTTTTTAAAAACGTGATTTTTACGAAATTTTATTACCAATTTCGATATCACCCTGTACCTCACTTCCTGGACCTAACGGTGATACAGTCAGTTAATGGTATGATTGTTTAACGTATTCCTAACTATACTTTGCTAACAAAAGCTCCGGACAACCTTGCTTTTTAAAAATGTGATTTTTAGAAAATTTACACACACTAATAATTTCTATATCACCATGTAGCTCAATTCCTGGACCTGAAGGTGATAAAATCTGATAATAGTATGATTGTGTAACGTGTTTCAAATAATTTTTTGCTAACGGAAGCTCTTGACAACATTGTTTTTTAATAATTCGTTTTTTAGAAAATTACGCTTCTAATTTCGATATCACCCTGTAGGTCGCTCACGTCCTGGATCTAAAAATAATACAATAAGTTCATGATACATTTTCTAATGTATTTCTTACTCTTATTTGCTAACTAAAACTCCTGACAGAGTTGTTTTTTAAAAATGTGATTTTAATTAAGATTTACTACTATTTTCGATATCACCCTGTAACTCACCTCCTGGACCAAAATTTGATCTAATCCGTAAATAGTAGTTTTTTAGGGCTATTTTCAACTTTTTATTGCTAAGCAGAAAACTAGAATTTTTTAACAAATCTATAATATTAGGCACACAAGAAATTTTACATAATTATACAAACATTATTTTTAATTATACGAATTTATAGAAAGTTTGAAATTTATGTTTTAAAGGTTTGTTTCTTGGGTCCGGTTCATTATATTCATATTTTGACATCTATTTTCAGGTCGGCTGTACGCAGTTGTCTGCCTATATATGCAGCTCCCTCTAGGGAGCGTGTCGCAAACTTAAGTTTTCCTTGCACAATGTGACCACGTGGTCGTGGCACCCCTGAAAAATTCCGCCTTCGACTTATTTTCGTCAGGTGGCGACTAAAGCAACTATTCTTAGGGTCACTGCATCCTGAAAGCCTGACGTCTCCCAACGAGCGGATAGTTCACAACTTGCATTCCATTTGCTATTGGTTGCCATAGTCAGGCGGGATTTTTAAAATTAAAACTCTCCTGTCTTCGTTTTGGGAGGTTGAAATCGGTGTTAAACCAAACTGAAACAAAACCTAACCGTGATCAATTGATGGGAAACGTATCCTAACCGGGGCGTGTCTGGACAGGTTAGGATACGTTGTCGAATAATTTATCAGGGTTAGGTTAACACCGATTTCGACAGGAAAACAGGATAGGGAAGCTAATTAAAAAAAATATAATATGTTTTTAAAAAACAATAAAAAAAAACTCATTGGCATAGATTTAGTTAAATTCAATAGGTATGTACTGCACAAACCACTACACTTTTTAGTCACTTAGAACTAGTATATATTCGTATTTTACGCCGAAAGCTGTAAACATAAAGTTTGTTAAATGCTTGACTGGTGGCACCATCTCTTAATATAATAATAATCTTAAACGGCAACGTTCAACATCAAAAAGTCAGCTGACTATTTCGACCCATAGCAAACGAAATGCAAGTTGTGAACTAGCCGCTCATGTCTCCCAGGGGTAGCGACACCAAACATAACCTCATTTACGAAAAACGCAAATCTGACACTGTCCGGAGCGTAGCTTTTTTTATGTTTAAAAAAATTAAATGGTTTACAAATGTTACGTAAAGAACTGTCCGTCACATCCGGTATATAAATTTTACTGTCCAAATAAACAAACCTAAAAAAACTAAGTTTTTTATGATTTCAAATTTATTAGGACCCTGTGTTAGGACCCACACAGCGAAGGAAACCAAATATATAGTTTGCATGTTTTATATATATTCTAAAATACAGAAAACTATTATGTTGGGTTTTGTATTATTTAATAAATTTTTTATGCTCTCTACGGAATAAAGGTGTACGTTTAATCCCTTTTTTCATGGGCTAAGGTAGTATTTCTTGTCCCCAGTGATTGAAAGTAATTTCTTTAAAACCATAAAGGCAAAATATAGGTTTTTGGATTATTTTATTTTATGATAATACAAAAAACAAAAAGGAATATATACACGATACCGATTATTTTGTTCCAGCTTGCCGTAAGCTTACTGTACTTTGCCGATGGCTTGGTTCGTTTTGATCGTTATTGTGTCCTTAGGCATAGAATATTGCTTCCATATAAACGAAGCATTTAACTTTCTAGACTTCTCCAGGCTGTAAACCAGGAAACTGTGAAATTTTCGAAATTCTGTTTATTGCATCATTTCCATGCCCATCTCAAAGTAAGAATATGCTTTATTTTCCATCTTCGAGAAATGTAATTCGAACTTTTTCTCGAGTAAACTTAATTAGTTTGCTATGAAATAAATAATATTTTTTCCACATTGTTTGTTATAAGGTCACTCATCGTCAAGCAAGCTTTACCTTACCCGAAATGAGTAACCTTTGTTTGTTAGCATCTGACTGACTTTTGTTTAATGTAATGCCATGACAACTATCACTGCCCACTGTTTTTTTTATATACTTGACATGCTAAAACTACAGTACGGTAAGTGGTTTAATACCTATTTATTTAGTTTATGATTATTATTATTTTTAGTATATAAAAATAAACCTTGGCATTGAAGTCCCTTTTAGTCACTTAGCAAATTATAGCCCTTGTTCCGGTCGAGCATGAAAACTCCCGCCGTGGTATTAAAAGTAAACACTGCACGCCCCAGGTTTATAATATACCTACTATTATTTTTATTATTGTTAAAAAAAAAGCGGGCGGCGAAGAAAAGGTCGAAAATACAAAAAGTCGAAAATACAAAAGTTCGAAAGTACAAAAGGTCGAAAATGCAAAAGATTGAAAAACAAAAGGTTCAAACAAAGATCGAAAGTAGTTACACTGTAATGATTGCAAAACAAAATAGAATTAAGAGACACACAGGTACACACACACACTCAGAAAAGTTTTTAAAAAATCAAAATCTAATAAAAACTCAAGGTAGCAACACGACGTGTCGCAGAACTTTGTTCGAAAACATTTTCTTCGAACGGAAATTTTTATGAAAACAATTTCTTCTAATGAAAATATGTTCGAAAACATTTTTTTTTAAACGGAAATTTATTCGAACACCATTTCTTTGAACGGAAATTTGTTCGTAAGTAATAGTTGTTCAACAACATTTTCTTCGAATAGAAATCATTTTCTTCGAAAGCAAGTTTTTCGATATAAGACGCTCTAGACCTGGATTTCCAAACCTAACACAATTCATATAGTTTGACTACGGCAAGGTCTTTTTAACATATTTTGTCAAAAAAACCCTGACTTCTTTACCGGGATCGTAAACATTCTGAACATTTGTCTACTTTCCTCCTTTTGGAAGGTCGAAATTGGTATTTTCCTAAACTTTGTCAATTGATCGCAAACGTATCCGAACCGGTCCAGATACCTCCTGATGTGCTCAATTAAGAAAGGTTAGAGTAACACCGATTTCAACCTTCCAAAATGAGGACCGGAAAGCTAATTTAGGAAAATCATTTTTCGACAATAGGTCTCGGTTGGTTCGGTTTGGTTTCACACCCTCTAGGATCCCGGGAAAGAAGTCAGGGAAGTTTTTGTTTCCAAAAATTGTTAGAAAAAAACCCCATTAGTCGAACTATATGAGTTGTGTTAAGTTTGGCAAGCCAGGTCAAATATTTTTTTTTTCGAAAAATTTGTTTTATTAAAACATTTTTCTTTTCTCAGACTGTATAAAAATGAGTATTTTTCACGAACGTCTATGGAATTTTGAGTACGGTTTTGACACTCGTGTCGCTACCCCTGGGAGACGCTAGGCTTCCAGGATGCAGTGACCCTAGTATTTCTAATTACACTATCCAAAACCTTATGGGGCCTTCGTGTTAGTTTACGACAGAGACAATTTGTTATTTTCTCTCTGGTTTAAGAAGGCTGTGTCATGGGCCGTCACTGAAGAACAGCAGTTTCTATATGGGAGGACCCCCCAGAATAAAAAACTATATACGTGCCTAGCTTTGATAACAAAAGTAAAAAATAATCACCACTTCAATAATTTGACCAGGATCCTCACTTAGTCAGATTTTTCTGGCAGATTTTAAAGAAATAATTTGACATTCCCATAAAAATCCGTTCAAATATAACGGTGGCAACAGCGTAGAGCTAATTTTGTAGCGACCCTTCCACGACATGCAGTTAGTCCCTCTTTGTTAATTTTACCATGAAAAACAAAGAAAGAAAGTAAACTTAGCTGACCTCATAAAGAAAACGAATAGGACTTGGAATTTGAAAGAAATGTGACGAAATGGGACGAAATCTGACATTTCAGTTTGTGTGGTTAATGGTCTTCTGCTTTGAATTTATTTACAATTTTTAAATTAAAAATTTTCAACAAATTACGGGTTTTTAATTAAAAACAAATATTATATCGTGAAGCTACATCTATCAAAAAGTGGGAAATGGCCTTTTAGGTAAGTTTTTAAGTTTAAAAATTGCCTTTTCAACGAGAAATCTTAAGCGCCAGATTATGTCACATTTTTTCAAATTTCGCCAGATTTTTTGAAATGTAAAGAATTGCCCCCATTTTATCAATCAATGCATTAACGTACATCCAGTACCTAATGATTTGAAAATTGCATTCATATTCTCAATACATAAAAAAGGAAACAAGCTGGATTGCAACAATTACAGAGGAATTTTAGTAACCAGTACTCTAAGTAGATTGTACGGTAGGATTCTTAGAGATCTAATAGAGAATGATTTTCATGAACAAGAAGAAGAAGAGCAAAGTGGGTTTCGTGCAGGTGCAATCTTGTAGTAATAATGTTTTTTGTCTTAAACAAGTAATTGAGAAAAGGAGCGCCAGAAATATAGAGACTCATGTTACCTTTGTGAACCTACAAAAAGCATATGATACCGTTCCAGTAGAAAAATTATGGACAGTGTTAGAGCAAACTAATATCAATCATACATATATAAAAGCGATAAAAGAACTAAACAAAGGGTCATAATCTAAAATTAAAATTGGAAATCGACTTTCAAAAGAATTCCTGGTAACAAAAGGCTTAAGACAGGGAAGTTGTATCGCTTCAACTCTTTTTAAAATATATATCGCAGTAGCTCTAAAAAACTGGAAAAGGAAAGTGCACGGCATGGGAATACAACTTAACGACCGATTTACCATATACACACTACAATGTGCTGACGACCAAGTAATTGTAGCTAATGATAAAGTAGACATGGAGTATATGATGAGAAAGTTAACGCAAGAATACCAAAAGTGGGGATTTACAGTGAACGTGGACAAGACACAGTACCTATGTATTGGAAACGAATCCAGTGAGCTAAAACAAAGAATATCTCCATGCAATGAGTATGGATACTTGAGTGTCATATTTGATAAGACAGGAACAGACTGTAAAGAACTGGAATAAAGAATAATAAAAGCAAAAAAGGTTATTGGATGTCTTAACAGTATTTTATGGAGCAGAGAGATAAAAAAGAACAGCACGCTGTTGTATGGAATAGAGACTTGTCGCGTAACAGAAAAATACAAAACAAAAATGGTGTCGAAATGGATGCAATAAGAAGATCAATGAGAATATCGAGAATAGATCACATAATAAATGATATCATAAAAGAAAAAATGGGGATCGAGGGAAGCATAACGAATAACATCACTAAAAGACAACTGATATGGTACGGCCTTGTACAACGGATGAACGACGAAAGATTACCAAAGCAGTTCCTAGAATGGCAACCAGTAGGGCGCAGAAAATGAGGGAGTCCTAAACCAGAATGGCAACAGCAAATCAAAGATCAATGAGTCAAAAAAACCTGACAGAAGATGATTGTCAGGATCAAAGGAGGTAAAGAATAGGCGTCGGAAAACGTAGAAAAACGTTCTAAACCTTTGTGTATTTAAAATCCGGATTTATTAGTGTCGGTATTTATTAAATGAAAGTTAGCTACTGTATTATTAAATTTGGCTTTGCTATGTCAATTTTGAGAGGTCAGTTGTTAGTTTTCTGTGTGAATGTTTCAGAGTAAAGTTGACCCTAAAATAAAGTCAGGTTTTATTCCAATAAGTCCCTAATAGTTCTATGTACAATATAATACCCCCTTCCCCCGCATTTGAAAAATGAATTTAAGATTTACTGAACAAATAATGAAGAGGGTGAATATTTGTTGTTATGGTCTCCATCACATATATCCATGTTGTGTTAAAAATCCATGAGGGAGAGGGGTGTTAACCTCCTAATCCTCATCACGAAATCCGCCGTTGACATAACCTAACCTGACAAAATACTGCAAAATATTCAGGTCAGGTTATTGTTATATTATGGCGTTATGCAGTAGCGGCTCGCCCAATGACGCAGGTAAATCGCTGCACATAGATAGATTTTAATCATTTAGACGGCCAAAAGTATTTATAAAAAAATCAATATAATGTTAAGGTATCTATATAATTGGTGAGTCAACAGACACTTATTGGAATAAAACCTGACCTTATTCGAAAATCGACCCTATGGTAACAGATCTACATATAAAAAGCAGCTGCTTTGCTTCAGAATTCGGCCTTTGTGTATTTAAAATCCGGATTTATTAGTGTCGGTATTTATTAAATGAAAGTTAGCTACTGTATTATTAAATTTGGCTTTGCTATGTCAATTTTGAGAGGTCAGCTGTTAGTTTTCTGTGTGAATGTGTCAGAGTAAAGTCGACCCTAAAATAAAGTCAGGTTTTATTCCAATAAGTCCCTAATAGTTCTATGTACAATATAATACCCCCTTCCCCCGCCTTTGAAGCGCGCGTGTCGACTTTGATCAGTCGGAATTCGATAGTGAACAAGCGTGTAAATATCGTGTGTCGGCGCTCTCCTAAACTTATAACTTTTCAATGCCATTATTCATTTCAAGCTATTATTTTCGTTTTAACTGTGATTGATTGCGATGATACAGATAAGAACAATTTGTTTTCCTTACAGAAAAATTCAATTAACATTCTCTGTCATTCATTTTTAACACTACAAACATCACTCTGTCCAAAATTTATTTTTTTAGATATATTTAAATTCGAGTGCCTTTTTAATGTACTTCCATCCGTCCCTGTAATAATGTTCATTATGCTATATAGTATATAGTTCATATATGTAACTAACTAATTCCATAAGAAATAGCCGCGCAAAATCGCTGAAAGGCTCTTTATCAAGTATAGAAAATATTGAGTGTGAGATATTTTGTAATAAAATTGTTTTTTATTTGTTTCCAGGTCCACCTACTATCTGGGCTACTAAAGTAGTGACTCGCCAATACATATTTAACTAACTACGGAGTCAATTTTATATTTTGTCTTGGTGACGTCACTACATAAACGGTGCGAGCTAGTCCTTTTCTTCGAGATTCAAACTTATCGTACAGTTATAAAATTTGGCACACTTATAGATACCGACAAATTAAATTGAAATAAATTCTTGCATTTTTTCGATTTGAGGCCCCTCCGCTATAAGGAAAAATTTGTGAAAACAGTAAATTTTTTTCGTCACAGTTTATTGGCACTATAACGGCGCGTCTGCATAGGCAGCTTGTTCTTAATCAAGCCAAAGCTTCGCAAGATATAACCCTTTAAAGTAGCACCACTTTTGGCCAAATTTTGATGGTTTTTCCTCATTAACGCGAAAAGCACTGAAACGATTTAAATGTATGACGTAAAAACTGAAATTGAAAAAAATTCCGTTTTTGCAAAACATGGGGGTTGTTTGCGTGCTTAGTGGGAAACTGGGTAACAGAGACCACAGGTTTGGTTTTTTTCTGATAGACATAGGACCCTTAGGACTCTACGGCCCTATCTTAAGAAATTTTTTCCATCGGTTCTCGAGATAAGGCCTTTAAAAATTTAACCTTAAAATGCTGATATCTCAAAAACGACTGAACCGATTTCGATTTGGTTTTCGGTTTTCTTAATAAGATAAAATTTTTTTTGTTATTTTCAGCTTTGAAAAAAAGGGCGGGGAGATAGTGAATATAGCCCCGTTATATATTACTGGTCTTTATAACCTGACAAATATATGTATGTTTTTATAAATATATACCTTTTCTTTATTTTAATTGAACTTAGAACTAAAATAACCGCCTAAATCATTAAAATCTATGTATGTGCGCTGCTTCAACACTTTTTTCCAGAATAAATTAAAAATCGGAGTTGCGCTGTATTAGTAAAATCGAACGAGCGGTTGGTCACCTTATTACCTATTAACCGATAAAAAACCGTGGGCGTTCCCCGCCGCGGTTTCTGTTCTGTCGAATTCTATAGCGACATGGCGTCCCCTCTTTTTATAGTTTGCAATTGCCAGGCAACTCACTATGGAATTCTACAATGCACAATGCGGACCCAGCGTACAGACAACCATTGTTGAAGCGATTTTTGCATGCGCCTGTCTCTAGTCGATATGCTGCAGGGTAAAGGCGTCCGTTGGTTGTTGGTTGTGTTACCACTGTGTACATTATTGAAATAGTGTCCGGTTACCGACGTATTATTTACGTTCGGTTCTGATTCGGTTTTTGTTTTGATTATTGGGCACAATATTTTCTGTGTTCGATTCAGTGTGTGTTTTACTGGAAAAAACGTTTTCGAGGAGAAACGACGATGACAAAAAATACTTTTTGAACTCTGAAGAGCCGTCCTCTATATTTAACGTAAATAAACCGGCTAAGGTGAAAGACAAAGTGTACATTCGACATTTTAAAGAATCGTGGGATAAAGAGTTTGGGTGGCTGTGTGGTAGCCACTATTTGAATAAAGTTTTTTGTGCCGTGTTTAATAATTAGTGTTCAGCCAACTGTATGGACAAGCAGCAATTTAAAATTGCCTACCTGATTTCGCTGATTTTACTGAATTTTGGTATTTACAATATTAGCATATTATTATATATTTTTATTTTTTATATGTGAGTACACACACACCTATTGCGAAAGTCATTATAACACCAGTGTGTTATGTACTTATTCGTGTGCTAGCGTTCGTTCGCAAAAATTCACAGGAATATTGTGAGGACATTCTTAACGAAAAAACAACAAAGCTTGCAGGCAGCTCCTCAAAACGGGGATATTAGTAGCTCGTATACTAGTTTCAGTCTTGTTGGACCTCCTTGGTACGAGCGTAACAAGTGTTAAGGGACGATTAGTGAAGATGATGATGTCTGAAAAGGAAATATGAAATGTGGACATTTACTGAAAACAGACCAACTGCCGATTTGCAATATCAGTCAGGGTATCCTCAGGTTTGAAGCGAAATTTGACGTCACTACGAAGACAGATATAATCAGTGTCAGTAAATCTCTCTCAAGCCCGGAGAAAAATTGAAGGGAATATTGTGAGGACATTCTTAACGAAAAAACAACAAAGCTTGCGGGCAGTTCCTCAAAACGGGGATATTTATATGATAGAAATATTGAGGAACTACCCGCAAGCTTTGTTGTTTTTTCGTACAAAAATTCACCTTTCTTTCTCATTTGGACACCCTTTATAATAAAGAAATAGCTCTAAAGTGCACAAAAACTATTAATGATTGCTTAATTATTGGTGGTGAGCCCAAAAACGTTCAGTCTGATTTGAAACATGTGGGACTTCGTTCTGGTTTGCCATCAGTCGCACAATACATGTTACACATTTGCAATCTACGCAATAGGACCGTTTGTAATTTATGCATTACATTAAATAAATAAATGTATGAAGTTTCCCCGGCTCGAACATTTACCGAATAGCGGCAGGCTGGCCGGTTACGGCGGCGGCGGTCCCGCAGTTAATAAACTTTCGAAAATATTTAACAATCCGTTATTAGGGATTTTCGGTCAGATTCAATGATATTTAAGTAAGGTAACTAGAAGTAGTATCTAAAATACCAGGCGCTGACCTATGGGGTGAGGGGGAAGGGTAAATTTCCCCCCCTCCAAATCCCAAAATATATTTGGTTTTGAGACACACATACACCTTCTGGTTTTTAAAATTTTGCGACAGAGCTTGTTAAACTGCTAGGAGCTATAGATTCAAAATGGCGAATCCAAATTGGTAGAGTATTTATTTATAAACCAATTTGTCTCAAATTTAAAACTGTATGTTGTTAAAGTTAATATTTTTTTAATTATACCTAAAAATGGCGCTTCCAAGATGGTGGAATTTTCCATTTATAACTAGTATATATTAATTTTAAAACTTGAGGTGTTTATTTACTTATTTATAGTCTCAGGTCGCTAAGTATGATTTTCCAACTAAAATAAAAGTCAAAACAGCGGATCTAAAATTGCGGTCGTTTTATTTTAAAAATCGATATTTATTAACTTAAAATTTATGATTTTTGAATTATAGTTAAAATGGATACGTACTACATTTGAAACTTTATGGTAAAATGGCGGACTATTTCATTTATGAACCGATATGTATTTTAATTTATCCGTGAAAGTAAATTGAATATAAAAGGAGTTGTAATAGTTAGTTAAGCCGTTTAAAACAGAAAAAAAACATATGCATGATATTGTGTTTGCCCACGCCACAACCCAACGTGCATATTATAAATCTAGTAATAACCACCAGCAACCAAAAGGCTCAAATGTCACGTGATGTCAGAATTTGTAAATTACATTCTTTATCATTTAATTTCCAAGAAAGTCATAATAAAATTATAATTTTTATTCGCTATATTGCAAATGCATCACCCTGTATATACAGATTATTATTAATATTTTCCTGCCCTTGTGAGAGGTTAATGTATTGAAAAATTTGCATCGTTTCCTATTATCCTGCTTTGCAAAATTGCCAAATCTTGACAGCAACTTTCTTCAGTTTATAGTATTTGTAGTTACATATTTTTTCAAAACGAATTTCTCTGAGTTCGTTTTAGGTTATTTAAATTTGTACCAAAGTATTAAATTCCTATTTAAGTATACTAATAATTTCCAAGTTGGCCCAGGATTACTTATACGTAATCCTGGTTCAACTCGTATTATTAGTGCACTCCAACAGGAATTTAAAACCAATATAACTCAAAAACGACCTATAGTTCAAAAGATAATATGAAAGATATTATGCAACTTTACATTATCCCCTGAAAAATGCCACGGAAACATAAAAATTGACTGTATTTAAATGCAATTTTCTGAAACAAAATAAACGGATCCATGACGGATCTGATACCTTTCTAGCTAGCCTATTAGAACACTTCCCGTTTTTTTGTACATATCTCAGAAAAAAAGGCTTTTATGATGTTTGAAGGTATTACACAAATTATTAAGATAAAAGTGCTCCATTATATTTCCAAAGCCGCATATTGTTAAGATGCTCCGTTAAAAAGTTCGCAGTTAAAAATAAATTAATTGTCAAAAAACTATCAAGCATTAGTGGATTTGGACCAAAATCTATTCAGCTCGTTACAATGTCAAACACTATTTCACCTAAACATTTCATGAAAATGGGTTCAGCGGTTTAGAAGCTATCGTGTTGCGGACAGAGATACACGCAGACAGACGTCACAACGATATTGCTCAGATAGCTTCAAACACACCCAAATAACGCAGTTTCGGCGTTATCTCAATTTTTTTTTTCAAAAAAAAAATCTATTTTCAAAACAACTTGCTTTGCTGCGATTTTCACTATTGTTTTGTCGCTTAAAAACCAAAGCTTAGTAGGAGTAAGTTTTTTTCTTCTCTTGAAATAGCTGAATTCCTCCAAAGACATTGAATATAAGTTACGGCCAGGGACGTAGCTGCTATAGTGGTTCTTCCTATTGAAGGAAAAATGCAACTTTACATTATCCCCTGAAAAATGCCACGGAAACATAAAAATTGACTGTATTTAAATGCAATTTTCTGAAACAAAATAAACGGATCCATGACGGATCTGATACCTTTCTAGCTAGCCTATTAGAACACTTCCCGTTTTTTTGTACATATCTCAGAAAAAAAGGCTTTTATGATGTTTGAAGGTATTACACAAATTATTAAGATAAAAGTGCTCCATTATATTTCCAAAGCCGCATATTGTTAAGATGCTCCGTTAAAAAGTTCGCAGTTAAAAATAAATTAATTGTCAAAAAACTATCAAGCATTAGTGGATTTGGACCAAAATCTATTCAGCTCGTTACAATGTCAAACACTATTTCACCTAAACATTTCATGAAAATGGGTTCAGCGGTTTAGAAGCTATCGTGTTGCGGACAGAGATACACGCAGACAGACGTCACAACGATATTGCTCAGATAGCTTCAAACACACCCAAATAACGCAGTTTCGGCGTTATCTCAATTTTTTTTTTCAAAAAAAAAATCTATTTTCAAAACAACTTGCTTTGCTGCGATTTTCACTATTGTTTTGTCGCTTAAAAACCAAAGCTTAGTAGGAGTAAGTTTTTTTCTTCTCTTGAAATAGCTGAATTCCTCCAAAGACATTGAATATAAGTTACGGCCAGGGACGTAGCTGCTATAGTGGTTCTTCCTATTGAAGGAAAAAGCTAAATAGCGCGTGACAAAACATCGCAAATTAAATCAAAGTGATTTTTTTGTTTATGCTAGCCTGACCAGGTTAAAAACACTAAAAACGCGCATTTTTGTCCGATTAATTTAACGTTAATTCTTTTTCCTGGCATTATCAATATTTTAAATTAGTCAAGTGTTTTAAGAATTGGCTATGTTGGCGCAAATTAAGTAAAAAAGTCGCATCCTTATTCTTTCATATTCGAATAAAACCCTAGGAATATGACATTTGTTTTTTTTGCTAAATCCGTTTTGGTTCAAACTTACGGAAGTATTTTTAAGTAAAAAACTGGAAACAGTAAAATATCTTTTTAACATGTTTGTTGACTCATTTTTTTAATTTAAAATTGGCTAAGTAAGTTAGTCAAAGATTTATCATTATTCAAAACCGGATTTTCTTAATAAAAAATTTTTTAAATCCGAGGCGTTTTTAAAAGTTTTTAAATTGACACACATGTCTATAAAAAGTTCTTTGCCACCACAAAAAGAATTACTTATAAATTGCTGCCCTTCATACCTACACAACGGTAAATGTTGGCTTCAATTTTCTTTTATTTATAACACTTTTTTTGGACATCGTATTTTAAAGTCGAAGCAAATTAGGCGTAAAAATGACGACTAGATGAACAAATTTATAAGGATTTGACATTTTGGTTGTGAACTCCTAGTAGGAAACCTAAGGTGCAAAATCGAGGAAAAAATGTCAAAAATAATAACCAAAAAATAGAAAATCAATGTCAGGCTTTGCTTCCTATAAAGCTTGCATTTACGATAGGTGTCCTTAAGGAAACCCCCTCTACCCTAGGATTAACCTCCTCACCAAACTGAACCTCACGACGATTTTCTGCGTTTAGCTCACAAACTGTAACTTTTTATATTCTTCATCAAATTTCTTATATATGATTCAAGTTTCAAGAGTTATTCCACACATTTTAAATGTAAATACAGAAATTCTAACATTTTTATAATAAATTTTTTAATTCTTTTATTAGTGCTGAAAGCGAAAAATTTAATCCTGTAGTGCTTTTACCTACAAACAAAAGATAGAATACAAGAAAAAAATTAAGTAACTAAAAATAGCTTATTAAAATTTTAAAAACTTTAAGAACATTGACTAAGTAACTACTGTTTATTACTTAATTTTTAAACTAATAATTTTAATAATAATACTAAACTTTTCCTGTCAATAACAAACTCTTTACATATACAATAAATAAAGAAATAAATCTTTATTATTTTTTACAGACACATACACACACATACACACACATGCATTTACATAAACCCATATGCTATAGGTATATGTACAGGTCAAATTACTTTGATAACTAGTGGACAGTGATTATCAAATACCAAATTGCAAGTAATGCAAGGACCTAAAACTATAAACAACAAATGAAATTAAAGAAAGAAAAATAAGAAAAAAGTTTTCTGCTTCGGCCGGGGATCGAACCCGGGACCTCTTGCTGTCTAGGCAAACATTCTATCACTGAACCACCGAAGCCACACATAAATTTTTTCGAAAAACCTCTATCTATGCGGGCCGCGGTGTCTCAATACAAGAACGAGAGACACTCAGGTATTAACTCGACCAAGTCATCCAACTGATCTCTAAATTCTTCTTTCCCACTGTCAAAGGTATGATAACTCAAATTAGACGTAAAGAATCAACGTCTGAAAGCATGAGATCACCTTTTCCGTGTGTTAAAATTTCTGATCGCAAAATGGGCGATTTGCCAATATATTGGCAAATCGCCCATCATACCTTTGACAGTGGGAAAGAAGAATTTAGAGATCAGTTGGATGACTTGGTCGAGTTAATACCTGAGTGTCTCTCGTTCTTGTATTGAGACACCGCGGCCCGCATAGATAGATGTTTTCCGAAAAATTTATGTGTGGCTTCGGTGGTTCAGTGGTAGAATGTTTGCCTAGATAGCAAGAGGTCCCGGGTTCGATCCCCGGCCGAAGCAGAAAACTTTTTTCTTATTTTTCTTTCTTTAATTTCATTTGTTGTTTATAGTGGACAGTGGTTTAATTATATAATAGAATATTATGTACAGTAGGTCCGTAAAGTCTGGAGTCACCCATTATTGCTGATTTAGAGACCGTTGATTGGATGACATGTTTGTTATTAAATAAATGACGTAGTTCATGATTACTTTTAACTCTATTTGACCAATCAGGGTGCTAAAAAAAACTTATTTCATACAAATGTCTTTTATTAAGTGTTTAGGTATGGAGATACCTTAACAAAAATGTACCACATTTGTAATGACCTATCAAAGCCAAATCTGAAAAAATATGCCGGGTGTCCTATTTAAAGAAACATAAGTTTATGCCATAGCTTTTTCTGGAACATCCTGTATAATTAACCATAGCCTTTTCTAACTCGTATTTTAAATCTTTATTTGATATCCAAGCTTTTTCCTAAAAAGCTTACAACTTTTTAAAAAACTTCGTGATTCTACACTTTACGGACACACTGTATAAGTAGGCATAATAAAGGGTTTTGAAAAAATAGAAAGATTAAAATCGGAAAATACAAACTCTTTTGATTTTTTGACAAATGATTTAAAACATAGCATCTTTATTGCTTTAGGAAATTCATTATAAATCTTTGCCCCAACCAAAATAAACATCCTTTGTGTATGGGATAGGTTTGAATAAAACATAAAATAATACGGATTTTTTTTTGTGATCTTTAAAAATAGCCCCATAATAGGGACGTCAATGGAGTTTTCTACAATAAACATTATTATACATTTTCTCTAAAGTACTTAGTATTTAGAAAATTGGATAAAACCTAATTATTTCAGTTTATTTTGCTTATAATATAGAAAGAAATATATGGAGGGGATATCTTTACCACTTTGGGGTTTGTATCCCAGCAAGAATATTACACATGCAACTAATTGATACTTTTTGTAGAATATCTATCAATCTTTGTTTAATGTCATTACAATCATTCTCAAAAATGAGTCGTTTTTAAGTTAAAGGCCACCATAAAAAGGAAATTGTGCAAATTCAAAAATGACGACCAAATGGTTGATATCATACCTCGAAAACTATTACTCTAACAAAACACTTTTTAGCATTTTCGTATAAAATTTAGTTTCAAACTCTTTTACAAACACCAAGGGATTTTAGAAAAACAGAATTTGTGCGCAATTTTTAAAAAAAAACTTCTTTGAATATTATGGACAGTCAACCCTATAATTGTGCCAAGTTTCGGACCTTTTGCACCAAAACCGCATTTTATATCTTTAATGATTAAACTACATAACTAATTTTAAGTCTAAAGCCCATACCACAGGGTTAAATAGCTGTCGCAAATATTTAATGTATTACAAAAGCAATCAATCAACCGTCGAAAACTACCAGAATAATCAAAGAAATGTAAGAAGACTAACAAAATTAGTTCAATTATTTCAATAGATAAAAAATACAATAATAATCGTCTACAAAGCCCCTTCTAAAATATCAGACCCGAGACGTTTCCGAGAATTCGATTAAACATTCCAAGGGTAAAAAGCAGGTAATATCTGAAATTACATACAACAAAGAAACGCGTCTCTAAAATCTAAACCACAAGGTTGCCAAATTTCTGAGGTCGCTGCGACGCGGTCTTAACACGCAAAATACCTTTTATACCACCGAGGTGACTTAGTAGACCGTTTAGTTTCAGTAAAAGCGCCGCTAGCGCCACCGGTAGATACGTGAACTACACGGCCAAAAAGTAGCTATATATACCATTTTGTGACCTCAGAACAAAATTTTGCACACAGCTTGCTGAATGTGTCAGGAGTCATCCCTAAAATTTTTATTGAAAAACGTACATACTACGGATTACAGCCGGCTTTCATCATCCCTTAGCAATGAAGATCGCTGAAAGTGGGTATATTGAAGACTTCCATTTGCCCTATTCCCTAAGAAAATCAGGTGAGTCTGGTGTCTGTTTTAACGCGTTCCCTTGCTACTAATTTGTTACTCCTGCACCATAGTTTAGTCGCTCAACAACCATAAAGAAAATCGAGTATTTAGCCTAGAAATTGAGGTTAGTTGGGCACGTCATTTTCAACTAGCTTAGCCTATAATTATTTACAGTCCATTAACCCCAATCTAAACGAATATAGTTGAAGATAAATAGATTTTATTTATGGATATACCATTTTACAATCATTACAAAAATAGATTTAAGAATTTATCTTATATGGTTATTATTAAAGTATAAAACCAAACTTAAATATTTGAAATAATTTTTAAAATGCCTACTGGATATAAAAATAGAATAATACTCCATAAATTATAATAGCTATAATGTAATCTAATCTAGCTATAATAGCAATATTTCCCTGCACAAGATATAAACCTACTCAAATTAGTGGGTTGGAGTGTTTTGGCAATAGTTCGTTCTGTGAAACTCAATGTGAAATAATTGGTGGTTTCTTAGATTTTGTTGTGGTACAGAAAAAGCAACCTTTTTTAACAACTCTGGATAGTCAATAATGCCATTTAAAATCTTAAATAAAAACATTAGGGCAATTTCTTCTATCTTCTAATTTTGGTAACTCCAAAAGATTAAGTTCATTGTAATTTAGGTTTTTAAAGGGAATATGCAATAAATCTCAGAAATTGTCTTTGTACCTTTTCAAGGAAATCAATCTGAGTATTATAAAATGGTGACCAAACGTTCGATGCATTCTCCAGCACAGATCTAATAAGAGAACAATATACATTTTTTTAACTATAAATATTATTAAGATCACCTAGACTACGCCAAAGAGTAGCTATATATACCATTTTGTGACCTCAGAACAAAATTTTGCACACAGCTTGCTGAATGTGTCAGGAGTCATCCCTAAAATTTTTATTGAAAAACGTTGACACCTCAAAAAAGTGAGGTGACAACGTAGTTTATATACTTTATTTTGTGGTGGCTACGTACCCTATATATATATATATATATATATATATATATATATATATATATATATATATATATATATATATATATATATATATATATATATATATATATATATATATATATATATATATATATATATATGTATATATGTATATATGTATATATGTATATATGTATATATGTATATATGTATATATGTATATATGTATATATGTATATATGTATATATGTATATATGTATATATGTATATATGTATATATGTATATATGTATATATGTATATATGTATATATGTATATATGTATATATGTATATATGTATATATGTATATATGTATAAATGTATATATGTATACATGTATATATGTATATATGTATATATGTATATATGTATATATGTATATATGTATACATGTATATATGTATATATGTATATATGTATATATGTATATATGTATATATGTATATATGTATATATGTATATATGTATACATGTATATATGTATATATGTATATATGTATATATGTATATATGTATATATGTATATATGTATACATGTATATATGTATATATGTATACATGTATATATGTATATATGTATATATGTATATATGTATATATGTATATATGTATACATGTATACATGTATACATGTATATATGTATATATGTATATATGTATATATGTATATATGTATACATGTATATATGTATATATGTATATATGTATACATGTATATATGTATATATGTATATATGTATATATGTATATATGTATATATGTATATATGTATATATGTATACATGTATATATGTATATATGTATATATGTATATATGTATATATGTATACATGTATATATGTATATATGTATATATGTATATATGTATATATGTATATATGTATATATGTATATATGTATACATGTATATATGTATATATGTATATATGTATATATGTATATATGTATATATGTATATATGTATATATGTATATATGTATATATGTATATATGTATATATGTATATATGTATATATGTATATATGTATATATGTATATATGTATATATGTATATATGTATATATGTATATATGTATACATGTATATATGTATACATGTATATATGTATATATGTATATATGTATATATGTATATATGTATATATGTATATATGTATATATGTATATATGTATATATGTATATATGTATATATGTATATATGTATATATGTATATATGTATATATGTATATATGTATATATGTATATATGTATATATGTATATATGTATATATGTATATATGTATATATGTATATATGTATATATGTATATATGTATATATGTATATATGTATACATGTATACATGTATATATGTATATATGTATATATGTATATATGTATATATGTATATATGTATATATGTATATATGTATATATGTATATATGTATATATGTATACATGTATATATGTATATATGTATATATGTATATATGTATATATGTATATATGTATATATGTATATATGTATATATGTATATATGTATACATGTATATATGTATATATGTATATATGTATATATGTATATATGTATATATGTATATATGTATATATGTATATATGTATATATGTATATATGTATATATGTATATATGTATATATGTATATATGTATATATGTATATATGTATATATGTATATATGTATATATGTATATATGTATATATGTATATATGTATATATGTATATATGTATATATGTATATATGTATATATGTATATATGTATATATGTATATATGTATATATGTATATATGTATATATGTATATATGTATATATGTATATATGTATATATGTATATATGTATATATGTATATATGTATATATGTATATATGTATATATGTATATATGTATATATGTATATATATGTATATATATGTATATATGTATATATGTATATATGTATATATGTATATATGTATATATGTATATATGTATATATGTATATATGTATATATGTATATATGTATATATGTATATATGTATATATGTATATATGTATATATGTATATATGTATATATGTATATATGTATATATGTATATATGTATATATGTATATATGTATATATGTATATATGTATATATGTATATATGTATATATGTATATATGTATATATGTATATATGTATATATGTATATATGTATATATGTATATATGTATATATGTATATATGTATATATGTATATATGTATATATGTATATATGTATATATGTATATATGTATATATGTATATATGTATATATGTATATATGTATATATGTATATATGTATATATGTATATATGTATATATGTATATATGTATATATGTATATATGTATATATGTATATATGTATATATGTATATATGTATATATGTATATATGTATATATGTATATATGTATATATGTATATATGTATATATGTATATATGTATATATGTATATATGTATATATGTATATATGTATATATGTATATATGTATATATGTATATATGTATATATGTATATATGTATATATGTATATATGTATATATGTATATATGTATATATGTATATATGTATATATGTATATATGTATATATGTATATATGTATATATGTATATATGTATATATGTATATATGTATAATGTATATATATGTATATATGATATATATGTATATATGTATATTAATGTATATGATAGTATATGTATAGTTAAGTATAGATGTATATGTATATGAATTATGTATATATGTATATATGTATTGTAATTATAATAGAGTGTAAGTGATATATGTATATATGTATTATAATGTATATATGTATATAAGTAGTGATATGTATATATGTATGTATATATGTATATATGTATATATGTATATATGTATATATGTATATATGTATATATGTATATATGTATATATGTATATATGTATATATGTATATATGTATATATGTATATATGTATATATGTATATATGTATATATGTATATATGTATATATGTATATATGTATATATGTATATATGTATATATGTATATATGTATATATGTATATATGTATATATGTATATATGTATATATGTATATATGTATATATGTATATATGTATATATGTATATATGTATATATGTATATATGTATATATGTATATATGTATATATGTATATATGTATATATGTATATATGTATATATGTATATATGTATATATGTATATATGTATATATGTATATATGTATATATGTATATATGTATATATGTATATATGTATATATGTATATATGTATATATGTATATATGTATATATGTATATATGTATATATGTATATATGTATATATGTATATATGTATATATGTATATATGTATATATGTATATATGTATATATGTATATATGTATATATGTATATATGTATATATGTATATATGTATATATGTATATATGTATATATGTATATATGTATATATGTATATATGTATATATGTATATATGTATATATGTATATATGTATATATGTATATATGTATATATGTATATATGTATATATGTATATATGTATATATGTATATATGTATATATGTATATATGTATATATGTATATATGTATATATGTATATATGTATATATGTATATATGTATATATGTATATATGTATATATGTATATATGTATATATGTATATATGTATATATGTATATATGTATATATGTATATATGTATATATGTATATATGTATATATGTATATATGTATATATGTATATATGTATATATGTATATATGTATATATGTATATATGTATATATGTATATATGTATATATGTATATATGTATATATGTATATATGTATATATGTATATATGTATATATGTATATATGTATATATGTATATATGTATATATGTATATATGTATATATGTATATATGTATATATGTATATATGTATATATGTATATATGTATATATGATATGTATATATGTATATATGTATATATGTATATATGTATATATGTATATATGTATATATGTATATATGTATATATGTATATATGTATATATGTATATATGTATATATGTATATATGTATATATGTATATATGTATATATGTATATATGTATATATGTATATATGTATATATGTATATATGTATATATGTATATATGTATATATGTATATATGTATATATGTATATATGTATATATGTATATATGTATATATGTATATATGTATATATGTATATATGTATATATGTATATATGTATATATGTATATATGTATATATGTATATATGTATATATGTATATATGTATATATGTATATATGTATATATGTATATATGTATATATGTATATATGTATATATGTATATATGTATATATGTATATATGTATATATGTATATATGTATATATGTATATATGTATATATGTATATATGTATATATGTATATATGTATATATGTATATATGTATATATGTATATATGTATATATGTATATATGTATATATGTATATATGTATATATGTATATATGTATATATGTATATATGTATATATGTATATATGTATATATGTATATATGTATATATGTATATATGTATATATGTATATATGTATATATGTATATATGTATATATGTATATATGTATATATGTATATATGTATATATGTATATATGTATATATGTATATATGTATATATGTATATATGTATATATGTATATATGTATATATGTATATATGTATATATGTATATATGTATATATGTATATATGTATATATGTATATATGTATATATGTATATATGTATATATGTATATATGTATATATGTATATATGTATATATGTATATATGTATATATGTATATATGTATATATGTATATATGTATATATGTATATATGTATATATGTATATATGTATATATGTATATATGTATATATGTATATATGTATATATGTATATATGTATATATGTATATATGTATATATGTATATATGTATATATGTATATATGTATATATGTATATATGTATATATGTATATATGTATATATGTGTTAGCTCCCGCTAAATTTCGCGGTTGTTTTTAAATTTTAGAACCACACAATTGGATGAAGGACAGAGTACATTTCTCGCGCATTTGACATGCGCACCAAGAATCAGAGAGATCATTTCTACCGCCTCGAGAAAAATGGCGTGTTAATTACTTTCTCCAACTATTACAAATTTCTACACTTGAAAGTGCTCAATTTTGGTGTACTGAAGCATAGAACTGGAAACTTCAGCCCTTCAGCTACGTGGTGCCATCACGGTCTAGGACAACTTGGCGCCGCCAACTGGGCGCCGCCAACTCGGCGCCGCCAACTGGGCGCCGCCAACTCGGCGCCGCCAACTGGGCGCCGGGCCAACTCGGCGCCGCAAACTGGGCGCAGGCCAACTCGGCGCCGGACTAAAATTTTTTTTTTGATAAAATGTGTAGATGAAAAATAAAATATTTTATTTATATAAAAACATCTTTAAAAAATCCTTTACTAACTAACTATCTATCAAATCTTGTGAAGCGTTTTGAACACACTTCCCATTATCCGATTTGGATGAAATTTGGTACACGCGTAGTGGTCCCATGACAATACAACATTATGAAAAAAAATATCCTACCACCCCTACCCCCACCTCTTCTATAGAAAAATGTGTTCTTGACACACTTCCCGTTATCCGATTTGGATAAAATTTGGTATACACATAGTGGTCCGATGATAATACAACAATAAGAAAAAATATCCTCCCACCCCTACCCCCATCCCCTTCCATAGAAAAATTTGTTTTTGACACACATCCCGTTATCCGATTTGGATGAAATTTGGTATACATATAGTGATCCGATGACAATACAATATTAAGAAAAAAAATATCCTCCCACCTCTACCCCCACCCCCTTTAATAGAAAAATGAGTTTTTGACACACTTCCCATTATCCGATTTGAATGAAATTTGGTATTTACATAGTGGTCCGATGACAATACAACATTAAAAAAAATATATCCTCCCACCCCTACCCCCACCCCCTTCCATAGAAAAATTTGTTTTTGACACACATCCCGTTATCCGATTTGGATGAAATTTGGTATACATATAGTGATCCGATGACAATATATTATTGAAACAAAAAATCCTACCACTCCTACCCCCACCCTCATCTATAGAAAAATGCGTTTTTGACACACTTCTCATTATCCGATTTGGATGAAATTTGGTATACATATAGTGATCCGATGACAATACAATATTAAGAAAAAAATATCCTTCCACCTCTACCTCCACCTCCTTTCATAGAAAAATGAGTTTTTGACACACTTCCCATAATCCGATTTGGATGAAATTTGGTATTCACATAGTGGTTCGATGATAATACAACATTTAAGAAAATATCCTCCCACCCCTACCCCCACCCCCTTCCATAGAAAATGAGTTTTTGACACCCTTTCCATTATCCGATTTGGATGAAATTTGGTATACATATAGTGGTCCGATGACAATACAACATTGAAAAAAAAAATCCTACCACTCCTACCCTCATCTATAGAAAAATGCGTTTTCGATGGGAGGACATTTTTTCAAATGTTGTATTGTCATCGGACCACTATGTGAATACCAAATTTCATCCAAATCGGATAATGGGAAGTGTGTCAAAAACTCATTTTTCTATGAAAGGGGGTGGGGGTAGAGGTGGGAGGATATTTTTTTCTTAACATTCTATTGTCATCGGATCACTATATGTATACCAAATTTCATCCAAATCGGATAACGGGATGTGTGTCAAAAACAAATTTTTCTATGGAAGGGGGTGGGGGTAGGGGAGGGAGGATATTTTTTCTGATTGTTGTATTATCATCGTACCACTATGTGTATACCAAATTTTATCCAAATCGGATAACGGGAAGTGTGTCAATAACACATTTTTTTATAGAAGGGGTGGGGGTAGGGGAGGTAGGATATTTTTTTCTTAATATTATATTGTCATCGGATCACTATATGTATACCAAATTTCATCCACATCGGATAACGGGATGTGTGTCAAAAACAAATTTTTCTATGGAAGGGGGTGGGGGTAGGGGTGGGAGGATATTTTTTTATTATTGTTGTATTATCATCGGACCACTATGTGTATACCAAATTTTATCCAAATCGGATAACGGGAAGTGTGTCAAAAACAAATTTTTCTATAGAAGGGGTGGGGGTAGGGGTGGGAGGATATTTTTTTCTTATTGTTGTATTATCATCGGACCACTATGCGTAAACCAAATTTTATCCAAATCGGATAACGGGAAGTGTGTCAAAAACACATTTTTCTATAGAAGGGGTGGGGGTAGGGGTTGTTTGGATATTTTCTTAATGTTGTATTGTCATGGGACCACTACGTGTGTACCAAATTTCATCCAAATCGAATAATGGGAAGTGTGTGAAAAGCGCTTCACAAGATTTGATAGATAGTTAATTAGACAGAACATCTGAAGCTAAATAAAAGCTTGTAAAAAATTGCGTAGGATTTTTTAAAGATGTTTTTATATAAATAATAAATTTTATTTTTCATCTACACATTTTGTCAAAAAAAAAAATTTTAGTCCGGCGCCGAGTTGGCTGGCGCCCAGTTGGCGGCGCCGAGTTGGCCCGGCGCCCAGTTGGCCCGGCGCCCAGTTGGCCCGGCGCTCAGTTGGCCCGGCGCCCAGTTGGCGGCGCCGAGTTGGCGGCGCCCAGTTGTCCCATTCCGTGCCATCATTAGATCCAATCAGGGGCCCCTGGAACGTGGAGAAATTGGCTGCAAACTGGTGAGTGCTTTGTTTCTGATTTCCGTTGTGTGGGTAACAGCAATTAACATATGGACCTTAATTATTTCGTGATTTCGTATCAATTAATTTATGTTTGTTCGCGCTTTCATTTAATAAAATATATACAGTCCATTGCAGTTATCGTTTTTCTAACTGCGGGCATACATAAAGTGTTCCTTCGAACCGAATAAATAAATTAAATCCATTCGACGGTATTTAGGGCAGCCATTTTCACATTTTCGCCGCGACCACACGGCCTTGAATTTTGCCAATCGTATTGAACCGTAGATTTTCGTTCGACCTTCGGTTATCGGCGCAATTCACCTGTTTTCGGTCCGCTGCTATGGTAACGCAGGGTCTACCGCGTGGTCATTTCAGTAAACAAAATCGAGGATCAATCAAAACAAACAAACAACATTTCTGTGATTAGATTTGTTCCATACCAATTCGATATTTAAAACAATTTTCATCAATTGCGATAAATTAGTGCATATTTTGAGGTTTTGTGATCTGTAAAAAGTTGCATAGCTTGAAAGTCCTAAATACAATTTTTGTTGAAAAATGGTTTACTTATCGTCAAAAATTCTACACGTAGATCCGATAAACATTAAAAGGAAATTGTCAAAAATACACTCTATAGAATGCAAAAAAATTAATACATTATCTTAATTTATATATTTTTGGGTTTGCAATGTTTATGACAGAAAAAAATTTATTTATCCGTAACAATAAATTTAATAAAAAAGAAATTGTGATAACTAGTTAAGCCGTTTAAAACAGAAAACCATATACAGGAATGATGTGTTTGCTCACGCCACAGCCCAACGCGAATATTATTAATCTAATAATAACCACCAGCAATCACAAGGCTCAAATGTTGACGTGATGTTAGAATTTGTAAATGACATCCTTTATCAAAAAAGTTTCACGGGCGAATCCTCAGAGGTAAAGTAGCTTGGGGACGCGTTTCGGCTCCCAGAAGACAGCCTAAGCCCTGAATTTTTTTAAATTTGAAGGAATTTCACGAGTTAAAAAGTCCTAACAAAAAAGTTTTACGGGCAAGTCCTCACAGGTAAAGGTAGCTCGGGGAAGCGTTTCGGCCTCATTAGGCCTCATTCAGCCCGAGCAAAACCATGAAATGAAATGATCATGTCGGTATCTGAAAAAGAAATAGGAAATATGGTGTTTACTGAGGAGAGACCAACTGTCAATTTGCAGCTTTGACATTCTCTATTATTTAATTTTCAAGTAAGTCATATCAAAATTATAATATCTTTATATTCAATTTAGCACTGTGCCTAAGAGTCATTTGCAGCCGTAATAGCCAAGTTTACAAAAATACTTCCAAACTAGTGAGAATCTTTCCTTTTAAAATTTGTATTGGAGAACTTGGCTTTACTTTCTATCTCAATTCTTTTAACGGAACACCACTATCGCCTACTTGGCTTTTTTTACATGAAATGTTTTTGTTATGATTTCACTCCTTTTTTAAAGGATTTGGATAACATTTAAGTTTTAAAGTAGAAGTTTTGCAATGCCTTATTAAAAATGTTGAGATTTTTTTTATATTTTCCTATGGTTTTATTATAGTTCCTATCAGCCTTCTAAAGCTCAGCTTTCTAGTGTTCCTCGAAATAGGCAATGCTAATTTTACATAACTTTACATTTATAGGGGAGGAAAGTAAATTAAAATTTTGTTGTTTTTAAATTTTTACTATACTTAGTTTTATCATAGTTCCTATCAGCCTTCTAAAGCTCAGCTCTCTAGTGTCCCTGGAAGTAGGTAAAGTTAATTTTACATAACTTTACATTTATAGGGGAGGAAAGTAAATTAAAATTTTGGTGTTTTTAAATTTTTTCCTATAGTCTTTCAAAGCTCAGCTCTCTAGAGTTTCTAGAAGTGGACAATGCTAATTTACATAACTTTACATTTATAGGGGAGGGAAGTTAATTAAACTTTGGGGTTCTTTAATTTTCTTTTGTAGTTTTATCATTGTTCCTATCAGCCTTCCAAAGCTCAGCTCTTGAGCGTTTCTGGAAGTGGGCAATGTTACTTTTACACACTTTATAGGGGAGGGAAGTAAATTAGAATTTTGGAGTATTTTAATTTTTTTCTATAGTCTTATCATAGTTACTATCGGCCTCACAAAGCTCAGCTCTCTAGCGTGTCCGGAAGTGGGCAATGTTTTTTTTACATAACTTTACATTTATAGGGGAGGAAAGTAAATTATAATTTTGAGGTTTTTAATTTTTTTTATATAGTTTTATCATAGTTCCTATTAGTCTGCCATTTCTGGAAGTGGGCAATGTTACTTTTACATAACTTTACATGTGTGGGGGAGGGGAGTAAATTAGAATTTTGGGGTTTTTTGATTTTTTCCAGGGGTTTGGTCATAATTTCTATAAGTCTGCCAAATTTCAGCTTTGTAGCATGTCTAGAAGTACAGTAGAATATTGATGATCTATACATGAGTGAGTGGCAATTTCGACGTTTTTTGAAATTTTGTAACTACTTTACTACTGAACGGAATTCCATGAAACTTGGAGGGGTTGTTAACTCCATGAAGATCTACGACTGTGCAAAGTTTCAGGTGTAGAGTTTTAGATAGGTCAAATATCGGCTGAAATGTTTCAAGAAAAGATGGTATACGGCGCGCGAACCTAACCTATAAAAATAATACAGTTTTTTTTTCTGATTTTTAAAAATAGCCCATGATGTCTTAGGTACTTAGTTTTTAGAAAATTAGATAAAACCTAATTATTTCACGTTATTTAGCATATAATATAGAAATAATATAGAAATACATATATGCGGGTTATTTCTATGCGGGTAGACCTAAAACTTTATGGTTTGTATCTTACCAAGAATATTACCCATGCAACTGATTAATAATTTTTGTAGAATATTTATCTATCTTTATTTCATGTCATTTCAATCTCAAAAATGAGTAACTTTTAATTTAAAGGCCACCAAAAAAACAAATTGGACATCATACCTCAAACCTTGTTTTTAGTCCAACAAAAAACACAGTTTTGCATTTTCGTATAAAATTTTGTTGGCTATAATTTTTGTTTCAAACTTTGTACAAAAACCAAGTTATTTAAAAAAAACAAAATTCGTAATTTATTATATTACAAAATCAATCAAGTCAAGTTAAATAAAACCGTTAAAAACTACCAGCCAGAATAAGCAAAAAAATGTAAGAAGACTAGCAAAATTAGTCAAATTATTTCAATAAGATAAAAAATACAATAATAGTCCTTTACAAAGCCCCTCTTAAAATATCAGACCCAGGCACTCGTTTCTGAGAATTATATTAGATATTCCAAGGGTAAAAAAAGCAGGTACAAATTACATATAACAAAGGAATTCGTAGAGTCTAAAATGTGGTTTTAACACAGTCTAAAGATCTATTTAATAATGATACAGTTTCAAGATAGTTTGCAGCATAACTTTTTAATTACATAAATATATATAGTTTAGGTACCTTCATACTGTGTAAAACAACATCTTCGAAATAAAACAGAACCGCCAAAGCGAAATCGAGGAAAACATGTCAAAAATAATAACCAAAAAATAGAAAGCTTGACGTTAGCTTCGCTTCCTATAAAGCTTGCCTTTACGATGAGTGTCCTTAGCTAGGGCACCTCCAAGACGTAAACAGGGAGGTGCGAAGCACCCCAAAGCATAGTCACATAGAAACTGACTACTAATCGGCTTTGCTCGGAACACAAAAAATGGCCGATATTCCAGTAAAATGATAACTGCAATGGACTGTATATATTTTAATTAATGAAAGCGCGAACAAACATAAATATATTGATAGGAAATCACGAAATAATTAAGGTCGATAGGTTAATTGTTGGTACCACACAACAGAAACAAAGCACTCACCAGTTTGCAACCAATTTCTCCACGTTCCAAGGGGCCCCTGTCTGGATCTAATGATGGCACCACGTAGCTGAAGGGCTAAAGTTTCTAGTTCTATGCTTTAGTACACCAAAATCGAGCACTTTTAAGTGTAGAAATTTGAAATAGTTGGAGAAAGAAATTAACACGCCATTTTCTCGAGGCGGTAGAAAAAGGATATCACTGATTGTTGGTGCGCATGTCGAAATGCAAGTACTGAAAAATAATGGAATTTCCTTCGACAAGTCGCCGGTTTGGCTTTACAAGCACATTTAAAAATAATTGTCGGTATTGACGATTGTAACTGGAAAGTTACGATACATATGGAATTTTATATGAAAAGGCACCTACCTCGGACTCTCTTGCGGCTCCAGCCAACGTTTAAACGTCCAGTTTTTCACCTCAAAATTCACTTTTTTGGGAACGTGATTTTTCTAGTGTCTTGTTGTGACGGTGGTTGTTTGCGCACTCATCGCGGCGCTGCTTGTCCTCGCACGTGTGCGGTGCCGTGAAAACCCATATGCATATGTAAGAGCGCGAAAATTTAAATTATTTCAAACGCGCAGAAAAGGAAAAGAAAATGAAAAATAGGAAATTCATTGCTTGCACCAACATTTTCCGGCCGCCAAAACACGTGTGTTTTTACTTAGTTAAGAAAAGAAAAGGAAAAAAAAATTAAATAATATTTGCCTATTAGCAATTAAACGATACAATTTAACATTAACCCAAATATGCATTAAATTATGCATGTAAATTAAAATTAAAAAAAGAGAAAAAAAATACTTAGAAAAAATTAAGAAAGAAAAAGAAAATTTTGCCTTATGCGTCGGGCATAGGCAAAGGACATAGTTTCACTACTGGTCGACGATATGTTCCTGTAGCTGTTTTAACGGTCACAACACGAATATGACCGTCTGAGCCAGGGTGTACGTCGACAATTCGCCCAACAGCCCATTGCAATAGCGGTTTTTGTTCATTTTTTACCACGACTAAAGTATTTAGTTTAATATTGTTAGAAGCCTCTGTCCATTTAGAACGCTGTTGCAAGGTGTTTAGGTACTCCAAGTTCCAGCGTTTCCAAAAATCGGACTGGAGCCTTTGCACCAGCTGCCAGCGGGACAGGGTGTTCAACTTGGAATCAGAAAAATCGGGTTCTGGTACGGAATTCAACGGTTCCAGGGTAAGAAAATGACCAGGGGTCAGTGGAAGAAAGTCATTCGGCTCCATACTTTGGGCATACAGAGGCCGGCTGTTTAGTATGGATTCGACCTGACACAAAAAAGTAAAAAACTCTTCATAGGTTAACCGTTGCTCACCTATTACACGTTTTAAATTTGCCTTGGTGGATTTAACTCCTGCCTCGGCTAGTCCGTTTAGGTGCGGACTACCAGGACTTGAAAAATGCCAGGTAATTTTTAGACTGTGACATGCTTCCTAGGAGTACTGTTTGAGTAAACGATCAGCTCCCAAGAACGCGCTACCACAATCTGAGTAAATGTCAGAAATTCTTCCTCTTCTTGCCACAAATGTCTTAAAAGCCACAAGAAAGGTAGGGGTGGAAATATCGGAGGTAAGTTCTAGGTGAACTGCCTTTGTTGCGGAGCAGACTAAGACAAGAATATAACCTTTGGATACCTTTGCACCTCGGTACTTTCCCATTGTAATTGGAAAGGGACCACAATAATCTATGGCAACATGTGAAAATGCTTTTACTTGAGAGATGCGTTGAGCAGGCAAGTTGCCCATGATTTGTACGGAAGGTTGAGGATTTAATCGATAGCATAAAATGCAATGAGAAGTTATACTCTCGATTGCATAGCGAGGGGAAAGGATCCAAAATTGTTGTCTCAAGAGGTAATGCAACGTTTTTTGACCAGGATGACAGTACCTTTTGTGAGTGTACTCAATGACAAGTTAAGTAAGACGGTGAGAACGTGGTAGAAGTAAAGGGTGTTTTTCTGAATAAGAGAGTTCGGAAGAATGTGGTAATCGACCCCCCAAAAAGTGAAAGTTTACGAAATTGTTTAGGAAGTAGCTTTGCGTCATTCAAACGTGAAATGAGATCAGCAAAGATGGAACGTTGAACATGCCGAACGAGAACAATAAGAGAATGTTGAAGTTCTACTTCGGTAATATTTTCGTTAGGATATTTAGATTTCTTTTCGGTAAGGCGAAAAATATAGGAAATTATGCGTTGAATTTTCTCTAGGGAAGAGTAACGAGAAAGAAAAGTATCAAGCCAGTGTGGTTCAACTGTGCATATTTGAAATACTGATTTGCGTTCTTCCAGAATAACCTTGTTTTCCGGAGGGTCTGGACAGCGAAAATCATCAGGCCAGCTCTCTTTTGGTAGCCTAAGAAAACAAGGACCTTCCCAATACAAGTCATGTTTGACAAGTTGATTAGGCATAAGACCGCGCGAAGCACAGTCGGCTGGATTTAGCGCTGATGGAATATATTTCCAGGCCGTAGGAGAAATGGACAGACTCAAGTTTAGCTAGTTCTTGTATAGTACGAATAGCTAAGTAAGGTGATGACTTAAGTCCATAAACAACTGTTCCTAAGGAGTAGGTTTGGACAGGATCATCCTCAGAAAATCTCCATAGAATATTTTGATAACGCGTGTGCTCAGGAATAATTAAAATCTGTCGGAACATTTTTACTATGTCAGTAACAAAGGCTACAGCATGAATTCGAAAATTAAGTAGAATTTCACGGACATCATTTTGCAGTTTAGGACCTGCGCACAACGTCTCGTTGAGTGAGACACCTCTGAGACTACGTTGAGACCCATCAAAGACCACTCTTATCTTCCCAGTGTTCCAGACACTGTGATGAGGGATAAAGTAGGAATTATCCAAGACATCTTTAGATATAGGCGTAGGAATAGGTATCATGTGACCAGTGTCTAAATAATCTTGCATAAGATCTTTGTAAGCTTGATAATTAGCTGAGTCTTTGAGAAGTCTAGCTTCCTGAAGCTTGAAACTTTTCAAAGCGATTGGATAGGTGTCACCCAACTGGGGTTCTAAGTTTATGAAAGGTAATGGAACGACGAATCTACCTGATTCGTTGCGTGAAACTGATTGTAAAAATAATTTTTCGCACATAATATCCTCAGGACTGTGATGAACCTTATGTGGAACCTGCTCTATCTCCCAGAAGCGCTCTAGGCAGATATCCAGGGATGGTTCGATGGAAGTGTAACAGCTTATGAGTGATTGTGGATTTTGTTGCTTTGAAGTTTCAACTTTACCAATCAGCACATAGCCAAAGATGCTATTAAAAGCACTAGGTTGTCCACGCTCTCCGTGGATAACTCCCTCTTGTAAGAGATGCGGAAAAAGTTCACAACCTACTAGGACATCAATGGAACTTGGTATATGGAAGTTTTGATCAGAAAGTTTGATATTGCGAATGTGATTCCACTTGCTCGAGTCGACAGCGCAAGAAGGAATCTCTGTACAAAGTTTTGGAAGTACTAAAGCCTCAAAATCAAAGGTAGGTCCCGCTTGACCTTGAGGTTTGATAAGACATTTCGTCTTACCTTTGGTATTGGAAGATGTCATTTGATTTAAGCCTTGAATAGAAGTAGAAAAGAAGCTTTTCGAAAGACCTAAATGATTTAGACATTTTTCTGAAATAAAGTTTGCCTCTGAGGCAGAATCGAGTAAGATACGAACTGGTTTGTAATGTCCCCTTGAGTCTAACATGTCAGCTACAACGGTAGAAAGTAGAAAAGTGGAATTTTTGGAAATCATTGTCGCATGACAGTTTGTGGAATGGCTTCCTGACATAGGGGTGCTATTGGAATTGGAAAGTGGAATATTAGCGTTCTCTGGAGGATATGAATTAACACTCACAGAGGGCGCTACTGGTTGTAGAACATGGAGAAGACTATGATGTCTGGCTCCACACGTGATGCAGTTGTAGGAGGAGGGGCAATTCACAGTCTGGTGAGCAAAATGTAAGCAATTTTGACATAGATTCACCTGCCGAACATAACCCATCCTTTCCTGTGGACTTTTGTTTTGAAATTCGATACATTTCGATAATGCGTGATTCGAAGAACATAGGTAACATTTTATTTTTGGATTAAAAGTTCTGTTCTGATTATTTTGTATTTAAGGGTTGCTGCGTTGATTGCTATTTTGTAAAGTATTTTGTTGATTTCTTGAATTTGAACTTTGATTTGAAATAGTTGTATTGAAAGCAGAAGGTGAATTAAAATTATTAAAACTGTTTCTCTGAAAACTGTTCTGTTGAGAATTACGCGTAGTTTGAGGTTGTCTAGGGGTTTGATTTTGCCTACTAAAACTGGGAATTTGCACTACAGATTCGAGCGCAACGCAATGATTTTCTATAAACGTGTAAAGATCAGTGTAGGACGGAATTTCTGAATTATTTTTCTCTCTACTATAGTAAAGTTCGAAATCAGTCCTCATCTTGCCTTCAAGTTTTGAGAGCATCATGTTAAAAGTAAGAAAGTCCCATTCTTTTGTAGGAAAACCAAGCTCATTTAAGATGGCTAGATTCTCAGAAAATGTATCCAACATGGAACGTAATTCTTTCCCAGAACTGGACTTAGTTGAAAGAAAGTTAATAGCATTCAAAACGGTAGTAGCAATAATTCGTTTATTTTGATACCTCTTTACTAAGGTTTCATACGCAATGTGATAATTGCTATCTGCGAGGGGAATGGTTTTTACTAGAGAAAGGGCTTCATTCAGAACAGAACTCCGCAATTGTTGAAATTTCTCTATATCACTTAAATCAGAATTTTGATGTACCATGACTTTAAATAAGTCAAACCAGTGTTGCCAGTTTTTATAATTACCATCGAAAATTGGCAACATTGGTTGTGGAAATGATCTTGTATTTGACCTCTGAACAATATTTTGTTGGTTCGGGTTGCCTACGTAATTGACAGGGACTAAAAAGGTCGTAGTAAATACCCTTACATTCATAATAAAGGTTGTCAAAGTCTTTTCTAGTTTTATCCTGCTCGTCAAATGAAAGTTTAAACTCTTCGAGAGAGCCAATAATTTGGTTATGAAAATTATAGAATTGAGCATGACATTCTTCGACGTCTTCATATCTGGATTTAAACAAAAAGTGAAACGCTGTATCGGAGTTCGCTTTCAAAGCTACGTCGTGAGCTTCCGCCATTTGGTTGAAGCTCAAAAGCCTTTTGTCGCAAAGTTTTTTCTGTTTTTGCGTAGACATTTTTGTTTTTGAAAGTTAATTTGTTTTTAAAATTACCCAAAAAAAATGCTTAAAATATAGCTTAAAATATAACCCGAATTTTAGCAAAAATTAATCAATTTTATTATTTTAATTTTATTAACTTTTTTCGAAAATTTTGAAATGAAATGTTTGTAAGTTTGTCTGTATGTTATTATTTGAACATATCCTTTTTAAAAAAACTTTTATGTCTCACCAAGGATTGAACCCCGTACCTCTCGATTCCAAGTCGCACACTCTGTGCATACGACTAGCAGTCCTGTTTGAAAGTTTTTAAGAAAAGTCGGTATTCGAAGAAAGAACGAGCGCGCAACGTGAGACCCACGTCACTATTCAAGCGGGATGACCCTGGTGACGGCGACACTTGCACCTGCGCGTTAACGCGACACCTGTAAAATCCATAATTAAAGGAAAGTAGATGGAAGAACCGCCTTAAAATTTCACTTTCGGCGTATTGACGCCACTTTTACTGAAAATGTAATGAACAAAGCGATCAACTTTGAAAATATGCACATTGGCGATAGTTATTTTTGAAACGTAATGAAAACTTCGGTCAACTTTTAGGAAAATATGTCCAACCGGTGCGAATCAATATGGCGTGATTACCGACAAGAAAATAGCCGACTCACTTTTGGAAATGAAATTTTGAAAATATATGGAAATTTGGAATTTTTGTAGGAAATTGGTGAACCACAGGAGTCTAGGTAGTTGGAGAAACTATTATTTGGGTGGAAGGACCATTAAATGTACGTGCAAGTACTGAAAAATAATGGAATTTCCTTCGACAGGTCGCCGGTTTGGCTTTACAAGCACATTTAAAAATAATTGTCGGTATTGACGATTGTAAATGGAAAGTTACGATACATATGGAATTTTATATGAAAAGGCACCTACCTCGGACTCTCTTGCGGCTCCAGTCAACGTTTAAACGTCCAGTTTTTCACCTCAAACGACACTTGCACCTGCGCGTCTTGTTGTGACGGTGGTTGTTTGCGCACTCTTCGCGGCGCTGCTTGTCCTCGCACGTGTGCGGTGCCGTGAAAACCCATATGCATATGTTAGAGCGCGAAAATTTAAATTATTTTAAACGCGCAGAAAAGGAAAAGAATATGAAAAATAGGAAATTCATTGCTTGCACCAACAAATTGTGTGGTTTTAAAATTTACAAACAACCGCGAAATTTAGCGGGAGCTAACAACTACAGTACCTAGATTTAAAAAAAAAATCTAGATAATCTGAACTAGGTACTTACCTATGTTCAGCGAATTTTTGATAAATTATGTAGCTCTATACCTAGCTGGATATGTTTTATTTACTGACGCTGGCGCCACTTTGGCAGAATTAAGGCCCTTAATTATTATGCAAATAATATAAAATAAAAATATAAAATTTTCATTATTCAGTCTAGCAATTTATTCCCATTTTCTTTTCTTTTATATCTATATTTTTTTTCCAAATCGGCTAACCCATATGTTACTTTTTTTTAGGTACCTAAATTATTCTTCTGAATTTTTGAATAATAAGTAAGGTTCAACTTCTTACCTTACCAAAATATATAGTGCTTTGAGTTGGTTAGGCTATTCAAACCGTGCGATAATTTGTCATGCGCTTATTAGCCCGCGTCGCGTCGTTTTATGCTGTGTATTTCTTATTACAATCTGCGATAAAAACTCATTTAGACAACATAATTTATGAACGGCCCCTTTTCCCACAATTTTTTCAGGACGTGGCAATAGGTGTATGACATCATATTACGGATTTCGTGTTAGCAGGGCCGGGTTTCGTTTTGAGCTACTTGGACTATAACCCCAGGTAAACAGGGAATCCTTTTTCCTATTGTAGAGGACGATTAATTTAAAAAAATTAAATTAGTCATTGTTCCAACAGTTTTAACCGGTATTAAGGATATTCTATTTTATTATTTTAAACTGCGGCTTTTCTGTTTGGAGAGTTGAAGCACTATTAACCATTTAAACGAAAATTTCATAGGACTGTTTTAATTTTCTCTAAGTATTTAGTAGTTTTGTAGTTTTTCTGTGTGAAACCACACCGTAAGGAAAACAAGCGTCTTGGAATTAAATAAATGGATCCATGATGGATCTGATACCTTCCTAGCTCATTAGCACACTCCACGTTATATCAACCTTGAAAACAGTTTTTTGAAAATATCTCTGAAATGAAAGCTCCTACGAAGAACTTTTCGGTTATAACATATATAATTTTTTTCAAAAAACGCGCACTACTATATTCGAAAAACCGCATATTGATGCGACGTTCCATTAAAAAGTTAGCATTTTTTAAACTTTTTAACTGTCAAAAAATTGTTATTAGCATTCACGAATTTTGACTAAAATCTAATCAGCTCGTTGCCGTATCGAGTACTATTTAACCTGAAAATTTCATATAAATCGGTTAAGCGGTTTAGGAGCTATCGCGTTACGGACAGATATACATACATACACACACATACAACACAGACAGACATCACGACGATATTGCTAGGGTAGGTCAAAATACACCCAAATAACACATTTCCGGTGTTAATTTTTTGTCGAAAACAATACCTTCTCTAGCCGTTGCTGTGCACACTAGGAAGGTTGAATTGTTTAGTTTACACTTGAAAACGGTTAGATATACTTGCTTACTGAAACGTCCTGTTTAAAATAAACCAACACAAAAACATTTCATGTAAAAAAGAGCCAAGTACGCGAAAATGGCATTCCGTAAAAAGAATTGAGATAAAAGTAAGGCCAAGTTCTTTAATACAAATTTCATTATAAAATATTTTTACTAGTTGGAAATGTTTTTCTAAACTTTGCTATTACAGCCAAACTTCTTTATGTTCAATTTAGCACTGTGCCTGAGTCATTTACAGCCGTAATAGCCAAGTTTAGAGAAACATTTCCAAACTAGTTTCTTACTTTCATTTTAAAATTTGTATTGGAGAACTTGACTTTATCTCAATACTTTTTACGGAATGCCGCGTACTTGGTTATTTTTACATGAAATGTTTTTGTTATGATTTCACTTCTTTTTTAAAGGAATTGGATAATATTTAATTTTTAAAACAGTAAAATATGCGGAATATTGTTCAAAACTTTTGCAATACCTTACTTAAAATTTTAAGGTCTTTTAGTTTTTCCCATGGTTTTATCATAGCTGCTATCAGCCTTCCAAACCTCAGCTCTCTAGCGTTTCTGAAAGTGGACAATGTTACTCTTGCATAACTTTACATGTATAGGGGAGGAAAGTGAATTGAAATTTTCGTGTTTTTAAATTTTATTCTATAGTTTTATCATAGTTCCTATCAGTCTTCCAATGCTTAGCTCTCTAGCGTTTTTGGAAGTGGGTAATGTTACTTTTACATAACTTGACATTTATAGGGGAGGAGAGTAAATGAAAATTTTTGGGGTTTTTAAATTTTTTCCCATGGTTTTATCATAGTTTCTATCAGCCTTCCAGCGTTTCTGGAAGTGGGCAATGTTACTTTTACATAAATTTACATTTATAGGAGAGGGAAGTAAATTAAAATATTGGTGTTTTAAAAATTTTTCATATAGTTTTATCATAGTGTCTTTCAGTCTTAAAAAGCTCAGCCTCTAGCGTTTCTGGAAGTGAGCAGTGTTACTTTTACATAATTTTACATTTATATGGGAGGGAAGTAAATTAGAATTTTGGGGTGATTTTTCCTATAGTTTTATCATAGTTTCTATCAGGCTGCCAAAGCTCAGCTCTCTAGCATTTCTAGAAGTGGGTAATGTTACTTTTAAATAATGTTACATGTATAGGGGAGGGGAGTAAATTAGAATTTTGGGGCTTTTTGATTTTTTCCAGGGGTTCGGTCATAATTTCTATCAGTCTGCCAAATTTCAGCTCTGTAGCATATCTGGAAGTACAGTAGAAATTTGATGATCTATGCATGAGTGAGTGAGTCAGTGAGTGAGTGGCAATTTCAAGTTTTTTGAAATTTCGTAACTACTTTACTACTTTATAGAAGTCTATGAAACTTGGAAGGGTTGTTAACTCTATGAAGGTCTACGACTGTGCAAAGTATGAGATTCGTAGATCTTTCCGAAGTAGAGTTTTAAATAGGTCAAATATGGGCTGAAATGTTTCAAGAAAAGATGGTACGGCAGCGCGAACTTGGCGAGGTACTGCCGTGCCCTCAGATAAACACAATGGATGTCCAAAGTTTTATTTCTACTCAATCATTGTCTACGAGTTTCAAACGAAAGATTATTTTTTCACTTATATAATGGCAACAAGTTTAATTAGGTGGGTCCTCAAGTCGTGAACGGTTAGCCCAGATATTCCTAAATTCTAAGGTCGACACTGACAGTAACATGTGTTTGTATTAAATGCAGTGTTGTCTTGGCCGTCGGACTCGGTATATTGAATTTTTGGTGTTTTTTTCTGTGTGCTGAGTTTTATTTTTGTAAAAAAGAACTTAGTTGGACGTAAAAATAAACAAGAAGTGCTATGTTTCTGAAAATACTGTGAAAATTCAGCCCAGTGTCGTTTTTTCGAGATGATTCCAGTGACGCAGCTATGTTGCCATCGCCGGGGATTCTGCAAATTCTAAGTTTTCAGGAATGACCGCCACAAATAGGGAAAATTTACACGGGGCCGCGGTTTACTTCTTCTTTTTATATTATTATTACTCTAAGATACAATCGATATTAATGGGACAAACTGCACTTGCCAAAGAAGGAATAATCAGAGTTTTGACTAATTTATCATTTTTGTCTGCCATCTCAAAATCCAAGATGGCGGACGAAATTAAAACGTACCTTCCAAAGATGCTCGTTTATTCTTGTGTTGCGAATATGTTCTAATTAATTTGTTAAATTAGTAAGAAAGCTGCTTCTTGCCAGGTACGACAAGGTACGATTCAGCAAAATTGGTTCAGTGGTTCTATAAAAAAATATTTTTTTCAACCATTGTTTTGCATATTATGTCTGCATTTATTTACTTATAAATTCATTACTACTGAACCGATGTTAGTGGAAATAAACAACATCCTGGTGAGAATTGATTGCTTTTTTAAGATCATGTTCAAAGTTATTGCCATCTTAAATTTTAAGATGGCGGATAGAATTATTCTTGATTCTTTAAAATGGCGTGTTTATTCTTATTTTCCGAAAATGTTTTAGATTTTTTTTAATTTATGAAAAAGCACTACTTTTTCCCCACACAACGAGGTAAAAACTATTAATTCTCAAAATATCTATTTTTGTTTCAACCATTGTTTTAGAGATTATACGATTGTATTGCCAATCCTGTCTGCATTAATTTTCTTATAAATTCTACCAACTTTAGTGAAACACAAAAAATCTTTTGAAATTTGCCGCCATCTTAGAATTTAAGATGTCGGACAGAAATTGCCAATGCAATCGCATAACTTGTAAAACAATTGTACAAAATCAGATTTTGTGAGAACCACTTCGCCGATTTTATTAAATTGTACGTTATTCAGCGGGAGAAAAGTAGTACTTTCCAATAAATTAATAAAAAAAACTAAAACATTTTCGAAAAATAAGAATAAAAGTGCCTCTTTGAAGGATCAAGTATGGTTCTGTCCAACATCTTAACTTTTAGGATGGCGGCAAATTTCGATTATAACCTTGAAAGAACAATGAATTCTCACCATTATTTTTCTTATTTCACTAAGATCGGTTTGGTAATAATGATTTATAAGGAAATGAATGCACACAGGGTTGGCAATGCAATCGTATAATCTGTAACACAATGACGAAAACAGAAATAGGTTTTTTGAGAACCAATACACCGATTTTGCTAATTTGCACCTTGTTGTGCGCAGGAAAAGTAGTGCTTTTCTATAAATTAAAAAAAAAATCTAAAATATTTCCACAAAATAGGAATAAACCCACCATTTTTAAGAATCAAGTATGATTCTGTCCGCCATCTTAAATTTCAAAATGGCGATAAATTTTGATCATGACCTTTGAAAAACAATCAATTCTCACCAGGATGTTTTTTATTTCATCAAAGTCAAAGGTTCAGTAGTAATAAATTTGTAAGGAAATAAATGCAGACATGATTGGCAAGGCAATCGTATAATTTTCAAAACAATGGTTGAAACAAAAATATTTTTTTAGAACCATCAAACCGATTTTGCTGATTTATACTTTCTGCGTGGCAAGAACGCGGCTTTTCTACTAATTTAAAAAAATAATTCAAACGTGTTTGCAACATAAGAATAAACCAGCATCTTTAAAGGGTACATTTTAATATTGTCCGCCATCTTGGATTTTGAGATCGCTGACAAATAATTGTAATTAGTCCAAACTCTGATTAATTCTCTGCCAAGCGCAGTTTGTCCCATTAAAATCGATGGTATAGTCCAAAAGTTATAATGAAAAAAATTTGTGCGGTTTTTTTTTGGCCCACCCGGTATATATGTATTGATTGATTTGTAAGAATTCTAATTTAATTCAGCAGATTTGTTTTTGTAAAAAAAATACTGAATAGAGTTAAAAATATACTATTATAAATCAGTACGTTTTGACGTAGCTAGATTAAAATTTAGCGCTCTTTTTACTCATCTGACTTTAACTACGTGGTAAAAAGGAGGACGGAGATAGCAATTCACAAATAGTATCAAGTCCCTATCCAAGTCCGTTAGTTAATTCAATTTTGCTCTGAGGTAAATGAAGAAATATTTATTTATATTTTATATTTATGTTCCCAATAAGCTAGCTAACATTATTTATTATGCTAACATTTTTAAATATTTTAACAAAGATGCAAGTCAAGTGAATCGCTGGACCACATACCAACAGCCGCCCCAAAATAAAAAATAAACCAAATTTAATTAATAAAATAGGCATAATGCAAGGTTGTCGCTTTGTCGGATGTTACAAGTGCGTGCAATTAAGATGAAAATATACATTGGATATCACAGAGTGATGAATATCAATTGGATCGATTCTTGAATATACTCGCGCCAATATACACGGAAATTTTGGCGTCAAAATTTTTTAAAAATTTTGCTGTATTCTTCATTAGACACATGGTATGCTATGACATCCATTTAATTTAGGTACACCCGGGCCCTCCCATCAGGACTGTACCAAAAACATGGAAAAACGTTGTGACATCTTAATTTGGATGTCACGGCGTCGAAGGATGTCACAAGATATGTAAAATTTTTACGCCTGGATGTCACAGCGATCAGAGGATATCTATATATATACATACATATATATATATATATATATATATATATATATATATATATATGTTATATAAAAATATCCTGCCTACACTTAGAAGAAACCAGAACCTTCTATGAAACCCGAGAACCTTTCAGATAAGAAACTTATTCTGCTGACTTGCGTTTCCCAAGAAATAAACAACACGTGCATTCAAGCCGAATCAGCACTTTATTTCTCAGAACCTTTCAAGATAAGAAAACCATTCTGCTGACTTGCGTATCTCACGGAATAAACACCACGTGCATTCCTGCCGAATTGCACTTTAGTTCTAAGAAGTTTAAATCTAGAATATTAAGGAATTATTCCATTGCTTAATCAGCACCTTTTCTTTATATAAACTAAAATCATTGTAATGTTAAGTCATTCTCTTTAGAATCGTTCTTAAGTACACGTTCAATTATAACGTTTAAGTCCTATATTGTATTTAATCAAAATAAAGTTTTTTAAAAAGTTAAAAGTAAACTTTAAAGTATAACATTTGGCGCAGTCGTACGGATAGTTTAACACACGCGAAAACACGAGTATTCTAATTCGCGAGTGGTGAAGCTCCAGCTCTTTAAGCTATCAAGAATCTACAGCAACCAAGAAGTTACACAGCAACAAAGAAGTTACACGTAGCAACCAAGTAGTTATATAAGCAACCAAGAAGCTAGACAGCAACGAACCAAGCGTCCTCGCAACCAACGAATACGGAAGGAACACCCAGTGAAGCCCCTGGTAGCCGAACACGTGGAGACAAATGGTCCAGCTAAAGCTTTTGTGAGTAAGACAATTGAATCATCACGTTTTATTTTTTTCAAATAAGTTGATATTTTGAAAAATCTGTTCGATTTTCTAACACTGACTTTTACAATTTTGAATTTTTAAGAAAATTTTTTCAACTTAAAAGAAGTAAAAAAAAAATAAAAAAAATAAGTTTTCTGAAACAAAATCTAAAGAAAAGTTTTAATTTAAGTTTTAGAACACAAGAAAACAAAAACCATTAAAAATGACTGAAACTCGTAATAACCAACCAGCAAACGTACCAGCAAACCAACCTATAGTTGAGGTTGAACCTTATCGTTTATCGGAAATTTTCTCAATAATCCCTGAATACGATGGAGATCAAATATTTTTAGGAACTTTTATCAATGCTTGCGATTGTGCTTATAACATGGCCGTCGGAGATCAACGCGATTTATTGGTCATACACATTAAAAATAAATTAAAAGGAAAAGCCGCACAATTAGTTAACTCTCAAAATCCTCTTTCTTGGATTCAAATTAGCAATTATTAACAACATACTATGGAGATACGCGAGACCTTTCTTCATTAATTCAAGATCTACAAAGACTTAAACAACAAACAAACGAATCACCTTTAATGTTTTTCAATAGATTACAAGTTATGAATTCAAAAATGCACGCTTGTATTCAAAAATCAAATTTAAATATGCTTCAAAAAGATGCACAAATCCAAATTATAGATTCTATGGCATTAAATACTCTTTTAACACGATTAGAATCGCGCATAGGTCATATTGTCCGTGCTAGCAATCCTAAAGATTTACTTGAAGCACAAGTAAGAATAAGATGCGAACTACAACTTTCATATTTTGAAACACAAAAAACTCCAAACCGACCCAATGTTTCAAATAATCCCATACAAAATAGCCAAAATAATTTTCGATCGCGAAGAACAGCTTCTCAACCACAAAAATGTTTTAAATGTAATCGTTTAGGTCATCACGGAAGTGAATGCCGTACTTTTGTACAGAGACCACCGGTCTACACAAATCAAATTCAACAATTTAACCAAAATTTCAAAGACCCAATTTTGCCCAAAATCAAAATCAACAATCTAACCAAAATTTTCAAAGCCCCAATTTTGCCCAAAATCAACCAAGCACCTCCAGAAATTTTGTACCACAAAACCAACAAAATAATTTTAGACCATCAGTAATTCAAAGAAATCCAAATTATAATTCCCCACAACATAGAGCACATGTAGTAAACTATTCTGATGAATATTTTAATAATTTTGACAACTACAACCATTATGATCCAAATTTTGAAAATTTTCAGTATGAAAATCAGTTTCATTACGAAAATGAAATCTCACAAGAATTTTCGAATAATTTTGATGAACAATATTTAAATGACATAAGTCAATATAATTTTAATCAACCCGGAGTATATCAAAATTTTGAAAATCAAAATCAAATTTTGCCGCCAGAGACCCAAAATTTTCAAATTGCTTCCAATCAAAACTATCCACCCCAATCGATTCAAAAAACGAAATCCCAATTAGAAGAAACTACTACGAAAATCCAACACAAGTCAATCAATCAAATCCCAGAACAAACATTCGTGTAAATACCAATCTACATAACTTAAACTCAAAAAATCTTTTTTATATTAATGACGCAACAAATAAATTTAAAGTTTTAATTGACACCGGCGCATGAATTTCAGTATTTAAAGAAAAAACAGTTGAAAATTATAATAATCGATTTGCAGAAAATGTAATAGTACAAGGAATAACCGATGAAAAAATTCCAATCACTCAATCAGTTTTAATCCCTTTCGCTAAAGACGATCCACTAAAAGTCTATATTTGTAATTTAGACATAGAATTTGACGGAATATTAGGACTCGATTTTCTTGAAAATTACAAGTGCGTAATTGATTTAAATTCGAAACAGCTATGCACCAATTTTAAAACAATACCTTTAATTCAAGTAACAGAAAAAACTTTTGAACAAAATCCCGAAAATAATCAAAATCAAATAAATCAAAACATACCACCAATACCAAAACCGCGAATAAATATAAATCAAAATAATTTTCAAAATCAGATATCTCTAGAACCGCGAACCGAACAAGTTTTTAAATTAAAATGTAATTTAAAAAACATAGATGCAATTTTAATTGGTCAAGAAATAGAAAAAGTAAGACTACCAAACGCCCTAGTCCACATTAACGAAAATGGTGAATTTTATACATCAGTAATAAATCCCAATGCTATTCCTAAAACAATAAATTTTAATAACTTCTCTTTTGAACCCATACCAAGTGTTCACGATATTTTGAATTTCAATACTAATGAAGACCAATTCATTGATAGAATCGACCTTATTAAAAATCAATTAAGTCTAGAACATTTAAATTACGAAGAAAAAGAACTAATTTCAAATCTTTGTTTTTAATTTTCTGACATTTTCTATATCGAAGGAGATCAATTAACTTTCACTAATGAAATCAAACATACAATTGAAACCAACAATGCTCATCCCATTTTTACTAAATCATATCGGTACCCTCAAATACACAAAGAGGAAGTAAAAACACAAATTAATAAAATGCTCGATCAAAAAATAATCCGAACATCAATTTCCCCGTGGTCATCACCTGTTTGGGTCGTCACAAAAAAACTTCACGCCTCTAACAAAAAAAAATGGGGATTAGTAATCGATTATAGAAAACTGAATGAAGTAACAGTTGACGATAAATATCCACTTCCAAATATTTCAGATTTATTAGATCAGTTAGGTAAATGTCAATAATTTACAACACTTGATTTAGCATCCGGTTTTCACCAAATTGAAATTGATCAAAAAGATATTCAAAAAACAGCCTTTTTTGTCGAAAATGTACACTACGAATTTGTTCGTATGCCATTTGGTTTAAAAAATGCACCCTCCACATTTCAACGTGTGATGGATAACATTCTATTAGGCATTCTAAATGAACGTTGTTTAGTTTATATAGACGACATTATTGTTTATTCACCCACTATTCATGAACACATTTCACGTCTTTCCGAAGTTTTCCAAAGATTACGAAAATCAAATTTTTTGAGAGCTCCAAAACCGTGTCAGTGGACCACGAGTAACGTACTAAACTCCCTCAAAAGAATTGGTAATTAGAATTTGTGCAGCCCTAAGGAAAACAAGAAATCTGATTGGTTTATGCATTTTATTTTCATTCCCTTTTGATACTAATGACATCATATTTGTTGGAATTTGTTTGTTTTCTGACTGTCGAATCTTCCACAAATGTAGAAAAAATAGATCTTCTTAAAAAATGCAACAAACACAAAAATTTACATTGAAGTGTTTAAACTCGTTCGACATTTTAAATTTTGCGGCGTTTGCGGAGAATGTGACAAGAGCTTATAAAAAGAACCGACTATAGCGACGCTAAGTTACCTACATAATTGTAAAGTTGAGTTTTTAGTTTAGGCAAAATAGGGACCTTTTGCACACCCTCCTTTAGCTAATTTTTTACTTTCCTAACACGGCATTAAATGACAGATATCACGTGATATTTAGAAGCCCAATTTTGACCTTTTGGAGCCCGTTCAGATTGGACATCGGTCGTGGCCCGGGCGCGTCCTGGCCGTTCAGATTGCATCCGGTGTGCATTTGGTTAGACTCTGGCGTTCAGATTGCTGGTGAATTTTTACCGGATGCACACTTTCGCACCCTTCAAAATAGGATGACTAAATTTAACCCGCATGCGCATTTAATCAACCCTTTGATTTCTAACCTTTACAACATGTATTGTTTATTATTTGCTTAAATTTTTTTTTCGGCCTTAAAATCAGTGCTAAAATTTTGACTAGGTACTTACTAGGTAGAAATGAATAACCAAATTAGTACTCATTCTCATAACTGAATTTGGTATGAATTTGGTGTTGGACGAAAACACGAGAGTGGTTCAAAAAAAACGTTCGGTCGTCACTTTGGAAATATAATTAAGGTCACTATAATGAACTTCGAGATATAAATAAAATATAATTACATATGATAGTTATCAATTGATCAGCAAGATGAAAATCGTTCAGATTGAAGAATCGATCCGACCACGCACCATCACACACCGGCTGGGGTAACGCCTTTTACCGGATGCACACCGGGTGTTTCAATCTGAACGCGCTCCTGCAGAATCAATTTTTTATCATTTCTCCTTTATTTATCTGTCAAAAGCTTGTTTTGTGTTCTGTAGGCAAAATTAATTAAAAAGTTCCGAAAACTAATTGGGAAAAACTGTGTTTACTATGTACTTGTTAAGTTTTTACGGACTTGACAGAACGTTGATGACTTTTGTTTAGTTGGTAAACACTGTTGAGAAACAGCACATACCTACCAGTTTTTATGGAAAATAATTTTTAAAAACTGGCATAAAACTAAAGCTGCGAATTACCCCGCATTGGTAGCTTTTGAAATAATTGTCTGGTATCAAAAATATTTTAAATTTACATTATATTTTGATATAACGTATATGCGCGGCAACACTAGAGACTTATTGGAATAAAACCTGACCTAATTTTTAAATCGACCCTATAGTGACATATTTACATATAAAAAGCAGCTGCTCTGCTTCAAAATTCGGCCTTTGTGTATTTAAAAACCGGATTTATTAGTGTCGGTATTTATTAAATGGAAGTTAGCGACTGTATTATTAAATTTGGCTTTGATATGTCAATTTTGAGAGCTCAGCTGTTAGTTTTCTGTGCAAATGTGTCAGAATAAAGTCGAGTCTAGAATAAAGTCAGGTTTTATTCCAATAAGTCTCTATTGTCTCTAAGCCTGAGTTATTGGAACATAAGTAAGGTCAAACGCAATCCTTTAGTAAAGGATAAGTAAGGCCAACACAAAAATAGAGGCCACGACTCTGAAAAAATCAGCTGTTCTCCGGGGGCTGAATTTCACATGTCTTATGTGAGGTCAGACGTTTTTTTATGATATTTTCAAAATGGCACTACAGATTTCCGCGAAATTTCAGTGAAATATTCTCAGACACCATCACGATATTCCACCAAAGTTTTGTAAGGAAGCAACATGATTAAAAGGTTAAAATCTTCAAGATTTAGCATTCCTTATTTTGAATATAAATTACCCGCCCATGTACCACATGCCAACTGTTATATTTGATTTTGTGATCTGTGATTGTCACATTCGCTTCTGCTTTAAATTTAATTTTTGTGTGTGCTAATGAAGCGGCTCTGAAAAATTAAGAACTACTATAGATTTAAAAAAAATTGATCTAAAAGAATATTGTACAATTTCAAAACCGGCTATATTTAAAAAAAAATCAAATATTCATGAACCGTCATTCCAACTTCAATATTTTAATGCCAATCAGCTGTGTCGCAACGTGGTCATCAAAAAAAAATCAGCCTCGGATGTGACGTCAACAAAGTGGAGGATCGTGGCCCGTCCGTTTTGATAGCCCTGGGATAAGGTTCAAACCAGGTAACTGCGCATGCCTTAAGTAGAAGATAAGAGAAAAATGGGACATGGATATGTTATTGATTTTCGGTTCCGAAAAATAAGGCATTAAGTCCACAAATTTTATTATATTTTTAAAATGTTGGCCTATTCTTTAGTGTTATTTAATCAAAATCTTCATTCCTTTTTTCTTTTCTCCTTATTCTTAAAAATAAATATACTGGTCACCAGGGACCCCTCGACCTTAATATTTTTTTAACGATTTTAATATATTTTGGGCGAAAATTGGCCATGGCAGCACTAAAATTGCCTCTGGCGCCAAACATTTCCGGCTACCCTGTCCAAAACCTTATGGGCTGGCACTGAGTAACTGCACTTTCCGTGTGGGAATACCCCCCAAAGAGAAAAATTATCAACGTTATAAAATATAAGTAGAAACGAAATGACAGCAAACGTAACCAGACCAAAAGGACCAAAGTACTTAATTTTCGATAATGTGCGCTGTTGAGCGCAAGGGATTTGCGATCGCAGTTGATGTTTAAATCCCGCATTTAATTTACTATCACGTATTCTGTTCTTTACAAAATGCAGTTTAATTGCCTATTCAAGCAAGTGCAGTTCTTCTTTGTTCAGAGTTAGTTTCCAGAGCTAGTTATTATCCCATTTTTGGGCAGGCTTAACCAGCAATTTTGTTTTAATTTTACTTACAGGAAAAGTTTACAATATTTTCACCCTACAGTTCTGCCTGCTTTATTTTAACTGTTAGTCACAATGTTGTTGTGCTTATACGATTATATAGTTGTAAATATGTCATTTAGTTTATTTGCTTAAAGTTCTTCACCCAGACTATAGTTGTCAACGCTCAGTATTATCTAAAGGCTTAAGAACCTAATTTTAACAAACTTTTTTCTCTTTCCTGCTACAGTTTCAATTTTTAGGTCCCGATTACGATTATTATTTTGGATGTGCATTAACAATCTTCCTAAGGAGCTTTTCAAAAATCTAGTCTGTTACTCTCTCTTATACAACCGTTTAATGTAAACAGTGGTCACCGACGACGGTTGCGAGACATAAACAATTCCCAAAAAAGATGAAGACAAGTTGAAGAAATTCGAGCGGAAAATATTTACTAAATTATATGGACCAGCATGCTCTAATACAGAAGTAGAAGCTCTAAGCAAAATCATGATTTTAGAAAAGTCATAAAAGCACAAAAATAAGATGACACCTAAAAAGTTAAACACTGGAATACAAAAACAGCAAGAGCTAGAGAAAAGGCTAAAAATAAATGGCTCTGGAGATAAGGCTTTAGTGTCAGAATCGAAATAGGAATTTTGGAACCGATTTTATTGCCTATGCTTTTCTACTACCGGTTGATGTTTATATTTGTTGAAATTGGCAATAATCAAAAATCAAGCACAGTGATTACGACGGTCGATTTCCAAATATCGAGACACAAAATCCTTTTCTTTGCGAGCATTTTATACTTAATCGTGGTTGCGAGTCCTCAGGGGTTGTCGCATGGCCGCGCGCCCATCCCCCTCAAAAAATGCAAAAAAATATATTCCTAATTAAAAATATTTTCAATTTAATGTTTTTGATTGTTCCTTATTTTTTCCCTTCGCCTCGACGCATACCATGAATAAAGTTCATCTACGACTGCAGCCCCGATTAAGTACGAATCGAGGATTGATAGCCGCTCGGATCTTATCTGGTCGCAAGCCATATAGCGCCACCGTTGGTGGCGTAGGGGTCGAAGACTGCAGTTTTAATGCAAAGAAAACCGCACTTATTTTGCGGTCAGCCTGAATAATATAACATTTTCGGACCTCTATTTTTTGAGCGTTACGAAAGTAAAATTAAAAACAATATAAGCGGTAAATACCTATTTGTGTTGATTTTTTTTCTGTTTTCTTTTTCAGGATAATTTATTGTACAGTAAGAAATATATCTCAGTATTTTCAGATCGCCGCCGCCGGCGCCGGGACCGTGCCGTGCCGCATAAATAAAAATAAAAATAAAAAAGCAAGTAGCGCCTTCGAGGTTTACAGCTCATGGGCCGCCACTGCCAGTCGTCTTCTTTTCTTAAGGCATTTCTATAAGTGAGAAACAGCATCATACCAGAAAGTACGCGTATAGTTAAATCGTTAGTATAAAAATTTTTAAAACTTCTCTAGTAAACTTTTAACATACATACTCTAATAATGGATTTAGGAGAGCAGTCAACACATTATCCTATTCAAAGAGAGTGGGTCCTTTTTTGGCCGTGCCAACTAATTTGTTATTCAATTAAAACGCTAAGTGTTTGTATGTATTTGGACTCATGTTTTTGTCCCAGGCACTTATTGCAAATTATCTCCAAAGTACCCAGTTTTGAAGGTAGGTATGATTTTGTAAATGAACTAGCTATCTACTAGACCAAAGGCCAATATTATCAATAAATACCTCTTGATAGGAATATTCATCCTGTTTTTACTGCTGTTTGACTTGCTTGCCACTTGGCAATTACGACGTTTACTTTGTGAGGTATGGTGCAACCCGCTTTAAAAAAATCAAAGAATCCATTCGCTATGTTCCAAGGTACTAGCCTTTCCATTTTGTTGAGCACAAAGTATATACCTAGCTATAGCAGCTTTGCGGTTTGAGGCAGCTATTGTCTCAAGATCTGATAAAAATTATTTTTCTTGGTTTTGCACGACGTTTTAGAATTAGGGTATCGATATGGTGTTTCTTGATTGTTATTTTAAAATATTATTAGTCGGGCAGTCGATTCGGAAAAGTTGGGAAAAAAACTGCTATGCTTGGCGTCGAATTACAGATGGGGTCGCGAGGCCCTAAAGTTTAAGATTGATAGTAACATACTTTTTGTCAAATATCTCAAAAAGGGTAATATGTAGGAAACTTTTGTTTTCACTTTTATGCAGCCAGTACACGTATCTTTCTATAATAGTTGTATAACAATCTCAAAAAATATTTTAATAGGTTCGAACAATACTACATCACATTTTTTGGAACAACCTAAAGTTTTATCACTTGGTGTTGGCGATAACTTTAAAAGCCTAATAAACGCACTAAATGCGTTAAAAAAGTTGTAATAACTAGTTGTCAACACCAATTTATAAAAATTGTAGTTTTATAACAATGACTATATAAAATATTATACATACTTAAAAAACATTCTTAATATAACCTCTCTAAATTTATCCTTGTCCTTGTTTACCAATTTTATATTTTTTTATGGAGTATAGAATAATTATGATATATACCTACGTAATAATAATTTCATAACAAGTTTACCCATTTCTTCTCTTCTAAAAATCACGTTCAAGAACTTATGCACTGCCTAACATTCAAAAATACTCTCAAAATTTTAATGACTCACTTAAATTTTAAGACAGGAGTTAAAATATGTTAGAGATAATGACACTTCTGTGTTTATCATGACTAGGTAATACTTATATGAGTAGAAATACGCATTATTGTTTAACTCATATGTATATGGTTGTGTTTAGTTTAGGATATTGCCACTAGAGGCATTAGTCGTTTTCGAACAGCTCTTCTGACAGACCGCGTAAACGTCGTATTGTTTTGTAACGCTATTTTACATTAATAAAACTGTTATTAATTAATCACGACCTGCTTAGTTATTTAATCGTACTCCGCTATAGGTTATGAGTGCCCAGAAAACGCGGAAAGACTCCGAGAAACAGTGAAAATCAAAGCCGAAAAGTGAATTTGCATTTGAGGTTACGTTGGCGTCACAACCTCGGAACGCGGAACAGCAAAAGTTCAGCAGGTGTGGAAAGTTATCAGCGGAATTAAGTACGTGGTTTAAGTTACGTGGTCAGAAGTAACGTGGAAAGTATAAACGGTACACGAAAATAGTAACGTGGAAAGTAAACGGTGCACGGAAATAGTAACGTGGAAAGTAAAGTCGCATAAACACATTGTTTGGAAATATCAAACCATTTGATGGAAACAATTTTTCAAATTGGTCGTACCGGGTTAATTTACTTATGGAACAGGCAGGGGTACTTGAAGTCCTGGCACAGGACCCACCGGCAACAGAGGCAGAGCTTGGCATTTTTAAAAAGAATGATGCAAAAGCGAAAAATGTCAGTAAACTGCTCAAATGACAACATGTTTGAAACAATCAAGTCTAAGGTTACTGCAAAGGAAATAATGCAATCACTTGAATCAACCTACATTAAGAAGGGCATAAATTTCAGGTTCAGTTACAGAGAAAAATCCGAAGCATAAAGTTTACTAAGGAAAACTCACTTAATATTTTCTTTGCAGAATTTGACCAAACAGTTTGTGAGCTAAAAGCAGCAGGAGGAGACATGAAAGAAAGTGAGTTGTTATATCAGTTGCTATCAGCAATGCCAGATAGTAACAGCAGTGTCACAACAGCCATTGATTTGTTGTTCGGACAAGATGAAGACAAGATAACCCTAGATTTTGTGAAAAATAAACTTTTAATGGAAGAATCAAGGAAAAAAAAATGAACAGACAGAAAAAAGGAATGTTGCTTTTTCTGGCTTTAAAAACAAGAACTATCAAAGGAAACCTGGCCAAACCTCCAGCCAAACAAATTAAAATCCAGGAAAAAAACAACTCACGTGGAAACTCAAATGGAAACTTCTCATACAGGTGTCATTCCTGTGGGGAACCTGGTCACTTTAGAAGATATTGTTCCAAAAACAAGAACAAAAGAGGATACTTTAGAGGTGGATACCGAACCGAACCATGGTGGTCGTGCAAATTTGACACAAGACAATGAACAAAAAGATGAGTGTTCAGAAAAACAAGGAATAAGTTTTTTAACTGGAAATCCAGACGTTCTTGAAAGGTATGAATTAGATGAAATAAAGTTTGTAGTAGACTCAGGAGCAACCATTAACGTATTAACCGGAGGAGACTAGGAAATAAACAAAAAAATCGGCCGTCTAGATAAACAATATTTTTTAAAAAACGTACTTCTGCAGTAAAGAACTCATCGACTATTTTTGTTTGGTCCATAGAAAACTCTATTTCCTTTCTCTTTAAGAATCACCAAAATTATCCGATCATTCCTTTACTTTTATTTCTTTTTTAAACCAATGCAAGGGAAAAAGACGAAACTGTTCTTCTTACAAACCCTTACCAGATTAATTGTACACCACCAAATATGGATATATAAAAAGCGGTGATCACTTTAACTTGTGCTTCCAGCATTTATTTTGCTACTCCTTCGTTTTCCTTTATTAAACCAGTGCGAGAGAAAAAAACAAAACTATTCTCGATTACAGTCCCTCACTAAAATAAAGGAATTAGAAACATGCCGCAATTGTATAGGCCCCCGTAAAGTATCTTATTTTGTTCCTCTTTTGTTAAACCGATGCGAGAAAATGAGACAAAACTATTCTTGATTGGACCCATTAGTATTTTGTAAAGGGTCAAATGCGGCGTTTTTGACCTGTCTCTTTACGGTTCGGAATTGTTTTCGTGTTTTTTCTTAAAATATATTTTTGATGTGGACTCAAAATTAATCTTAAAAGACTAAAATGATGTGGGAGTGTATTTTGTGCTAAAATCTCGACCACCTTAATCCAGAAGTTTCGTTTTACAAGTAAGTTAAATAACTTATTTAACCTTCAAAACAAAACAAAGACCAGTGCCGTAGAAATCAATATAAAATCAGAAAAAAAATATTAGGCTATTATATAAATAATTATTTCTTTTTTAAAAGTGTTTAAATAGAAGTTTAGTTAAAAATGTACAGGGTGTCCCAAAATTTGGGGTTTTGATACTTTTAACTGAACTACGAGCCTTGACTTTCAACAGATAAGGTAAAAAAGGTATCTTATTAATATGGAATGATCTGAATAGTGTCTCACCCAAACTGATAGCCGGCCTTTTTGGAGAATTCGGCATACAATGGTGAGAAACCACTCAAAAGTGAGCCACAGTAGACCCTCTGGTGGTCGCAGTAGAAGGGCTGCAAGGCCCACTCACATATGAATCATCATCATCAATATGGAAAGTTTTTTTTTACGTATACCTTTTTTATTTAACCGTTTTTTTTGTGTAAACAGTTTTTTTAGATTTGGATCGAGGCAATTTTTTAGGTTGGGTTAGTCTTTTTTACCTACTCTGAATTTTTAAGGTTGTCTAACCTAAAATAAAATACACCAAGCTAAAAGCATCCTAATCAAACATCTAAAAAGTGTAAAGACGAGGTCTCTACATGCAGATTTGTTTTTAACCCTATAAAATGTCAGCAAAATTTTATATTCAAAAAATTGAAAAACAATAAACGATAAATACCTACTTATTATTTTTTTCATTGTTAAATAAAATCCATTTCTAAGGATGATTGTTATAACCCAAAAAATGATTGCAATTTATTTAAAAACGAAAAGTAAATTTCGGCCCTGGTATCCAAATAACCCTATTTTTTAGATCATTTATAAAATATTTTTTGTTCCTTATTTTTAACTATAAGCGAGACGATAAATATATGTTTTTTTATTTAACTCAATTTAAATGTTAAATAAAAAAAGGTATTTTTCAAAATACTATCAGCATTAAGTGATGTGTCAAAAAATAAAACTGACAAATAAAATTAATTTTTTAAACGAAAATGATATTTTGTTCAAATTGCATTGCAAAAATATTCTGTTTAAAAGACAATTTGATTTGACATTTTGTTCAAAAATTACTTTTTTAAATGTCATTATGTTTAAATGGCGTTTGGGTTGAAAACAGTTTGTTTTAAAACATCTTTTTCAAAAACATTTTGTTCAAACATCTACCTGATAAAAAACTTTTGGTTTGTTGAAAAATTAGTTTTTCGAAAGAAAACCCCATTCGACAAAATGTCATTTTTTTAAAAGCATATTATTTTCAAATGACTTTTTTTTCAAACATTTTGTTTGAATGTCAATCTGATTGAAAACATTTTGTTAAAAAATATCTTTTCTACATGACATTTTGTTCGAAAGCAGTGGGTTTGTATGAAATTTTGTTCAAATGGCAGAAAGCATTGAGTTTAAATAATATAATGTGTAAGGTGTCATTTTTACGTTTAAGACAAACGTTACATATTTGTTTATTTGGGTAAATAATCAAGGCGACTCGACTCGACTTAGATTTGGAGGTTATATAGTGTCCAGAAAGTAACCTTATAAAGGAGGCATTCCATCGAATTACTGTGGACATCGTATTATTTGGGCATTCTAATTGGAGTTTGAGATCACAGGTTTCGGGAAAAATCACATTAAAACTTTTGTTTGTTTTGTTTATCTGTAAAATTTCGTAATTTTCTTTGACGTTCACGAAGATAAACAGCTGTTCTGCTGGGGCATGGCGGCGTTGCCACATCACAAATGGTTTCAGTAATAGGAAGAAAACATTTAGATGAACATTTCATTCGCTTATGTTTATTTTCGAGGATATTGGGACAATGACTTCTCTTCCGAACCTCATATCCTTCACGGATTAGCTAGGTTTGATAGCACGAAAACATATTTGGGTCCACGGTTCGACCAGGAACAAACGAGGCTCCGCCCACTTTTATATCTTTATTAATTTGATAAGGAGAAGATAAAATAAATACGAGTTATGCACTTTTATAAATGGGAGATAAACGAGGGATAAAAACCAGGACTAAAAGAATAAACAAAATCGTATTTTTATATTATATAAATTTATATATAATCATAGTTAAGTAAAGTTAATAGCTAACTCAGTCGGATTGAAGGGTTGTGTAGGGCTAGCTAGTGGTGAGCAAACTTAACATCTGAACATTCTTAGGCCGGGTTTAAGCAGTAGTTCAATGTGTATTTTTAGGTTCAAGTTCAGAAACAACTTTATTAATGTAGAAATGTTTTACAAAAATGGCGTCAAACTATATGAATCTTAGAGAAAACATATATAAAGAGCAAAGGAAACTTTTGACTAAAACTGTAACTAAAATACAACTAAATTCTACACTTAGTATAGCTTTACTCATATGGGAATTGGTTGAGTGTTCGAATATTCCTGGGTTTGATGCATGCTCTGATCTCCAGTAATTGATTTTACAGTTGATGGTTTCAATGCTGAGCTTCTTATAGTCCGGCTGGTTATTTTCCTCCTACTTGCTATGTTGGCGGGGGTTCGGTAGGCAAATGTTCGGTCTATGTATGGAGGGTGTCTCGATGTCCTTGTTATAAAAATTTCAACCGTGGTAATAGATCCGACAACACCTCAATGTGCGTTTAACGTATTTTCGATATCCCCTTGGTCGATGCTGCCCCCAATCGAGCGGTACGGAAGTGTTAGTGTATTTCATCATTGGTTAGTTTGAAAACCGCGGTTTTTTTCTCCAGGCTCGCAAACCGGAGTTAGTGATTTTTCGGCGAGAGCTTTTTTTTATAAATGCGTTTGCATTCTTATTTGAATTTAACCGGGAATATTTGGTTGGTACTGTGTACTGTCCCCACCAGATTAACGACCGATTTCCGGCAAATTCATTTTTTTGTGTTCTTGACAAAGTGTCTTTTCTCTTTTCCTAAAGAGTCGGCGGTGGGTCGACAAGAGTTCCTGGGATCGCCATTGTTTTTTGGTTATTGGCACTGCAGCGATTGCAGGAGATATCCCAGAAACTGTAGAAGTGAGTCCGTCGTGAGGCGTATTCTCGTAGACGGCTCGTATCCTCTTTGAGAGGGACTAAAAGGCGACCTACGCCATTCCTACGGAAAGAGCAGTGGTTAGTTCGATTTTATTATTATTTTTTTATTATTATTTGAGGACTCTTCAAGATAATATTTGCCTCCCAAATTGTAATTGTTTTTCGAGTGAAATGTAATTTTACTACAGCAGACGTGTGCAATTTTTGGAGTTTTTTTTTTATATTTTTTTATAACCACGTTTTGGATAAAAACTATATATATTGTTTTTTCCTTTGGTTACAGCCCGTCCATTCTATCGACGGGACAGTTTTGCTGGTGGAACGAGGTTCGAGCCATTTGTAACCCTGGGAAAGGTACGTTAGGATTATTTTAGTTCATCTGTTTAAATCTGCTTTATTTTATTGAGTCGAAATGGGGTTCTTGATTTAAGTTACTCAGTGTAGGGGAACTTCGTGCAAAACCGACGAATTCCAGGAAACTGAAACATTTCATTTTCCACAGGATTTTTACGCTCGGGGCAAGGAACCAACATTTAAGAAATTAAGACCCATGTGCTGCCCTAGCGTGATGTGCTAAGCAAGCACGAGGGAAGGCGCGAGCAGAGCAGGGGAACTGGTGCAGTAGTGAGGAGCTGTCTGGACAACACCAGGTTTACAAAATAAAACACACATCTAACCACAATATAATCAAGGACCAAGGTAGGAGCAAGCTTCAGATATAATCTTTCACATAAATCTTCACTATAATTTAGACATAATCTTTTCATATAAATTTTTAATATAATTTAGACGTAATCTTTTCATATATAATTTTTCACAGTATAATTTCAACATTGCTTGTAAACGCAAGGTAACGGTATGACGTCATAACCACAATTTTGCGGCGTACTTACTAAATTGACTTGTTTTCCTTCATTTCATTTATTTAAGACAATTTCTCCTGTGAAATTTGGAGTGCCTTGCTATTTTGGCCCTAACTTATTTGGTATCTCAGATTTTACAATCTAATTATACAAGATGAACTAAATCTTGAACCCAATGAACCAACTTTGCAGCGACAAAAGAGAGATGAGGTTATATTTTTTTAGCGGTTTCCTTACATTGTTTTACCTCATGGGGTGGTTCTCGGACTGGGTTGCTGTCTGTCTCATTCTACCCAACGTAGAATGATGACAGCAGATATTTGGTCCAGATCTCCCCTATGACGGAATAATTTTGGAAGTATATTTTTTTTACCATCATTTATATGACTGAGTCTCACACTACTGACTCAGATGTAGGTACACTATGACCTGTCTGTAAAGTGCTTCTAGTTTTGTCATCTTAATTCAATCTTTTAGAATTCTATTTTGTTTGTTAGTCAATTTTTTTTGGTTTTTTTTTTAATTACACAAATACTCTGGAAGCCTCGGAAGTAGGTAGAGTTTCATTGTTTGGCTACAACGTTTGGGTTGAACTGTATTTTAATTAAGATCTTCTTTGTAAAACACTGATATTAAAACACTGTGGCGCTTAAAATTTTCTTATTTCTGAACCCCCCCTTCTCCACTGTATTAAAGTTACCGGGCATATCAATGTTTTACCTAGCTGGAAAATACAGTTCTGCTTCCAGATATTTGTTAATTATTCAGTAATTTTTTTAGTGTCACAAATTGGCACAGCGTTATTGTTCTATTTAGAGTGTCACAAAATGGCGACAACGTCTTTTAGTTTGCCACAAATGTCACCCAACGCATTTTAATTGGCCACAAATGGCGCCCTACGTGAGTTTTTGGCTAGGTTTTAACATCTAATGTAATCTTTTTGTTTTTTTTGAATTTGGAAAAAAAAGACAAAAAAAAGTTTTTCGAATTTTTTTTTTAAATTTTTTAAGGATTTTTTTTTGTGGTACAGCCAAAGCCAGGTTAAAGGCTTTCAGTGGCTGTCGGTGTTTTTGACACTCAATCATTTTTTAAAATAAAAAACAAGATTTTCCATCATCAGTGGTTTTGAAAATAACACTTTTTAAATATTTTTTGGTAATATTTGAGCGTTGATTTGGAATTCGTTTTGATGTTTTAGTAATTCTCATAGTTTTTTGTTAGCTTATCTTCACAAGTTTTTTCTTGGAAAATAAAAGATTTATTTTTATTTATTAAGGAAGAATAAGTAGATAAGAAAACATGGGAGGTTTTATTGAACGGAGTCCAATTCATGTCTTAATTCTTTAAAGTTTTTTGTAGGAAAAACATGTTTTAATTTTTTTAAAGAAAAATAAATACAGTAATGTAAATTTACTTCAATTTTTTGTTGATTTGTAGGTGGATGGACATCCAGACATGGTCTTTTTATATTTTAAATATATGACATAGGTAGTGTGTTTATTCTAACAATTTTTTTGCAGGTTCATTTATTTATATTTTATTATTTCCGGCTTGTAATAAGATAGAAATTGTTTCACAGATTATTTTTTAGTGCAGTCAATTTATTTAGGTCAACAAGTTATTTTTTTTGGTGATTTTAATTTTTTGTGGGATATCACCACTTGGAAATTGGAATATTTTTACAGGGTTGTACACAAATTTTTCTTGGCTGGGTTGCTTTAAAGTAAATATAGCCTAACAGCTGGTAATTTTATTTAGTTGAAAGTATAAATTAATGAAAATTCTCTAGTTGTGGTTTCGTGACTGGTCAAAAATTTTTTTTTGTAGAAAATACAGCGTAGGGCTTTGGAGTGCATTTTTTAAAAAAAAATGACCTACGGGTATTTCTATCAATTAAAGTTTTTCTGGTTCACAATTAATTTTTCTTTATTTTTTTTCTGCGTTCAGGTCATAGCTTGGTCATGGCCAATGGAGAGCAAACATTTATGTTTGAGCCTTGAAAAGTTTTGCCTGCTCCGGATTGAATACAGAGAAAATGAATTTGAATTCCAACTAGATATAATACCACAGAAGAAATGTTTAACTGAGACAGATATAGATATAAGTTTTTTTGATTTTTTTTAGTTCATTTGTAAAATTCAGTATTATTTTAAAGTAATGTCATTTTGAGGCCGAGAAATTGGTCAGTGAATTTAAGAGAGACTTTCAACTAAATATAAATTTTACTTCTTTTTTAAATAATTTAATTTTTCTTAAAAAGATTATTTTTTTTTCTGTAAACATAACTTCTCCAATTCTTGTTTTGGTTTAAACGGTTTGTATAGTGGTTGTCGTTTTAGAGGGTGACCAGACAGGTTATATTTTTTAGGGGACCAAACGGGAACTTCTTGAGTTACAAAAGGGGAACTTTTTTTTGCTTAGTTGATCAGGCAGAAATAAATAAATCTTTTACTTTCAAATCATAGTTTTAAATAACAAGATTTATTGGTTAGGTGTTTGGGTCTTATAATAAAAAAAAATGTTTTGTTTTTGAGGATACTGTTATGATATGGAATTATTTTTATTTCATGCCAAATGTTGTTTGACGGCAGATATGCTAGTTTTCAGTTGATAGTTTGCATTTCAGGACAGTGGCGTGTACTTAAAGGGGCCTGTCATCTGCACCCATTGTAACTCAACTTACAACTTACTTGCTTAGCTGTTTCACTTCATCTTCGTTTTGTTGCTTGTGAAATTAAAGCGTTATGTTGGATAACGATGGATGGTGTTAGACTAAGAAAGTACCTATTTAGGGATAAAAACTTGAAACTTGTGAACAATTGGGAAGTAATTTTTTTTTATTTCATTTTTTTTTAATTTTTAAATAATTTTATAATGGTGACCTCAAATAATGAAGCAATTTTTTAAATTACAATACACTGTTCTGGAATAAATGGGAAAGTGTTCAGGTTAAACAATAAATTAAAGATCATTGATTTTTAAAAAAGATTTCAATCTAAGAATAAATTTAAAAACAATAGGTTTTCTTTGATGCGACTAAACATTGATGAGGGCATCTATTTTTTTTTAATCTGATAGTTGTACAGGGTGTAAAGGAGCTAGCTACCTTTTATATTGCAATAATTAGGTTTTTTTTCTCTCGCGAGCTGGGTGGAAATGGAATAAATGTTTGGTTCGGAGTGTAGAATCGAGGAACGAGGACTTCCTACTAATCTTTTTAGGATTTCGCAACTTCGGTTTTCGCTAAATTCAATTACATCAAAATTGGGCCTACAGGCTGAATTTCACATTCTCCAGGACCTTGTAGATTCGCGGAGAAAGACAAATTTTGTGATCTGTTTTGTTATGATATGAATTAAAATAGTAACATGCACATGAAGGAACTAGATATATCTAGGTTGGAAATTAGTAAGTTAACACTGACCTGAACAATTTTCCATAATAGTGTCCTATTTTCACAGGGTGCTTCAAAATATCATTACCCTCTCTTTGAAATAAAATTGTTTCGCCTGTGGGCGTTTAACCGTCTAAAAAATATATAGGGATTGGAATAGAAATCACAAGTTTTTGGGTTTATTGACATTATACTTAGGAAATACCGGAAATGTCTAATAAAAAGTTTTTTTTGGTTTTAGGCCGAGTTTTGTTGATATAACAAAAGTTTATTTGGGGCCAGGAGTTGATTATGCTCTTTTAAAATTAATGTAATAGTTTTGGCTTCTTGATTCTTGTTGTCTGGTTTTTACGCAAGATTATTCCCAACTGATAGGGTCTCATTAGCCCTTAGACATTTGGTAATTTTGCTTTGACTAATAGTTGTGGAAAGGGCCCAACTTAATTTTATATCTCGTGAACACCAGAGATAAGTATCTGAGAATGCATTAAGCAGTAACTTTTTTTTATTGAATGTCGTGTGTATATAAACTCGAGTAGACAAAGTTAGTTTTATAACGGTCTTATAGTTGGACCTTGGAATTGTTTTCTGAAAGTGCACACAAGATAATTCTTTACGGAGTTGAGTGCAAAGTTTGAAACTTAGGTTCACATTATTATAGTAATACAGTAAATAAGTACTAACGTTGCTTATTCCCTAAAGTAATAATTTTACACAAATATACTAACATCGGGTGTTTTTTGGAACATAACTATTTTTTTTACTTTTCCTAAAATGATTGTTTTTTTTTTGCAATACGATTTTTTTTTATACCTTATGATTCTTAAGTAAATTTTAGTTTCAATCATTTTTTTTTGTATAGTAAATTATTTTTTTCTAGCTCTTTCACTTTTCACATTGCCACAGTTTTGAGAGAGAAAAGGGAATCTACAACTGTTTTTAAAGGAAAAGAACTGAGACTGTTGCATAACATAACTCTATTAAAATTTTTCTAGTGTTAATTTTTTTATTTTTTTTTTTATTAAGGTTCGCTACTAGGAGCTGCAACACTATTTAATCATTTTCAAAATTTTTTTTTGATTTTTTTTAAATATTTTTTTAAAAAGGAAAATTGCTTTTCTTGTTGCAAATTTTTTTTTGGTGCAGGTACTACCACCTTGCCCTACAATGGTTTTACCAGTTTATTTAAATATTTTTTTTTCTGAATTAAAATACAATTTCATATTGAACCCTCGCGTTTTAACAACCTATCATCATTTGTTTTTTTTTCTCCCTACTCCAAACCACCTATTAGGGTAGAGTAATATTTTGAAAATTTTAGTGAGCCACTAATTAATTTTTTATTATTGGGCTACTGTGGTCGACACCAAAAATTTAAAAAAAAATTTTTTTTTTGCACTTTCCGGTACGATCCTAGGGTCTTTTTGACCATGGTTTGCATTAATTTAGGTTAAATTTTGGGAATGTGATTTTAACGATTATTAGAGAGTTGCAGTCCTACCAAGACGTTATTTCGGTAAAAAAAATTTTATTACCATCGATAATTTTTTTTTAATTTTCTTTTAATTTTTTAATTACACACAACATCCTTACTAGTCTAATTCGACGCAATTTTAGCGAGCGGATTTTTTTTAATTGAGCATATTTTACGATTTCTATAACATGAACATCTGTTCCGATGTTTATTGCGTTCATTTATATAATAAGGGATGATGTTGCCTTAAGCAATGCATGGTTCGTGTAACCTCAGGATAGGTAAGCAGGTTAAAGTGGGTTTTGATTTATTCTTTTGAGAAAAATCATTGTATACGGCGATTTGGGTTTTTTTTTGGAGTTTATTTGTGGAGCCGTTCTGCAATAGTAGGAGTATACCCTAGCATTAACTGTGTACAACTGCTTTGGGATTTTATTGTTATAGGTAGTCTGTTGTACGTTCCATTTAGGGATAAATTTACCTATTCGGTTGCTGAGGTAAACAAACATAACATAACTTTAATTTTAATCCAGTTCAGTGAGAATAAGCGCAATTATTTTTTTTTTGGTTTTACTCACGCAGGAGTGGAACATAAGACCTAAACACTGCCAAAGCTCTTGTCTCTCTTTTATTTTTTTTAACTTTTGTTATGGCTACTTGTTAATTCTAATTTAGGATTTAAGTAGTTATCTCTCTCTCTGCAAGGTTGGATGTCATAGTTGGATGTACAAATACTTAATATAAACTATGATTACATTTTAAAATGCAAATAAATTTTATTTTCTTACTGCTCCGGTGTTTGTCGGTTTTGTTCGCGTCTGCCCGTATTTAAGTTTTATATTTTCTACATTTGTGAGAAAATTTATAGTGATTTTCACTAGTGAATATAAAGTGAACTTTTTGTTTGTTATTGCGTGGTTTAGTTTTTCTAATTGGGAGGTATAATTAAAAGTTTTAATTAAAGTTTAAAGTTTGAATATAAAAGGCACCATGGCTATTTCTTTGAGTCGGTTGTCTGACATAAGGTACTTAGTCAACGACGAGTTAATCTACGAATTAACATGGAGAGGCATAGCCATTGGATCGGTGGAAGAAATGAAGCAACAGCTCATACCGATTAGGCAGAGAGAAAGGACTGATGAAAGTATGAGATACCCTCCGTATCCCTTTAAATTTGGCCTGGATGCTTTTAGCTGCATGAAAAAGCTAGATAGTCTGGTACCGCTGGTAGAGAAGTTCTCTGGTGCGAGCAAAGGGGGGGAGTTTAGGAAAATCGCTGTAAGGTTGGAACACGTGCTGGTTGCGGAAACCTTGAGTTTGATTGGTAGATTGCAGAGCCAAGCAACAGATTTACTAAGAGTTGGCGTTACCTCAGATGATAATGAAGCATCTGAAACCCAATCAACGAGTCATGGCTCAGACCACTTAACAAATGCTGGTAACACACCAAACCAGTCTCATTTCCCGCAACCACAGCACTCGAGCACACAGAGAATAGCTCAACAGCCTACAAACCAACCGTCGGTCATTGCTCCAGTGCAAATGCAAGTGCTTACAAACTTAACTCCAGCACCAATACAGGCACCACCCCCAATACTGATCCAGAATGACGGTGCATCAACTTTTCATTATCAACAACCGTCTACCGTTCCATTGAGTCTAGCTGTCCTCCAAAGTAGCATTGCACCAATTGCTCAGTCACGACCATTTTCATGTTCGTCGCCAGTACCAATGTCAAGTGATCCTGGTACCTCATATCACGTTGCACCTGTACCTCCTCATAAATGGAACTTAAAGTTTACAGGCGAGAGGGGTACGATCTCCGTCACCGCATTTTTTGAGAGAGTGGACGAGTTGAGTCAGGCTACAGGAGTTAGCAAAAAGGTTCTACTGACATCAGGCATTGATCTTTTTGAAAAGTCAGCCTATACTTTTTATAAAGATGTTCGTAGAGGAGTCCATACATGGGAATAGCTGGAACAAAGGTTCATGGCAGAAGCTATTGAAGGAGATCCAAAACCGTAAACAATACCCTGGAGAGTCTATAGGGACCTATATTGCTGTCATGAACACGTATTTCCAAAGACTTGGCTGTCCTGTTTCTGAAGAGGCGAAATTAGCTATCGTCTTCAGAAATATCGCGGACATTTATAAGAAAGGGTTGATTGCTACTGAGGTCAATAGCCTATCCCATTTAAAAGATTTGTGTCGTAGAATAGACTAGAGATATGGGTTAGCGGAGGAAAATTTTACTCCTAGAAGAAACCAATCTATTGAACCTGACTTGGCCTACGTTGACGTAGAGAGCGATATTGACGATTTTTCAACAGGGGTTGATGCAATTCAAATATCAAGTACCGGGACATCGAGCCAACAGAATTTAAATCATCCTGTTAATAGATTCGACAGAGATAGGCAGCAGCCAGCAAGCAGTTTCTCTGCTAGAGCTGATAGAGAAAGACAACAACCACCTAGTGGTCAGTCTAGCGTAAGTGACAGGGATGTACAACCACCACAGGGTGTTGGATCTGGTAGGGTGAATAGGGACGTTATATGTTATAGATGCAATCAAACAGGGCACATGGCGATCGGGTGCGCATTACCTAGAGGCAAGCAGTGTTATTCGTGTGGTTAAGAATGCCATAATTGTAATCGTCAGGGAAACGGACACAGGCGCCCGTAGGTGGTCGACCTTCGAGTCAGCCTGAACAAGCATCGACCGATAGGCTAACGTACGTCTTAGATTATGTGATAAGTCATGCTCGTAAAGATGAGAGGCCTTATTTAGAAGTGGATGTGCTCAGAAATAAGTTATTAGGTTTGTTGGATTCCGGGGCTTCACGTACCTTTTTAGGGAATCATGGTTGGTCAATCATCGAGAGGTTTGGTTTTTCACTTGATACGACAAAGAAGACCAGTTGTATTGTGGCAAATGGTCAAAGCACGAGTAGTATTGGGACAGTGCAGCTTCCTATGCGAGTTCAGGAAAAATTTAGGTTAATAGAGGTCGTCGTCGTTCCTGAGTTGCCGCACACTTTGATTTTAGGATTAGATTTTTGGATTTCGATGGGGATAGTACCGAACTTAAGTACTAATGAGTGGCACTTTGCCGATAATAAAGATGTGATTTGTTCTTTGGAAACATCAGACCAACAAACTACTCTTACGCCTTATGAATCAGAACGACTAGAGGAATTGGTCGTTAAAAATAAGACTATTATAGGTAACTCACTAGGATGTACAGACTGGGTAAAGCATAAGATTACAACAGATGCAGCACCGATAAGACAACGTTCATATAAGGTCTCACCGGTCATTCAGAAACTTATTGATGACGAAATCGACGAAATGTTGAAATTTGATGTTATAGAACGGAGTAGTAGTTCATGGGCTTCACCAGTGGTAATGGTACAAAAGAAAAACACAAAGAAATATCGTTTCTGCGTAGCCTACCGCAAATTGAACTCAGTGACGGCGCGTGATAGTTATCCTTTACCACTCGTATCCGAGACTCTTGACAAGTTGAAAGATGCTAAATACTTGTTAACTTTAGATATCAAAAGCGCCTATTGGCAAGTACCAATGGAAGAATCATTGAAGCCACTAACAGCATTCATCTGTCGACGAGGTCTCTTCCAATTTAAGCGTTTACCTTTTGGTCTTCATAATGCACCTGCAACTTGGCAGAGACTCATAGATAGCATCATAGGAAACGATTTAGACCCCTACGTGTACGTATATCTCGATGACCTCGTAATTGTCACACAGAGCTTTTCTAAACATCTTAGAATTCTTGAGGAAGTCCTACGAAGATTGCAGAATGCAAAGATAACGGTAAGTTGGGAGAAATGCTAACTGTGTAGGCCAGAAATGACTTATTTAGGATTCGTAGTGGACCATCGAGGCATCCGAATTGACCCTAATAAAATTAAAGCCATGTTAGAGCTCCAGAGGCCAAGAACTGTCAGAGAAGTCCGTGGAGTTGTAGGTACAATTTCCTGGTATAGACGTTTCATAGAGAATTTTTCAGCGATAATAGCTCCGATTACAGCTCTAACGAAGAAAAATCAAAAGCTCGATTGGACTCCAGACTGCGAAAAAGCATTTATTAAGATTAAGGAACTTTTAGTGACTGCACCGTTTCTTACATGTCCATATTATACCAAGGAATTTGTCATTCACACAGACGCATCAGGATATGGAATAGGAGCATGTTTAACGCAACCTTATCCTGAAGGAGACAAAGTCATATGCTATTTGAGTCGATCGTTGACTAAGCAAGAACGTGTTTACACGTCCACCGAGCGAGAATGTTTGGCATTGGTTTGGGCGATAGAGAAGCTCCGGCCATATATTGAGAGGATCTCATTTAAGGTCATAACAGATCATTTTAGTTTAAAATGGCTTCATAGCTTGAAAGAGCCCAGTGGAAGACTTGCTCGTTGGTCTGTAAAACTGCAGCAATATGACTTTGAAGTAATCCATCGGAAAGGGAAAGATTTAGTTGTCCCGGACATGTTGTCTCGCGCAGTACCATGGTACCAAAAGATGGTAAAGAGGGTCGTAGAATCACCGCTAAAATTTATGAATTGGAGATACACTGATAATAAGTTGTATAAATATGTCTAACAAGAATACCCTCAACTTTCACCATCTAACGGATATTGGAAAGAGCTAGTCCCCAAAGATCATAGGCGTAGAATTATTGGAGAAGCTCACGATCCTCCTACCGCAGGACATATGGGTGTGTATAAAACCTTCCACAGACTGGCAGAAAAATATTATTGGCCAAAAATGCGCCAGGACGTGGCAACTTTTGTAAAGAAATGCTTTGTCTGTGCAGCTCATAAAGGTGATACACAAGGTGTATCTGATCAGATGATATCTCACCCAAAACCAACTCGTCCTTGGGAAATTATTTCGACGGATTTATGTGGACCTTTACCTCGTTCGACAAAGGGTAATTGCTGGATTCTCGTCGTTACGGACTAAGGACTAAGGAAAACTTACTCCTTAGTTTTTTCAATGCGAAAAGCTCCTACTCAAGCAGTTGTCAAGCATCTTGAGGAGCAAGTATTTATAGTCTTCGGAATACCCCGTTTGCTACTTTGTGATAATGGCCGTCAGTACAAAAGTAACGAGTTTAAGCGTTTTGCTGAAAGTTATTAGGTTAAAATTCAGTATAATCCGTATTATCACCCCAGAGCGAATCCAACAGGAAGGACGAATCGCACGTTAAAAACCATGTTATGTTGTTATGTGAAAGACAACCACAGGAAGTGGGACGAACAAATACATAAACTTGCCTGCGCGATTCGTATTGCAACCCATGAAACAACCAGGATGTCTCCTTTCTTTGTTAATTTTGGTAGGAATATGTGTCTGTCAGAAAAAGATTACTCCAACCCAGCTTTGTTATCTGAAGAAAATGGTGTACAATCTGCAGCTAAAAGTAAGAACGAAGGTTTCCGGAAGCTCTATGCTGATGTTAAGAGAAGGTTAGAGGTGGCAGGAGAGAAAAACGTAGTTTAGTATAATTTGCGTACAAGGGTACCCAACTTTGTTCTGGGTCAGCGTGTTTGGAAGAAGAATTATGTGTTTTCAGATGCTGCGAAGTTTTTCTCGAAGAAGTTAGCACCGAAATTCGTTGGTCCTTATGTGATTAGGAATAAAATTTCTCCTTGGATATTTGAGCTTCAGGAACCATCGGGGAAAGTACTACCAGGAAGCTGGCATGCCAAAGACCTTAAGTCGGCAGCGGACCTCTCCGATTAACCTTTTTAGGTTAATCGTCTTGAAGTTGGGGGGGGATTATGTAACGTGTCATTTTTACGTTTAAGGCAAACGTTAAATATTTGTTTATTTGGGTAAATAATCAAGGCTCTTCGACTCGTCTTTCTGTACACAAATTAAGGGTATTTTATAGAGCTAGGTTTGGAGGTTATATAGTGTCCAAACAATGAAACTCTACCTACTTCCGAGGCTTCCAGAGTATTTGTGTAATTAAGAAAAACCAAAAAACTCATTGACAAAATAAAATTCTAAAAGATTCCTAAATGAATAAAAATGACACAAATAGAAAGTTCTTTATAGGTAGATGCACATTTCCAACAGGTCACAGTGTACCTACATTTGAGTCAGTAGCGTAAGACTCAATTATAGAATGATTGTAAAAAATATATATATATATATATATATATATATATATATATATATATAGATATCCGCTGATCGTTGTGACATCCAGGCGTAAAAATTTTTGATATCTTGTGACATCCTTCGACGCCGTGACATCCAAATTCGGATGTCACAACGTTTTTCCATGTTTTTGGTACAGTCCTGATGGGGAGGGCCCGGGTGTACCTAAATTAAATGGATGTCATAGCATACCATGAGTCTGATGAAGAATACAGCAAAATTTTTAAAAAATTTTGACGCCAAAATTTCCGTGTATATTGGCGCGAGTATATTCAGGAATTGATCCAATTGATATTCATCACTCTGTGACATCCAATGTATATTTTCATCGTAATTGCACGCACTTGTAACATCCGTCAAAGCGACAACCTTGCATTATGCCTATTTTATTAATTAAATTTGGTTTATTTTTTATTTTGGGGCGGCTGTTGCTATGTGGTCCAGCGATGCACTTGACTTGCATCTTTGTAAAAATATTTTAAAATGTTAGCATAATAAATAATGTTAGCTAGCTTATTGGGAACATAAATATAAAATATAAATAAATATTCCTTTATGTACCTCAGAGCAAAAGTGAATTAACTAACGGACTTGGATAGGGACTTGATACTATTTGTGAATTGCTATCTCCGTCCTCCTTTTTACCACGTAGTTAAAGTCAGATGAGTAAAAAGAGCGCTAAATTTTAATCTAGCTACGTCAAAACGTACTGATTTATATAGTATATTTTTACCTCTATTCAGTGATTTTTTACAAAAACAAATCTGCTGAATTAAATTAGAATTATTATAAATCAATCAATACGTATATACCGGGTGGGCCAAAAAAAACCGCACAATTTTTTTTCATTATAACTTTTGAACTATACCATCGATTTTAATGGGACAAACTGCGCTTGGCAGAGAATTAATCAAAGTTTTGACTAATTATAATTATTTGTCAGCGATCTCAAAATCCAAGATGGCGGACAATATTAAAATGTACCCTTTAAAGATGCTGGTTTATTCTTATGTTGCAAACACGTTTGAATTATTTTTTTAAATTAGTAGAAAAGCTGCGTTCTTGCCACGCACAAGGTATGAATCAGCAAAGTCGGTTTGATGGTTCTAAAAAAAATATTTTTGTTTCAACCATTGTTTTGAAAATTATTCGATTGCCTTGCCAATCATGTCTGCATTTATTTCCTTACAAATTTATTACTACTGAACCTTTGACTTTGATGAAATAAAAAACATCCTGGTGAGAATTGATTGTTTTTTAAAGATCATGATCAAAATTTATCGCCATCTTAAAATTTAAGATGGCGGACAGAATCATACTTGATTCTTAAAAATGGTGGGTTTATTCTTATTTTATGGAAATATTTTAGATTCTTTTTTTAATTTATAGAAAAGCACTTTTTTCCCGCGCACAACAAGGTAGAAATTAGCAAAATCGGTGTATTGGTTTCAAAAAATCTATTTCTGTTTTCGTCATTGTGTTACAGATTATACGATTGCATTGCCAACCCTGTCTGCATTCATTTCCTTATAAATCATTATTACTAAACCGATTTTAGTGAAATAAGAAAAATTATGGTGAGAATTGATTGTTCTTTCAAGGTTATAATCGAAATTTGCCGCCATCCTAAAAGTTAAGATGTTGGACAGAACCATACTTGATCCTTCAAAGAGGCACTTTTATTCTTATTTTTCGAAAATCTTTTAGTTTTTTTTATTAATTTATTGGAAAGTACTACTTTTCTCCCGCTTAATAAAGTACAATTTAATAAAATCGGTGAAGTGGTTCTCACAAAATCTGATTTTGTACAATTGTTTTACCAGTTATGCGATTGCACTGCCAATTTCTGTCCGACATCTTAAATTCTAAGATGGCGGCAAATTTCGATTATAATCTTTAAAGAGCAATCAATTCTTACCACGATTTTTTATGTTTCACTAAAATTGGTAGAATTTATAAGAAAATTAAAACGGGATTGGCAATACAATCGTATAATCTCTAAAACAATGGTTGAAACAAAAATAGATATCTTGAGAACCACCACACTGATTTTAATAATTTTTACCTCGTTGTGTGGGGAAAAAGTAGTGCTTTTTCATAGATTATAAAAAATCTAAAACATTTTTGGAAAATAAGTATAAACACGCCATTTTAAAGAATCAAGAATAATTCTATCCGCCATCTTAAAATTTAAGATGGCGATAACTTTGATCATGATCTTAAAAAAGCAATCAATTATCACCAGAATGTTGTTTGTTTCCACTAACATCGGTTCAGTAGTAATGAATTTATTAGTAAATAAATGCAGACATGATTGGCAAGCAATCGTATAATATGCAAAACAATGGTTGAACAAAAATATTTTTTTATAGAACCACTAAACCAATTTTGCTGAATCGTACCTTGTCGTGCCTGGCAAGAACGCAACTTTCTTACTAATTTAAAAAAATAATTAGAACATATTCGCAACACAAGAATAAACGAGCATCTTTGAAAGGTACATTTTAATTTCGTCCGTCATCTTGGATTTTGAGATGGCAGACAAAAAATGATAAATTAGTCAAAACTCTGATTAATTCTTTGGCAAGTGCAGTTTGTCCCATTAATATCGATTGTATAGTTCAAAAGTTATAATAAAAAAAATGTCCAGGTTTTTTTGGCCCACCCTGTAAAGGAAACGAGTTCAGAAACTGCTTAACCGATTTTATAGAACCCCCCCCCCTAATTGCGCCTCTAATATATTTATTTATTTATTTCCAAGGAGTAGCACATATAAGAAAAATTCAGAAGAATAATTTAGGTACCTAAAAAAAAGTAACATGTGGGTTAGCCGATTTGGCAAAAAAATATAGATATAAAAGAAGAGAAAATGGGAATAAATTGCTAGACTGAATAATGAAAATCTTATATTTTTATTTTATATTATTTGCATAATAATTAAGGGCCTTAATTCTGCCAAAGTGGCGCCAGCGTCAGTAAATAAAACATATCCAGCTAGGTATAGAGCTACATAATTTATCAAAAATTCGCTAAACATAACCCAACAAACATTTAAAGTTGTAACGACGAAACCCCAACTAGAAAGAATGTCTTAAAAGTAACCGCAACGTACTCCCGCTGCGTCTCAGTATACCATACAGCGACGTTATAATTCCCTAAGTGGGGAACCAATTTCTGGTTATAACTACTTGGCCAAGTGTTTAAAGTCACTGTAGTAACAACTACACTACTACGTCGTAGCCAGGTATCTACTACGTCGTAGAGGCTGTTTTTTTTTTTCCGTAATGGCATAAAAGTTGCGATGTAGTTGCAAATAATAAAATCGTTTCTTTTTGGTAGAATTGTTACACAATATGGTGGACACAACAGTAAACAGACTCGCTTAGTTTTTTTGTTTGGTTATGGTTATAATATGTACTATATTATCCAAAAGTGTGAGAATTTACGAGCAGAGGATCAAAATTCGAGTGCGACGCAAAGTTTTTTGTATAACATGCATTATATATATTGCAAAAAACCGGTGCGCCCGTAAAATTGAGCCGTTTTCTGGTAGCTGATGGAATTTTTGTGTTGTGATTTTGGAGGTTATATTTTCATAATCGACAGTTAACTCCAACAAATGGTGCTTAAGAAGAGCATTTTTGGTAAGCTTCAACTAATTTGTTTCTAAAATAGTATAGCTCTTTAATATGAGCTCATAAAACGACAACAAAAATATTAAATTTTCTTTCTTAAATAAAAACATGGCGTCCCAAACTATATTCCCTGATAGTCGAAAAGGTTACTTGAAAGTGAGCCTAAGTTACGGCAACGTGTCACTTACGACTTTTATGTCGGCATTCCTTTTTAGTTCTAGATAACACACTCGAATTTCTACTCCTTCGTTGCAGAAACGTATTATTAACTAGCTTTCGCCACTAGAAAACGTCTACAGAGTGATAGGAACCACGCAATAAGTATAACTACTATCCTCAAGTTATTGGGGTGTGGCCACTTGTCATTTGCCGTTTCTGTCAACAACAACACCACTGCTTATAGGTTATGTACGAGCGTGAATTTGTGGTAGGTTTTAAAACAAAAACAAGATAAATTAAATTCCATTAGAACAATAAATGAAGTGCCAATAAAAAGAGTTTTTTAAAATGTAACACAGCACAAGTTTAAGTTTATTCACTTCAAACCAAGCTTTAACAACAGCACAAATTTGAAGAAAACCAAAAAGAATTATTGACCCAAGCTCAACACATAAAATGAATCACAGTGAGACACGACACGTCAGCACAAGAGGCATAGATTTAGTCCGCACAAGAGGGTTACGATGGCGCAGCACAAACCACGAACGACCGTAAAGACAGTGAATAGAACAACAACAAGTAGCGTAAAAGATTAAGGATGGAGATTAAGCATGGACCAGGGAATTCTTAAAATCCGGGTGCGGTACTCGTTACTTTGGATCAATATTTTGCATTTTGATTGTTTTGCAAAATGGTCAAGCAATGAGCTCGAAAAAATGGACTGCTCAAGGTAGTTAAAAAAATATTTGCAAAACTATTCCTAATATTCCCATATTATAAAAGGAGCCACAAAAAGTAGGGCTAAGAATGTGTGCGACAAAGATGCGACTTCAAAAAGTCTACGTTTTCAAAGTAGAAACAGGAAGGAGAGATTACTTTAAAAGATCGACATTAAAAAAAAGTCAAAGTAGTTGCGGCTTTAAAGTTGATCCACAAAGTTATTTTGTCTACATTATTACATCAGATGTTACTATGATGACACAAACTTTTGTGGTAAAAATTAAAGTTATAATGTAGTTGTCGGATACACTTGTTTGGGACTCCAATGAAGCTTAACTTTCTAGTGGTAATTAAGTAGGATATAAAAGTCAGGGCGACTACGAAATAACGACTAAAAAGAAAGTAAAACTTTAGCAACGTCCTATTGTGGTAGAGAAGACTATCAGAATCGACTATCAAGAAACAATCCTAAGAAGTAGTTTAGAGGGTCGTTTTTACGAAACATCTACTATTTCCTGATACTAAATAGTAGTTAGAACTAAAAAGTAACAAATTTTGGTTGGGATCACCACATTTCTACTATAAGAAAGTAGCAAAGCCTTTAGAACATGTAGCCGCTACTATAAATGTTTGTTGGGAAGTAAGTACCTAGTCCAGATTATCTAGATTTTTTTTTTAAATCTAGGTACTGTAGTCATAGATTTTACTGGAATATCGGCCATTTTTTGTGTACCGAGCAAAGCCGATTAGTAATCAGTTTCTATGTGACTATGCTTGGGGGTGCTTCGCACCTCCCTGTTTACGTCTTGGAGGTGCCCTAGCTAAGGACACTCATCGTAAAGGCAAGCTTTATAGGAAGCGAAGCTAACGTCAAGCTTTCTATTTTTTGGTTATTATTTTTGACATGTTTTTCTCGGTTTCGCATTGGCGGTTCTGTTTTATTTTGAAGATGTTGTTTTACACAGTATGAAGGTACCTAAACTATATATATTTAAGTAATTAAAAAGTTATGCTGCAAACTATCTTGAAACTGTATCATTATTAAATAGATCTTTAGACTGTGTTAAAACCACATTTTTAAAATAACAACGAGCCTCCAATGCGATACCGAGGAAAACATGTCAAAAATTTTAAAATCAGAGTTAGGCTTCGCTACCTGTAAAGCTTGCTTGACGATGAGTGACCTTAGCCCTAGCCCCTTACTACCCCCGTAGTGGTAGGTATTCTATATTTGCAAACGGCCGGTCCGCAATCGGCCAGCCCTGGGCTGAGTTGAGTATGTATACTTCGATTTAAATTCGTCTCTCTGTGACATCCACACTTACATAATTATGTTTTCGTTTTATTTGTGACCCCGCGTAGAAATCGAGCAAAAGCTGTTCCGGCAAAGTGTTTTTTTGTTTGTAATCAAAGTTTATTGAATTTAAAGGTAAGTAGATCTGAGGACACGGCAGTGCCCCGCCAAGTTCGCGCGCCGTAACCATCTTTTCTTAAAACATTTCAGCCGATATTTGACATACCTAAAACTCTACTTCGGAATGAGCTACGAATCTCAAACTGCACAGTCGTAGATCTCCATGGAGTTAACAACCCCTCCAAGTTTCATGGAATTCCATAAAGTAGTAAAGTAGTTACGAAATTTCAAAAAACGTCGAAATTGCCACTCACTGACTCACTCACTCACTCATGTATAGATCATCAATATTCTGTACTTCCAGACATGCTACAAAGCTAAAATGTGGCAGACTGTTAGAAATTATGACCAAACCCCTGGAAAAAATCATAAAACCCCAAAATTTTAATTTACTCCCTTCTCATATAGGTACATTTAAAGTTATGTAAAAGTAGCATCGCCCACTTACAGAAATGCTAGAGAGTTGAGCTTTGGCAGACTGATAGGACCTATGATGAAACTATAGGAGAAAATCAAAAAACCCCAAAATTTTAATTTACTCTCCTTCCCTATACATTTAAAGTTATGAAAAGTAGCATAGCTCACTTCCAGAAATGCTAGAGAGTTGAGCTTTGGCAGACTGATAGGAACTATGATAAAACTATAGGAAAAAATTAAAACACCCCAAAATTCTAATTTACTTCCCGCCCCTATAAATGTAAAGTTAAGTAAAAGTAACATTGCCTACTTCCAGACATGCTAGCTGAGCTTTGGAAGACCGATAGTAACTATGATAAAGTTATAGAAAAAAATTAAAACAACCCAAAATTCTAATTTACTTCCTTCTCCTATAAATGTAAAATTATGTAAAAGTAACACTGCCCACTTCCAGAAACGCTAGAGAGCTGAACTTTTTAAGACTGACAGACAATATTATAAAACTATATGAAAAAATTTAAAAAGTCCAATATTTTCATTTACTCTCCTCCCCTATAAATGTAAAGTTATGTAAAAGTAAGATTACCCACTTCCAGAAACGCTAGAGAGCTGAGCATTGGAAGACTGATAGGAACTATGATAAAACTATAGGACAAAATTTAAAAACACGACAATTTTAATTTATTTCCCTCCCCTATACCTGTAAAAGTAACATTGTGCACTTTCAGAAACGCTAGACAGCTGAGCTTTGGAAGGCTGATGGGAACTACGATAAAACCATGGAAAAAAATTAAAAAACCTCAAAAATTTAAGTAAGGCATTGCAAAAATTTTGAACAATATTCCGCATATTTTACTACTTTAAAAATTAAGTATTATCCAATTCCTTTAAAAAAGAAGTGAAATCATAATAAAAACATTTCATGGGAAAAAAAGCCAAGTAGGCGAAAATGGCATTCCGTAAAAAGAATTGAGATAAAAGTAAAGCCAAGTTCCCCAATACAAATTTCAAAATGAAAGGTTCAGACAGACAGACAAACAGACGGCGCAACAAAAAAGTTTCAAAATCATCTGAAACGCAAAGATATATAAGCTCACACTACTATAGTATAGTAGTCGTGTGAGCTAAAATCGTTGGGCGCTTTGTGCCATATTTTCTATGTATATCGAGAGCCCGGCGTTTTTTTCACAATAATACTAGTATTTTTCGTTCATTATTATTTTCAACTAATATTAAGAATTATTTTTAACTGTTTAGTTTGAAGCGTGTTTTTTAGTTTTTTTAACTATATTTATTTTAGCTCACACATATACTATACTATAGTAGTGTGAGCTATGGTGATCCTAATTTTTTCGAGAAAAAAAAAAGTTGCTCCGATTTCAAAAATTTTTATATATCTTTGCGTTTCAGAAGATTTTGAAACTTTTTTGTCGCGCCGTCTGTCTGTCTGTCTGTCTGTATGTCTGTCTGTCTGTCTGTCTGTCTGTCTGTCTGTCTGTCTGTCTGTATGTCTGTCTGTAACGACCAACGCGCATAACTCAAAAACCGCTTGCCCGATTTTGATGAAATTTGGTACCTAGGCGGGGTCCTGGGTCGAGATGGTCCCATTTAAAAATGAACAAAATCCACCGAACACAAACCAAGTAAAAGGGTGGGGGTAGATTTCAAAAATTAGAGTTTATGTAAATATATGGCGTGTGTGATATCAAACGAAAGGTAATTGAGTCTGGAGTTAAACAAAATAGATTTTAGTTTTAAAAAAAGAGTGGGGGTAAATTTCAAAAATTAGAGTTTACGTGAAAATATGGCGTGTGTGATATCAAACGAAAGGTAATTGAGTCCGGAGTTAAACAAAATACATTTTAGTTTTTGTTTTTTTTTAGGGGTGGGGGTAGATTTAAAAAATTTGAGTTTGAGTCAAAACATGGCTTATGGGGTATCACACGAAATGTAATTTAGTCTGGAGTTGAATAAAATATATTTCAGTTTTTGGTTATAATAGCTCACACGTACACTATAACTATAGTAGCTAGTGTGAGCTTAGAGGCCCATATATTGGCAGAGTTTTTTAGGGGTGGGGGTAGATTTAAAAAATTTGAGTTTAAGTCAAAACATGGCTTGTGGGGTATCACACGAAATGTAATTTAGTTTGGAGTTGAATAAAATATATTTCAGTTTTTAGTTATATTAGCTCACACGTACACTATAACTATAGTAGCTAGTGTGAGCTTAGAGGCCCATATATTGGCAGAGTTTTTTACTTTTTAGTTTAATGTGCTGTGAAATCGTGTTTTTTAATTAACTATTAAGTTAAAAAATTTCAAGATAAAAGTCAGAAAAGCCATTTCGATATAGTAAGCCGATTTTAATGTGCAGCTACAGGTTTTTCAAAAGTCCGAACAACCGAACCGAACCGGATAAACATACATACAAACAAACAAATGTCACAAAATATTTCTAAGTTATCTTAAAAAAAAATCCGTCAAACATAATACCTTTCCTAGCTTTTGCTGTACGAACTAGGAAAGTAAAAATTGGGACTGATAAAAACTGGTCCAAAAAGATAATGGGAGTTACATACAAAAACGGACAACTTTTATCTAATTTCACCTACAAACTGTGAATAGAGGGTACAATAATTTATAATAGGCTCATTATTTTTCAACTAAATTTAACTGAAGTTAAGTTGAATAGAAAAGGAATTTTTAAATCTAGTCAGATAAAATTTAATCTGACGAGTTTTTTTAACGTCAAATTGCCCGATTTAAATGAAATTTGGTACCTAGGCTGGGTCTTGGGTCGAGATAGTCCCATTTAAAAATGAACAAGATCCACCTAACGCAAGCCAAATAAAAGGGTGGGGGTAGATTTTAAAAATTGGAGTTTATGTGAAAATATGACGTGTGTGATATCGAACGAAAGGTAATTGAGTCTGCAGTTAAACAAAATACATTTTAGTTTATTTTAAAAAAAGGGTGGGGGTAAATGTCAAAAATTCCTAAGGAAAATATGGCTTGTGTGGTATTAAACGAAAGGTTATTGAGTCTGGAGTTAAACAAATACATTTTAGTTAAAAAAAAGGTAGGGGTAAATTTAAAAAATTAGAGTTTAGGTCAAAACATGGTTTGTGTGGTATCAAACGAAAGGTATTTGAGTCTGTAGTTGAATAAAATATATTACAGTTTTTAGTTATACTGTCATAAATAAGTTTAAATTCGGATCATTTTACTATAGCAATAACCAATATTGCTGCGCTTGCACTAATTTCGTCTATAAAAGCCGATGCTGGATAATAGACCGGCATCACTATAGCAAGTGATCAACCCAGTACACCACTGAAATACGTGATCCCTACGAACCCAGTACACCACTGAAATAATGTGGTCCCTACTTAACATAACTAAGTAAAACCTCACTATGGTGGTTACGCTTTATGGCCCATAAGGCCAACTCTCTACGGCCTATAAGGTCTATTTCTTATGGCCCCTAGGTCAGCTCTCTCCAGCCAGCATCCCCCTTTTTACATTATTTAATTATTTATAGCAATAACCTCTATTCCTGTTAATCTGTTTTCTTATATAAAATACATGTATAAATGTGGATTCTTTATACTTAATTTTCATATTCCCCTAAATCCCTCAGTGGGCACTAAATAACAAACCTGTGACATATATGGTAGAGATACCACTTGTCACAAATATAGTCGTGACAATATTAGCTTACACGTACACTATAATTAAAGTACCTAGTGTGAGCGTAGGTGCCCATATATTAGCAGAGTATTTTTTTTAGTCCTTGCCGTATATTCATCTTGTAAGCCTATTATGACATCAATAACGTGCTTGTATATTTTATTTGTTATTTTCTTCCCCGTGACATCCAGTGTATATTTTTCTTTTTTGCATACAAATACCTGTAACATATTTGCACACATTTGTGACATCCCTAACGTCTTTGTATATTTTATTTGTTATTTGTTTCCTCGTGACATCCAGTGTATATTTTTTATTTTTATAGAGGTGCTTGTTACATCCGTTATTTTATTAAACATTGGCAACATTGCTGGATGTCACAAGTTAACACAAATATTTAGGGATGTTACAACGTCAAAATTTTTTGTATATACAATGGACGCCACAAAGATATAAAAAATTTTATTTCTAAATTTGTGAGTTTATACAAATATTTTTATGGAATTAAAAATAAAATATTTTTTATTACATTTCATATTTTTTATTTTTGGATAACACCAGGTTTTAAAGTGGATGTCACAAAAACCGACTTTTTGCTGGATGTCACAAGATACAACGGTCGAGTATATATATATATATATATATATATATATATACTTCCAAAATCATTCCATCATAGGGGAGATCTGGACCAAATATCCGCTGTCATCATTCTACGTTGGGTAGAATGAGACAGACAGTAATCCAGTCCGAGATCACCCCATGAGGTAAAACAATGGAAAGAAACCGCTAAAAAATAGAACCTCATCTCTCTTTTGTCTCTGCAAAGTTGGTTCATTGGGATGTACAAATAACACAAAAATTTAGTACATCTTGTGTATTTCAAATATGGAGTAAAAAAAAGGCAAATTATCATGGAAAAAAAATAAAGATGAAACCAAGTCGAAACAAACTCTTTCAATGGTACAGTACAATTCAGAAAAATAGTTATGCCGCAAAATTTTGGTCATGACGTCATACCTTATCTTGCGTTTACAAGAAAAGCAAAAGTTGTACTTAACGATATATGGAAAATTATATGTAAAAAAAAATTATATCTAAAGCTTGCTCCTACCTTGGTCCTTGATTATTGTATGAGTAAATGTGTGTTTTATTTTGTAAACCTGGAGTTGTCCAGACATCTCCTCACTACTCTCGGGTCTCCTGCTCTGCTCGCGCCTTCCCTCGTGCTTGCTTAGCACATGACGTTAGGCCAGCACTTTGGTCTTAAATGTTGGTTCCTTGCCCGAGCGTAAAAACCTTGTGGAAAATGAAATATTTCAGTTTCCTTCGTCGGTTTTGCACGAGGTTCCCCTACACCGAGAATCTTAAATCACTAACCCCATGTCGACTCAATAAAATAAAGCAGATCTCAACAGATGAACTAAAATAACCCTAACATACCTTTCCCAGGGTTACAATGCTACACCCGACTTCACACCAGCGTCCAGCAACTGTCTCAGCGATGGATTGGACAGGGCTGTAGACAAAGGAGAAAAACAATATATAGTTTTTATCCAAAACGTGGTTTTAAAAAAAAATAAAAAAACTCCAAAAATTCCCCACGTCTTTTGTCGAAAAAGTCCATTTCACACGCAAAATAATTACAATTTGGGAGGCAAATATTATCTTGAAGAGTCCTCAAATAATAAAAAATAAAAAAAAATAAAATCGAACTTACCACTGCTCTTTCCGTAGGAATGGCGTAGGTCGCCTTTTAGTCCCTCTCAAAGAGGACACGAGCCGTCCACGAGAATGCCTCACGACGGACTCACTTCTACAGTTTCTGGGATATCTCTTGCAATCGCTGCAATGCCAATAACCAAAAAACAATGGCGATCCCAGAAACTGTTGTCGACCCACCGCCGACTCTTTAGGAAAAGAGAAAAGACACTCTGTCGAGAACACAAAAAAATGAAGTTGCCGGAAATCGTTCGTAGATCTGGTGGGGACAGTACACAGTACCAACCTAATTTGCCCGGTTAAATTCAAATAAGGATGCAAACCTATTTATAAAAAAAAAACATTCTCGCCGAAAAATCACTAAATCCGGTTTGCGAGCCTCGAGAAGAAACCCGCGGTTTTCAAACTAACCAATGAGGAAATACATTAATACTTCCGTACCGGTCTACAGGGGGCAGCATCGACCAAGGGGATATCGAAAATACGTAAAACGCACATTGAGGTGTTGTCGGATCTATTTCCACGGTGGAAATTTTTATAACAAGGACATCGAGACACCCTCCATACATAGACCGAACATTTGCCTACCGGACCCCGCCGACATAGCAAGTAGGAGGAAAATAACTAGCAGGACTATAAGAAGCTCAGCATTGAGACCATCAACTGTAAAATCAATTACTGGAGATCAGAGCATGCATCAAACCCAGGAATATTCGAACACTCAACCAATTCCCATATGAGTAAAGCTATACTAAGTGTAGAATTTAGTTGTATTTTAGTTACAGTTTTAGTCAAAAGTTTCCTTTGCTCTTTAGATATGTTTTCTCTAAGATTCATATGGTTTGACGCCATTTTTGTAAAACATTTCTACATTAATAAAGTTGTTTCTGAACTTGAACCTAAAAATACACATTGAACTACTGCTTAAACCCGGCCTAAGAATGTTCAGATGTTAAGTTTGCTCACCACTAGCTAGCCCCACACAACCTTCCAATCCGACTGAGTTAGCTATTAACTTTATTTAACTATGATTATATATAAATTTATATAATATAAAAATACGATTTTGTTTATTCTTTTAGTCCTGGTTTTTATCCCTCGTTTATCTCCCATTTACAAAAGTGCATAACTCGTATTTATTTTATCTTTTCCTTATCAAATTAATAACGATATCAAAGGGGCGGAGCCTCGGTTGTTCCTGGTCGAACCGTGGACCCAAATATATTTTCGTGCTATCAAAACTAGCTAATCCGTGAAGGATATGAGGTTCGGAAGAGAAATGATTGTCCAAATATCCTCGAAAATAAACATAAGCGAATGAAATGTTCACCTAAATGTTTTCTTCCTGTTACTGAAACCATTTGTGATGCGGCAACGCCGCCATGCCCCAGCAGAACAGCTGTTTATTTTCATGGACGTCAAAGAAAATTACGAAATTTTACAGATAAACAAAACAATCAAAAGTTTTTATGTGATTTTTCCCGAAACCTGTGATCTCAAGTTCCAATTACGATGTTCAGATAATGCGATGTGCGCAGTGTCCACAGTAATTCGATGGAATGCCTCCTTTTAAAGTAACTTCCTGGACACTATATAACCACCAAACCTAGCTCTATAAAATACCCTTAATTTGTGTACAGAAAGACGAGTCGAAGAGCCTTGATTATTTACCTAAATAAACAAATATGTAACGTTGCCTTAAACGTAAAAATGACACGTTACACCTTTGGTTACAGCCCGTCCATTCTATCGATGGGACAGTTTTGCTGGTGGAACGAGGTTCGAGCCAGTTGTAATCCTGGGAAAGGTACGTTAGGATTATTTTAGTTCATCTGTTTAAATCTACTTTATTTTTTTGAGTCGACATGGGGTTCTTGATTTAAGTAACTCGGTGTAGGGGAACTTCGTGCAAAACCGACGAATTCCAGGAAACTGAAACATTTCATTTTCCACAGGGTTTTTACGCTCGGGGCAAGGAACCATCATTTAAGAAATTAAGACCCGTGTGCTGCCCTAGCGTGATGTGCTAAGCAAGCACGAGGGAAGGCGCGAGCAGAGCAGGGGAACTGGTGCAGTAGTGAGGAGATGTCTGGACAACACCAGGTTTACCAAATAAAATACACATCTAACCACAATATAATCAAGGACCAAGGTAGGAGCAAGCTTCAGATATAATCTTTCACATAAATCTTCAATATAATTTTTCATATAAATTTTTAATATAATTCAGACGTAATCTTTTCATATATAATTTTTCACAGTATAATCTCAACATTGCTTGTAAACGTAAGGTAACGTATGACGTCATAACCACAATTTTGCGGCGTACTTACTAAATTGACTTGTTTTCCTTCATTTCATTTATTTAAGACAATTTCTCCTGTGAAATTTGGAGTGCCTTAAAATTTTGGCCCTAACTTATTTGGTATTTTTCTTAGATTTTACAATCTAATTATACAAGATGAACTAAATCTTTGTGTTATTTGTACAACCCAATGAACCAACTTTGCAGCGACAAAAGAGAGATGAGGTTATATTTTTTTAGCGGTTTCCTTACATTGTTTTACCTCATGGGGTGGATCTCGGACTGGGTTGCTGTCTGTCTCATTCTACCCAACGTAGAATGATGACAGCAGATATTTGGTCCAGATCTCCCCTATGACGGAATAATTTTGGAAGTATATTTTTTTTTACCATCATTTATATGACTGAGTCTCACACTACTGACTCATGTAGGTACACTATGACCTGTAAAGTGCTTCTAGTTTTGTCATCTTAATTCAATCTTTTAGAATTCTATTTTGTTTGTTAGTCAATTTTTTTTGGGTTTTTTTTAATTACACAAATACTCTGGAAGCCTCGGAAGTAGGTAGAGTTTCATTGTTTGGCTACAACGTTTGGGTTGAACTGTATTTTTAAGATCTTCTTTGTAAAACATTGATATTGAAACACTGTGGCGCTTAAAATTTTCTTATTTCTGAACCCCCCCTTCTCCACTGTATTAAAGTTACCGGGCATATCAATGTCTTACCTAGCTGGAAAATACAGTTCTGCTTCCAGATATTTGTTAATTATTCAGTAATTTTTTTACTGTCACAAATTGGCACAGCGTTATTGTTCTATTTACAGTGTCACAAAATGGCGGCAACGTCTTTTAGTTTGCCACAAATGTCACCCAACGCATTTTAATTGGCCACAAATGTTCAAATTTTTTAGTTAAAATATTTTGTTCCAATGACGATCTGATGGTACAGTCGGGGACTTAATAAATGGCCGCTGCCGTTTTCATAAGAGCTTGGATGAGAATCCCACCGGGCGAGGTTTATGAATAAATGAATTATTGCACTCGTATCGCGCGCTTTTATTCCCTCGATTCCACGTCGATCGGCTTTCGCTGTGCACTTTTGTGCAATGCAATTTTTGCTATTGAAATTAATAACTATTTGGAATATTGGCCGATAAACGGGCGAAGCCATACATGTTTTTTCTATACACACATTTCTTTTTTAGCTGATTGCTTGTTTATTTGCATAGGATGTGTGTAATGCAGACTTTTTATTTAAAGACTAATCAAACCTTGTAGAGATATGTTTAATTAATACCTGCTTTTTTAATTGTTTAACACCGGAAACGAAAGGTATTACTTTTCGAAAAAATCCAAAAACAAAAAACGGAAAACAGAAAAACGGGAAAACGGGAAAAAGGGGAAAAGGGAAAAAGGGAAAACGGGAAATCATGAAAATGAAAATGAAAATGAAAATGAAAATGAAAATGAAAATGAAAATGAAAATGAAAATGAAAATGAAAATGAAAATGAAAATAAAAATAAAAATTAAAATGAAAATGAAAATGAAAATGAAAATGAAAATGAAATAGAAAATAGAAAATAGAAAATAGAAAATAGAAAATAGAAAATAGAAAATAGAAAATAGAAAATAGAAAATAGAAAATAGAAAATAGAAAATAGAAAATAGAAAATAGAAAATAGAAAATAGAAAATAGAAAATAGAAAATAGAAAATAGAAAATAGAAAATAGAAAATAGAAAATAGAAAATAGAAAATAGAAAATAGAAAATAGAAAATAGAAAATAGAAAATAGAAAATAGAAAATAGAAAATAGAAAATAGAAAATAGAAAATAGAAAATAGAAAATAGAAAATAGAAAATAGAAAATAGAAAATAGAAAATAGAAAATAGAAAATAGAAAATAGAAAATAGAAAATAGAAAATAGAAAATAGAAAATAGAAAATAGAAAATAGAAAATAGAAAATAGAAAATAGAAAATAGAAAATAGAAAATAGAAAATAGAAAATAGAAAATAGAAAATAGAAAATAGAAAATAGAAAATAGAAAATAGAAAATAGAAAATAGAAAATAGAAAATAGAAAATAGAAAATAGAAAATAGAAAATAGAAAATAGAAAATAGAAAATAGAAAATAGAAAATAGAAAATAGAAAATAGAAAATAGAAAATAGAAAATAGAAAATAGAAAATAGAAAATAGAAAATAGAAAATAGAAAATAGAAAATAGAAAATAGAAAATAGAAAATAGAAAATAGAAAATAGAAAATAGAAAATAGAAAATAGAAAATAGAAAATAGAAAATAGAAAATAGAAAATAGAAAATAGAAAATAGAAAATAGAAAATAGAAAATAGAAAATAGAAAATAGAAAATAGAAAATAGAAAATAGAAAATAGAAAATAGAAAATAGAAAATAGAAAATAGAAAATAGAAAATAGAAAATAGAAAATAGAAAATAGAAAATAGAAAATAGAAAATAGAAAATAGAAAATAGAAAATAGAAAATAGAAAATAGAAAATAGAAAATAGAAAATAGAAAATAGAAAATAGAAAATAGAAAATAGAAAATAGAAAATAGAAAATAGAAAATAGAAAATAGAAAATAGAAAATAGAAAATAGAAAATAGAAAATAGAAAATAGAAAATAGAAAATAGAAAATAGAAAATAGAAAATAGAAAATAGAAAATAGAAAATAGAAAATAGAAAATAGAAAATAGAAAATAGAAAATAGAAAATAGAAAATAGAAAATAGAAAATAGAAAATAGAAAATAGAAAATAGAAAATAGAAAATAGAAAATAGAAAATAGAAAATAGAAAATAGAAAATAGAAAATAGAAAATAGAAAATAGAAAATAGAAAATAGAAAATAGAAAATAGAAAATAGAAAATAGAAAATAGAAAATAGAAAATAGAAAATAGAAAATAGAAAATAGAAAATAGAAAATAGAAAATAGAAAATAGAAAATAGAAAATAGAAAATAGAAAATAGAAAATAGAAAATAGAAAATAGAAAATAGAAAATAGAAAATAGAAAATAGAAAATAGAAAATAGAAAATAGAAAATAGAAAATAGAAAATAGAAAATAGAAAATAGAAAATAGAAAATAGAAAATAGAAAATAGAAAATAGAAAATAGAAAATAGAAAATAGAAAATAGAAAATAGAAAATAGAAAATAGAAAATAGAAAATAGAAAATAGAAAATAGAAAATAGAAAATAGAAAATAGAAAATAGAAAATAGAAAATAGAAAATAGAAAATAGAAAATAGAAAATAGAAAATAGAAAATAGAAAATAGAAAATAGAAAATAGAAAATAGAAAATAGAAAATAGAAAATAGAAAATAGAAAATAGAAAATAGAAAATAGAAAATAGAAAATAGAAAATAGAAAATAGAAAATAGAAAATAGAAAATAGAAAATAGAAAATAGAAAATAGAAAATAGAAAATAGAAAATAGAAAATAGAAAATAGAAAATAGAAAATAGAAAATAGAAAATAGAAAATAGAAAATAGAAAATAGAAAATAGAAAATAGAAAATAGAAAATAGAAAATAGAAAATAGAAAATAGAAAATAGAAAATAGAAAATAGAAAATAGAAAATAGAAAATAGAAAATAGAAAATAGAAAATAGAAAATAGAAAATAGAAAATAGAAAATAGAAAATAGAAAATAGAAAATAGAAAATAGAAAATAGAAAATAGAAAATAGAAAATAGAAAATAGAAAATAGAAAATAGAAAATAGAAAATAGAAAATAGAAAATAGAAAATAGAAAATAGAAAATAGAAAATAGAAAATAGAAAATAGAAAATAGAAAATAGAAAATAGAAAATAGAAAATAGAAAATAGAAAATAGAAAATAGAAAATAGAAAATAGAAAATAGAAAATAGAAAATAGAAAATAGAAAATAGAAAATAGAAAATAGAAAATAGAAAATAGAAAATAGAAAATAGAAAATAGAAAATAGAAAATAGAAAATAGAAAATAGAAAATAGAAAATAGAAAATAGAAAATAGAAAATAGAAAATAGAAAATAGAAAATAGAAAATAGAAAATAGAAAATAGAAAATAGAAAATAGAAAATAGAAAATAGAAAATAGAAAATAGAAAATAGAAAATAGAAAATAGAAAATAGAAAATAGAAAATAGAAAATAGAAAATAGAAAATAGAAAATAGAAAATAGAAAATAGAAAATAGAAAATAGAAAATAGAAAATAGAAAATAGAAAATAGAAAATAGAAAATAGAAAATAGAAAATAGAAAATAGAAAATAGAAAATAGAAAATAGAAAATAGAAAATAGAAAATAGAAAATAGAAAATAGAAAATAGAAAATAGAAAATAGAAAATAGAAAATAGAAAATAGAAAATAGAAAATAGAAAATAGAAAATAGAAAATAGAAAATAGAAAATAGAAAATAGAAAATAGAAAATAGAAAATAGAAAATAGAAAATAGAAAATAGAAAATAGAAAATAGAAAATAGAAAATAGAAAATAGAAAATAGAAAATAGAAAATAGAAAATAGAAAATAGAAAATAGAAAATAGAAAATAGAAAATAGAAAATAGAAAATAGAAAATAGAAAATAGAAAATAGAAAATAGAAAATAGAAAATAGAAAATAGAAAATAGAAAATAGAAAATAGAAAATAGAAAATAGAAAATAGAAAATAGAAAATAGAAAATAGAAAATAGAAAATAGAAAATAGAAAATAGAAAATAGAAAATAGAAAATAGAAAATAGAAAATAGAAAATAGAAAATAGAAAATAGAAAATAGAAAATAGAAAATAGAAAATAGAAAATAGAAAATAGAAAATAGAAAATAGAAAATAGAAAATAGAAAATAGAAAATAGAAAATAGAAAATAGAAAATAGAAAATAGAAAATAGAAAATAGAAAATAGAAAATAGAAAATAGAAAATAGAAAATAGAAAATAGAAAATAGAAAATAGAAAATAGAAAATAGAAAATAGAAAATAGAAAATAGAAAATAGAAAATAGAAAATAGAAAATAGAAAATAGAAAATAGAAAATAGAAAATAGAAAATAGAAAATAGAAAATAGAAAATAGAAAATAGAAAATAGAAAATAGAAAATAGAAAATAGAAAATAGAAAATAGAAAATAGAAAATAGAAAATAGAAAATAGAAAATAGAAAATAGAAAATAGAAAATAGAAAATAGAAAATAGAAAATAGAAAATAGAAAATAGAAAATAGAAAATAGAAAATAGAAAATAGAAAATAGAAAATAGAAAATAGAAAATAGAAAATAGAAAATAGAAAATAGAAAATAGAAAATAGAAAATAGAAAATAGAAAATAGAAAATAGAAAATAGAAAATAGAAAATAGAAAATAGAAAATAGAAAATAGAAAATAGAAAATAGAAAATAGAAAATAGAAAATAGAAAATAGAAAATAGAAAATAGAAAATAGAAAATAGAAAATAGAAAATAGAAAATAGAAAATAGAAAATAGAAAATAGAAAATAGAAAATAGAAAATAGAAAATAGAAAATAGAAAATAGAAAATAGAAAATAGAAAATAGAAAATAGAAAATAGAAAATAGAAAATAGAAAATAGAAAATAGAAAATAGAAAATAGAAAATAGAAAATAGAAAATAGAAAATAGAAAATAGAAAATAGAAAATAGAAAATAGAAAATAGAAAATAGAAAATAGAAAATAGAAAATAGAAAATAGAAAATAGAAAATAGAAAATAGAAAATAGAAAATAGAAAATAGAAAATAGAAAATAGAAAATAGAAAATAGAAAATAGAAAATAGAAAATAGAAAATAGAAAATAGAAAATAGAAAATAGAAAATAGAAAATAGAAAATAGAAAATAGAAAATAGAAAATAGAAAATAGAAAATAGAAAATAGAAAATAGAAAATAGAAAATAGAAAATAGAAAATAGAAAATAGAAAATAGAAAATAGAAAATAGAAAATAGAAAATAGAAAATAGAAAATAGAAAATAGAAAATAGAAAATAGAAAATAGAAAATAGAAAATAGAAAATAGAAAATAGAAAATAGAAAATAGAAAATAGAAAATAGAAAATAGAAAATAGAAAATAGAAAATAGAAAATAGAAAATAGAAAATAGAAAATAGAAAATAGAAAATAGAAAATAGAAAATAGAAAATAGAAAATAGAAAATAGAAAATAGAAAATAGAAAATAGAAAATAGAAAATAGAAAATAGAAAATAGAAAATAGAAAATAGAAAATAGAAAATAGAAAATAGAAAATAGAAAATAGAAAATAGAAAATAGAAAATAGAAAATAGAAAATAGAAAATAGAAAATAGAAAATAGAAAATAGAAAATAGAAAATAGAAAATAGAAAATAGAAAATAGAAAATAGAAAATAGAAAATAGAAAATAGAAAATAGAAAATAGAAAATAGAAAATAGAAAATAGAAAATAGAAAATAGAAAATAGAAAATAGAAAATAGAAAATAGAAAATAGAAAATAGAAAATAGAAAATAGAAAATAGAAAATAGAAAATAGAAAATAGAAAATAGAAAATAGAAAATAGAAAATAGAAAATAGAAAATAGAAAATAGAAAATAGAAAATAGAAAATAGAAAATAGAAAATAGAAAATAGAAAATAGAAAATAGAAAATAGAAAATAGAAAATAGAAAATAGAAAATAGAAAATAGAAAATAGAAAATAGAAAATAGAAAATAGAAAATAGAAAATAGAAAATAGAAAATAGAAAATAGAAAATAGAAAATAGAAAATAGAAAATAGAAAATAGAAAATAGAAAATAGAAAATAGAAAATAGAAAATAGAAAATAGAAAATAGAAAATAGAAAATAGAAAATAGAAAATAGAAAATAGAAAATAGAAAATAGAAAATAGAAAATAGAAAATAGAAAATAGAAAATAGAAAATAGAAAATAGAAAATAGAAAATAGAAAATAGAAAATAGAAAATAGAAAATAGAAAATAGAAAATAGAAAATAGAAAATAGAAAATAGAAAATAGAAAATAGAAAATAGAAAATAGAAAATAGAAAATAGAAAATAGAAAATAGAAAATAGAAAATAGAAAATAGAAAATAGAAAATAGAAAATAGAAAATAGAAAATAGAAAATAGAAAATAGAAAATAGAAAATAGAAAATAGAAAATAGAAAATAGAAAATAGAAAATAGAAAATAGAAAATAGAAAATAGAAAATAGAAAATAGAAAATAGAAAATAGAAAATAGAAAATAGAAAATAGAAAATAGAAAATAGAAAATAGAAAATAGAAAATAGAAAATAGAAAATAGAAAATAGAAAATAGAAAATAGAAAATAGAAAATAGAAAATAGAAAATAGAAAATAGAAAATAGAAAATAGAAAATAGAAAATAGAAAATAGAAAATAGAAAATAGAACATAGAAAATAGAACATAGAAAATAGAAAATAGAAAATAGAAAATAGAAAACGAAAACGAAAACGGAAAATACAAAAAGGAAAATGAAAAACGGAAAATGGAAAACGGAAAATGGAAAACGGAAAATGGAAAACGGAAAATGGAAAACGGAAAATGGAAAACGGAAAATAGAAAACGGAAAATGGAAAACGGAAAATGGAAAACGGAAAATGGAAAACGGAAAATGGAAAGCGGAAAATGGAAAGCGGAAAAAGGAAAACGGGTAAACGGGTAAACGGGTAAACGGGCAAACGGGTAAACGGGTAAACGGGCAAACGAGTAAACGAGCAGGCGGGCAAACGGTTAAACGGACAAACGGGTAAACGGGCAAACGGGCAAACGGGTAAACGGGCAAACGGTAATCGGGCAAACGGGTAAACGGGTAAACAGGTAAATGGGTAAACGGATAAACGGGTAATCGGGAAAACGGAAAAAATAGAAAATTACATTACATACGTTACATACATATAAAAGTTTAAAGTTAAAAGAATAAAAAACTGAATCAAAGTTAAGACAAAATACACTTATGAAAGGTAAAAACATAAACGGGTAAACGGGCAAACGTGTAAACGGGCAAACGGGTAAACGGACAAACCAGTAAACGAGCAAACGGGTAAACGGGCAAACGAGTAAACGGGTAAAAGGATAAACGGGTAATCGGGCAAACGATAAACGGGCAAGCGGGTAAACGGGCAAACGGGTAAACGGGTAAACGGGCAAACGGACTAGCGGGTAAACGGGTAAACGGGTAAACGGGCAAACGGATAAACGGGTAGACGGTTAAATAAGAAAACGGAAAACAGAAAACGGAAAACGGGTAAACAGGTAAACGGGTAAACAGGTAAACGGATAAACGGGTAAACGGGAAAGCGGAAAAACGGAAAAACCGTTACATACATATAAATATTTTTAAAAGTTTAAGTTAAAAGAATAAAAAACTGAATCAAAGTTAAGACAAAATACAATTATAAAAGGTAAAAAACATAAACGGGTAAACGGGCAAACGGGTAAACGGGTAAACGGATAAACGGGTAAACGGGTAAACGGGTAAACGGTTAAACGGGTAAACGGGAAACGGGAAAAACGGAAAAAACGGGAAACGGAAAACAGAAAACGGAAAACGGGTCACCGGGTAAACGGATAAACGGGAAAACGGGAAATCCGAAAAACCGAAAAACCGTTAGATACATATAAATATTTTTAAAGTTTAAAGTTAAAAGAATAAAAAACTGAATCAAAGTTAAGACAAAATACAATAAGGCGCTGACTGTGACGTAGCACGGCACCCCGACACAAAATATGATTCCGGAACGTACCAACAACTAATCTAATCGTGTCATTGACTGAACTTACACATTATGATCCGATTATTTACCATCTCTTTTAAAACTTATGTATTAGTAAGGGCGCTTAATAATATTAAGCACACATGAGTTTAATAACTAAACATTGCTCTACTCGTTTTATTTACTAAACTCACACATTGTCATCCAGCTACTTACTCTCTCTTTTTAACTCAAAGTAGTGGGACGGGCGCATCCAATCTAAAACAGTCATGCCATTTTGACAATCAACGTCAATGAATTTTCTGATGCACACAGTGGGCTCGCAGATCTAATTTTTGGCCAAAAAGGGTTAAATTCAAAACATACTGAAACTTCTTAATACCTTTACAAAAAAGAGTAGATAGTCCAGGCCTTGAAAAAACTATGATTTAATTGACGAAACTTTCAGTTATTTTTTAGAAGTGTCATTTTTCCTTTCAAAGGAACGCGTTATAGTACCATATTTGTATGGCGGTTTGATCCAGATTTTAAGCCATTTTACGACAATATTTTATGTTGTATAAAATTCGCAGAAAATAAATCTTGTAAAGAGGTAGGGTAAAACGTGATATCGCAGTTTTAAGTCAATTGCGCAAAAATAAATCCTTTTAATATCAGATGTTTTATCCCTATAACTGGTTCAACTCTCTGCAATATGATTGGTGCCGGTCGGCTGAGCTTAAGTTGGTTTTTGCTCAACATGTGATGTGCGCTGTTTATTGTAGAAATAGCTTGCGCATTTTGTGACAGTAAGTACATTTTTTACAGACATTTTAAAATTTTGTTTACATTGAACGATTAGTGGGTTTATGTATTATTCATAATTAAATGCATCGCCTTAAGATTAGTCCTTTACTATATATGATTTTTGTTTGAATTTAACTGGTTATTTGGGCCAATACGGGGTTTTTTCATGGGGGCAAAATGGGTACCTTGTTATACCTAGTAACCTATACCCCAAAAAAAAATTTTGTTTTTTGATAGCATCACTAAAACTCGTATTTTATGTTGTCTTTGCAAAAAATTGACGCAAAATTCGTGTAGGAGAGTCGACAGCGATGACTTGGTCGCTGTAATTCTTTACAAATTTTGTAATTACTAAATTTAAATATTATAAATGTATTTACAATATATTACAACTTTTTTAAATAAGTATTTTTAACTTGTTTAGTATTTTAATAAATAAGACTGGTCTTACAAAAATATTGATTCTAAATTACACAACCGGGGCGGTTTCGCCACATAGGCACCCCATTTTACCAAAGGCAACTTTTTACAAAAATAAAAATAAAAGTATGATGGAGTTCTAAATCGTTTAAACTGAAAACTAGAACATAAAGATAACGTATCTAGCCAACTTAATTTCAAATGACGAACGCACTGGTGACCATTTAATAGGAGAAAAGGCCCTATAAAATTAAGTATCCCATTTTGCCCCCCTTTCCCCTAATTAGACTTTCTACCTGTTTTTGATTCCAATTTTGATGTGTAGACAGGTCAGACAATGGTTTTTGCTAGGCATTTCTGAAATTCTATAAAAATATAGATTTCTTATAAATGTTGGACAAAAATTTTGCTTCCCTCATCAACCATGTTTTTAAAATTTTTATTTTTATAAAAAGTATGTATACATATTTTTCAAAAATTGTACTTTAAAATCTGCTGCTACAAAAGTATTTGTCTATTATTTTTAAAGCACTTTAGGCTAAATTAAACAAATAAATATTGAAAAATATATATTAATAAAAAATATAAATAATGTATAAAAATACTAAGTATATACTGATTTCAAAAATCAAATAAAAATATGGTCACTCCATAATAAAAACCAATTGCAATATCTCAAAAACCAAAAATTACAGATAAAATTAACTTTTACAGGTGGATTGTTTATGAAAGACGAATTAGGTAAAAAAGCTTTTAATGTAAACGGTTCTATTTTAAATCATCATAAGTTTACCAAACCTGACTTTTAATAAACTAGTATAAAAAAGTGGACGCCTTAAAAATATTTATTTTGTTGCACTTAGAAACAAATTTTTCTAGAAAAATCATTCTTATTTGATTATGCAGTCATTAAACTTGAAGGTTCTTATCCGCTACAAAGTCAGGGTTACGTTCGTATTATTTTCTAGTTTTTGGTAGAGCCAAAAAATAATACCGTTTAACTTTTTTAAATATTTTTCATTTTTAGATTGATTTTTAGCTTATGTTAGTTAGTTATGTAAACTCCTCATCTTTTTCAACGCAGCTTTTTTCCACCTTACATGGTGAGCTTTAACCTTAAATAATCTAAGTACTAGGTTCGGCACAAATCGGTTTATAAATATAGGATAGTCTATAGAATAAAGATTTTGGGTCGTGCAAGTTTTTTTTTGTTTGGGTAAAAAATAATAATAAGCGACGTTAAACACCGCAGAGTTCCACATTTAATACATATCGGTTCATAATTGTAAAAGTTCTCCATTTCGGATCCGCCATAATATTTTTTCTAGGTTTGAGTGAGAAATCTATCGGCTTTAACACCCCAAAGTTCCAATTTTGATACCTATCGGTTCACAAATAGAAAACACTGCCCTTTTGGATTTATCATGTAATTTTTAAGTTTGTTTTCATAATTATACTCAACGACTTTAGACACGCCAAGGTTCCAAATTTGAAACCTACTGGTAAATAAGTTTTTTTTTCAAATTTAGGTCAAAAATCACATTTAGCGAATATTAGCACTAAATTTTATACTTACTGGTTCATAAATAGGAAACTTTGCCATTTTGGATTCGCCATTTTGATTGATAATTACTTCTTTCTCATTTCAAAACAAAATATTGTGACAAAACCTATTTTTCTAATTTTGGTCAAAAATCAGATCCGGGAGCCCACTGTGCAGCGCTATGAGTTGGACAGCAATAAAAAATAAGCTGTACTTTAAAAAGAGATGCAAATGAGTATGTTCCAAAATTACAATTTATGTCGGGGTGCTAATGTCAACCTACGTCACGGGTCAGCGCCTAATTATAAAAGGTAAAAACATACATAATACCATTCAAAGATGTTCGTTTATTATTCTTATGTTGCGAACATGTTTTAATAATTTTTTTTAATCACTGAAAAAGCAAAGAAACATGCAAAAATGTTTTTGTAGGAAATTTTTTGTCGTCAACTTATGTTTAAATTTTTTTTTTAAAACGTACAGTAACCAAGTAATTTTAAAAATACCCATTTTATGCACACTAAATCCAAGATGGCGGCGGGAGCCAGCCGCCCCCAAGGTCAACAACATATGTCAAAATCGCGACTACACCACCTTATGCAAACTAAAATTCTATAATGACTGGACTATTTAGCTACACCCAAAAATAGTGTTCTTGTGCATCCAGAAGTCGGGGTAATTACACATTTAAAACAATTCAAATCTTAAAGTAAAGGCCGTCTTCACAGCTGTTTTCGAATCGCCCTTAGTCAAATAACCAATTTTTTGCTATTATTTATTTTTTCAGCTTTACACTTTTAAAACTTACCATTTTAAAAATAGCTAGGAATACAAACATGTTGCATTTGTGTTACTCTATGTAAGTATGTAATAAAAAATACTCTGCCAATCTATGTGCAAATAAGCTCACACTAGGTACTATGGTTATAGTGTACGTGTGAGCTAATATAACTAAAAACTGAAATATATTTTATTCAACCTTAGACGCTATTATCTTTCGTTTGATACCACACAAGCCATGTTTTGACTTAAACTCTAATTTTTAAAATCTACCCCCACCCTTTTTTAAAAAACTAAAATGTATTTTGTTTAACTCCAGACTTAATTACCTTTCGTTTGATATCACACACGCTACATTTTCACATAAACTCTAAATTTTTAAATCTACCCCCACCCTTTTATTTGGCTTGCGTTCAGTGGATTTTGTCCAGCCTAGATAACAAATTTCATTCAAATCGGACAAGCGGTTTTTGAGTTATGCGCGTTGGTCGTTACAGACAGTCTGACTGACAGACAGACAGACACAGACAGACAGACAGACAGACAGACAGACAGACAGACAGACAGACAGACAGACAGACAGACAGACAGACAGACAGACAGACAGACAGACAGACAGACAGACAGACAGACAGACAGACAGACAGACAGACAGACAGACAGACAGACAGACAGACAGACAGACAGACAGACAGACAGACAGACAGACAGACAGACAGACAGACAGACAGACAGACAGACAGACAGACAGACAGACAGACAGACAGACAGACAGACAGACAGACAGACAGACAGACAGACAGACAGACAGACAGACAGACAGACAGACAGACAGACAGACAGACAGACAGACAGACAGACAGACAGACAGACAGACAGACAGACAGACAGACAGACAGACAGACAGACAGACAGACAGACAGACAGACAGACAGACAGACAGACAGACAGACAGACAGACAGACAGACAGACAGACAGACAGACAGACAGACAGACAGACAGACAGACAGACAGACAGACAGACAGACAGACAGACAGACAGACAGACAGACAGACAGACAGACAGACAGACAGACAGACAGACAGACAGACAGACAGACAGACAGACAGACAGACAGACAGACAGACAGACAGACAGACAGACAGACAGACAGACAGACAGACAGACAGACAGACAGACAGACAGACAGACAGACAGACAGACAGACAGACAGACAGACAGACAGACAGACAGACAGACAGACAGACAGACAGACAGACAGACAGACAGACAGACAGACAGACAGACAGACAGACAGACAGACAGACAGACAGACAGACAGACAGACAGACAGACAGACAGACAGACAGACAGACAGACAGACAGACAGACAGACAGACAGACAGACAGACAGACAGACAGACAGACAGACAGACAGACAGACAGACAGACAGACAGACAGACAGACAGACAGACAGACAGACAGACAGACAGACAGACAGACAGACAGACAGACAGACAGACAGACAGACAGACAGACAGACAGACAGACAGACAGACAGACAGACAGACAGACAGACAGACAGACAGACAGACAGACAGACAGACAGACAGACAGACAGACAGACAGACAGACAGACAGACAGACAGACAGACAGACAGACAGACAGACAGACAGACAGACAGACAGACAGACAGACAGACAGACAGACAGACAGACAGACAGACAGACAGACAGACAGACAGACAGACAGACAGACAGACAGACAGACAGACAGACAGACAGACAGACAGACAGACAGACAGACAGACAGACAGACAGACAGACAGACAGACAGACAGACAGACAGACAGACAGACAGACAGACAGACAGACAGACAGACAGACAGACAGACAGACAGACAGACAGACAGACAGACAGACAGACAGACAGACAGACAGACAGACAGACAGACAGACAGACAGACAGACAGACAGACAGACAGACAGACAGACAGACAGACAGACAGACAGACAGACAGACAGACAGACAGACAGACAGACAGACAGACAGACAGACAGACAGACAGACAGACAGACAGACAGACAGACAGACAGACAGACAGACAGACAGACAGACAGACAGACAGACAGACAGACAGACAGACAGACAGACAGACAGACAGACAGACAGACAGACAGACAGACAGACAGACAGACAGACAGACAGACAGACAGACAGACAGACAGACAGACAGACAGACAGACAGACAGACAGACAGACAGACAGACAGACAGACAGACAGACAGACAGACAGACAGACAGACAGACAGACAGACAGACAGACAGACAGACAGACAGACAGACAGACAGACAGACAGACAGACAGACAGACAGACAGACAGACAGACAGACAGACAGACAGACAGACAGACAGACAGACAGACAGACAGACAGACAGACAGACAGACAGACAGACAGACAGACAGACAGACAGACAGACAGACAGACAGACAGACAGACAGACAGACAGACAGACAGACAGACAGACAGACAGACAGACAGACAGACAGACAGACAGACAGACAGACAGACAGACAGACAGACAGACAGACAGACAGACAGACAGACAGACAGACAGACAGACAGACAGACAGACAGACAGACAGACAGACAGACAGACAGACAGACAGACAGACAGACAGACAGACAGACAGACAGACAGACAGACAGACAGACAGACAGACAGACAGACAGACAGACAGACAGACAGACAGACAGACAGACAGACAGACAGACAGACAGACAGACAGACAGACAGACAGACAGACAGACAGACAGACAGACAGACAGACAGACAGGCAGACAGGCAGACAGGCAGACAGGCAGACAGGCAGACAGGCAGACAGGCAGACAGGCAGACAGGCAGACAGGCAGACAGGCAGACAGGCAGACAGGCAGACAGGCAGACAGGCAGACAGGCAGACAGGCAGACAGGCAGACAGGCAGACAGGCAGACAGGCAGACAGGCAGACCGGCAGACCGGCAGACCGGCAGACCGGCAGACCGGCAGACCGGCAGACAGGCAGACAGGCAGACATGCAGACAGGCAGACAGGCAGACAGGCAGACAGGCAGACAGGCAGACAGGCAGACAGGCAGACAGGCAGACAGGCAGACAGGCAGACAGGCAGACAGGCAGACAGGCAGACAGGCAGACAGGCAGACAGGCAGACAGGCAGACAGGCAGACAGGCAGACAGGCAGACAGGCAGACAGGCAGACAGGCAGACAGGCAGACAGGCAGACAGGCAGACAGGCAGACAGGCAGACAGGCAGACAGGCAGACAGGCAGACAGGCAGACAGGCAGACAGGCAGACAGGCAGACAGGCAGACAGGCAGACAGGCAGACAGGCAGACAGGCAGACAGGCAGACAGGCAGACAGGCAGACAGGAAGACATGCAGACAGGCAGACAGGCAGACAGGCAGACAGGCAGACAGGCAGACAGGCAGACAGGCAGACAGGCAGACAGGCAGACAGGCAGACAGGCAGACAGGCAGACAGGCAGACAGGCAGACAGGCAGACAGGCAGACAGGCAGACAGGCAGACAGGCAGACAGGCAGACAGGCAGACAGGCAGACAGGCAGACAGGCAGACAGGCAGACAGGCAGACAGGCAGACAGGCAGACAGGCAGACAGGCAGACAGGCAGACAGGCAGACAGACAGACAGACAGGCAGACAGCCAGACAGGCAGACAGGCAGACAGGCAGACAGGCAGACAGGCAGACAGGCAGACAGGCAGACAGACAGACAGACAGACAGACAGACAGACAGACGGCGCAACAAAAAAGTTTCAAAATCATCTGAAACGCAAAGATATATAAAAAATTTTGAAATCGGAGCACTTTTTTTTCTCGAAAAAATTAGGATCACCATAGCTCCACTACTTAGTATAGTAGTAGTATGAGCTAATATAACAATAAATTAAAATCACTATTATGTGTATTTTTTAACCGAACATTCAAACGGACTACAGACCAAAGCTAATTTTTTCCGCAATTATGTGTATTTTTTTAACCGAATATTCAAACGGAATACAGACCGAAGCCAAATTTGTCATGATTGAATTTAAGCCAGGAATGCGAATAAATTATACGTGTTAAACGACGCGCTACGAAATCCGGTCAATAACCTCGGCCGGTATTGGGATTATTATCCAAGCTCTTCTGAAAACGGCAGCGGCCATTTATTAAGTCCCCGACTGTACATTTTTTATGAAAATATCTTTTTTATATTATATTTTTTTGAAAAACATTTTTTTAATGACATTTTGTTCAACATTTTTAAATGAGAATCTGTTTAAAAACATGTTCAACTTTTTTTTTTTAATATTTTGTTCAAATGATAATCTGACCGAAACCATTTTGTTCGAAAACATCTTTTTTAAGTGACATTTTGTTCGAGTTGCATTTTTTTCGAAAACATTTTTGTTCAAAAATTGCTTAAATTCATATGACATTTTGTCAATTGTTTTGTTCAAAAATATCTTTTTTGAATTTTGTTTGAAAGCAGTGTGATTGATTGGCATTTTTTTCGGAAACATTGTGATCGATCTCTTTGTTGAAAACCTCTTTAATTTCTTGAAATGTATACGTTTGCGATCAATTAATTAGAGTTCAGTGTGGTTAGGTTAACAGGTTAGGATCAATTGATAAAGGTACCACCGATTGCGACCTCCCAAAAAGAGACACACATGAGCTAGTTTTTCGAAGAGTTTTCTGTTTGAAGAAAATGTTTTTGAACCAAACGTTATTCAAACAAAATGTCATTCAAAAAAAATGTCAATTGAACAAAACGTCATTCGAAAAAGATGTTTTTGAAAAAACTATAATAAAGCAATTACCACAGAACAGAAATTGATATTACACTTTTTTCCAGTTTCTTTTCTAATGAAACTGCTGATAAAAACCGAGATGGTAGTACGACGGAATAAGTGTCGCATTAACTTTTCTCAAAGTAACTCGCTATAAAAAAGAGTTGTTTTTTATGTGCATATTTTTTGTGGGTTTTTGTAGACCAATTCAATTTGATTGGCACAAGCAAAACGCCAGCGCCATCTACGAAAAATGAATCTGCGCAAAAAGGCGTAACCAAAAAAAAGTCGTCTGTCGTATTCTATCGAGATCACCACGCAGCATGGTGATAAATTCTATTAACCAAAAAATCCAATAACATTCTTAGAAAATCAAACTAAACCATTACACAAACAAGTGATTCTAGTGTGGATCGACTGCAACGACTGGGCCAGCGAGAGGAGCTCCTCTGGACGACGGAAACAGCTGAAAAGGTGAGTGCCAATCCTCTATATTGTCTTTGTGTGGCTCGGAAAAATTAATATTTTTACATCGTCCTTTTAAGGATTTTTGCACCCAGATTTTATAAAACGGCCAGCGCTTACAGTCCCGCAGCTCTACCCCTCAAAACACAACATTTTCTGGTCCCACGACCCAGATAGTTTTTTAAAATTTGTTTGCTAAAAATATTAGATTTTTGCCTCGCCATTTTGACTCGTTTGTTGCCGTGTCCAGTTTAGAAAGGAGGTTCCGTTCTCCCTTGCGTGGCTTAACGGTTGCTCCACCCACATTTCATTGCAGCCGAAATTGGCACTTGGTACGTCGTTTGTTTTGATTCAAAAATCGAAATTTGTTTAAATAATAGTTATTTGTTTAAATAATATGTTATAGTTATTCAAAACAACAAAAGTGCTTGTGAGTTAAATGCTTTATTCTTATTTAACAGGTAAACAAACACATCTAGTAGAATTAGTATTTACCTGTAAATAATAAGAGAAGCGGTAGTAGGTACAAGTTGTTTTGTGTGCATTTATTTTCGGAGAAAAATCGCGACCTAGGATAACAGCTGTTGATAAGTTTTTGCATTTATTCGAGAAATCGATAATAAAATATATGCTTGTTGAACTCTTTTGGACTGATTAAAGTCAATAGGGGTCAAGTGTTAGTTTTATTCCTTTTAAATATTTTTTATTTTTTTTAATTAACAATATGTCGTTAAAAAAGCTTGAGAATCAACGCAAAGTTTCAATATCTCGTATTACGGAAACGTATAACTTGGGAACAAAAGCTAAATCAGATAGTTCTTCCTTGCCAATTTTTAAGGCGTTTTACGAATCGTTAGATGATCACTATGAACAATTTAAAAACATTCATAATGACATCATAGGTCTCTTGAAAGACGACGACGATGATGAATTCGAAGTACAAGACAAAATTAGGAAAGATACGGATCTATTCTACCACCAAGCTAAAGTTCTTTTTTCGAGTTTATGTTCCGATTCAGTTCATTCAAACTTCACCCCCGCAACTTCACACTATTCACGTAGCGATGATCTGGGCCCTTTAAAGGTACCTTGCTTTAATGGAAACGTAAAAAAGTGGCCAACCTTTTACGATGTTTATTCTTGTTTGGTTCACGAAAACTCTAATTATTCCGATATAAGGAAATTTCAACATTTGCTAACCTTCCTTGAGGGCGAACCACTTAATATTTTAAGTTCTATAAAATTAACGGCAAGTAATTACGCAATCGCCTGGAAGGTATTAACAGATCGCTATCAAATAGATACCTTTTCCGAGAATATTGCGGCGCTCGAAAATCTTGAATTTCCAGTAACGTCGTGGTGTTTTTGTTTATTTTCAATTTTATTATCAAAAATCGATCAAACCACAAGAACCGCTTTCGAATTAAAGTATAGTACTACCGAGATTCCAACATATCAAAATCTAATTCAGTTTCTTATTAACCAATGCCGTGCTCTTGAAACAGTACAGCTATCTCCCCAAAATACGCAAATGCAACCTTCGACTTCAAAACAGCAAAAACCAAATTATTCGAATTCTAGTAACCAAAAATATAATTCTTATTCAAATAATCAGTACAAATCAAGCCCTCCATCAAATTTCTTAGCGCATACGCACTCACAAGTAGCAAATAAACAATCCAATATTCAATTTCGACAAAACCAACAACCCTACAAGTGCAAATTATGCAATAATTCTTTTCATCCACTCTCGCAGTGTGGTGTTTTTATTTCCAAATCTCCTTCAGATCGTTTTACTTATGTAAAACAACAATCTTTATGTATCAACTGTTTACGTTCAAATCATCAAGTAATTGACTGCAGTAGTACCTACAACTGCAGGGTATGTCGACATAGGCACCATAGTCTTATTCATCTATCGCAAATGACAGATTCAATCCGTCAGAATTCAAGTCAATCTTTTGTTAATTCAAGCCAAAATTCAAATCAAAATTCGACCTTAAATCAAAGTTTTAATTCAAATCAAGTGGCCGTGCCTAGCACAGGCACAAACTTATCGTATCAGAATTCAAATTCAAGTCTTAGCCAACAGAACCCTAGTTTTGTTCAACCCAGTTCAAATTCAATTCAAATCAATTCGAATCCAAATACATCTACAAATCAATACTCTTCGTTATCCACCTTGACGCCCCGTACGACAGTGCTTCTAGCGACTATAAAATTAGAGGTACTCGATAGTCGGGGTAACTACCAACCTGTCCGAGCACTTCTGGACAGCGGTAGCCAAGCTAACCTGATAAGCGAAGCTTGTCTTAACAGGTTAGGCTTGCCAAGAAACAAAATTTCGATCCCTGTTCTGGGACTAAATCAATCTTCATCGGCCACTAACGGCATTTCTACTTGCACTATTCGAGCCCTAGGCCAACAAGAGCCTACCTTTTCTATTCAAGTCTTCGTTTAACCGAAACTCTGTTCGAATATGCCCTCAATACAGGTAGATTCATCCAATTGGAGTCATATTTCAAATCTAAAGCTTGCAGATAACCAATTTTACAACCCTGGTCCAATTGACTTACTCTTAGGTGCACAACTTTACACAGAAATCGTCCAATCAGGACGAATTCCAGGACCTCACGGCCTACCCTCCGCTTTTGAGACAGTTTTTGGGTGGGTCTTGATGGGCCAAACTCAAAACATATATATTTCACCTCAAGTCAATTCTTACTTTACTTCCTGTGAGCAGTCTCTCGACTTTAATATTCGCAGATTTTGGGAACTAGAATCAATTAAGTCAAAAACGTTTCTCTCACCCGAAGAAAAAAGATGTGAAGAGATTTTCCAAAAAACTACCACTAGAGATATTTCGGGCCGATTTACTGTAAATTTGCCTTTTCGTCACATTGACCCTCCTGACCTAGGAGACACATATTCAGTGGCCTATCGTCAATTTTTGTCTCTGGAATCTCGCTTAATAAAAAATTCAAATTTCTATAGTATGTACTCGGATTTTATGAGAGAATATCTCAAAAACGGGCACATGTCTTTAATTCCAAGATCCGAACCTAGACCTCAGTTATGTTCTTATTTACCACATCACGGAGTCCTTCGTCTTGACAAATCAACGACTAAACTCCGGGTGGTTTTTAACCCCTCGATTAAGGGTTCGAAAGGCCTAAGCATGAACGAAACTCTTTTAATAGGACCAAAATTACAAGCCGATATTTCCGAAATTCTATTAAAATTCAGATTTTATTCTATCGTATTTTTGACTGATATAAAACAGCACTTTTTACAAATTCAAATTAATCCAATTCATCGGGACTACCAAAGGCTACTTTGGCGATTTGATCCCAATGAACCCCTGCAGGAATACAGGCTTAATACAGTGACGTTTGGTGTTAGTTCAAGTCCCTATTTAGCTATCAGAACTCTTAGAGAACTAGCCATCCTGGAGGCTAAGAATTATCCTGAAGCATCCCAGGTCCTTTTGAATAACATTTTCATGGACGATATTTGCTGTGGAGCTAACTCTCTAGAAGGTGCTTTATCACTTCAAAAAGAACTCATAGCGTTGCTTAAATTGGGAAAATTTGAATTAAGAAAATGGGCATCAAATAATCCGAAACTTCTTTCACATTTGTCGCCCGCTGATTGTCAGATCCCTGTTACCTTTGAAGACGATTCTTCAACATCGATTAAGGTGTTGGGCCTTCAGTGGCACCCTTCTACAGATACTTTTACCTATTCTTGTACCCCTTGTGAAAAACCTTGCACCAAAAGGAATATTTTATCGGCTATCGCTAAAATTTGGGATCCTATAGGTTTCTTATCGCCTGTTTCATTTTTAGCCAAAGTGATTATGCAAAAACTTTGGTTATGCAAAACTGATTGGGATGAAATACCCCCCGATCCAATCAAAACTCTTTGGAATCAATTCAATAATCAATTAACCACTCTTTCGAATCTTTGTATACCTAGACATATTTTTTCGAATAATATTCAACGATGTCAATTGCTAGGTTTCTGCGATGCATCCGAGCTAGGATACGCTTCTTGCGTATACGTTCGCGTCGAATTACCAAATAAAATTATCAAAACTGCTCTAGTCATGGGCAAGTCAAGGGTTGCTCCCTTACACACTATTTCAATCCCACGTTTGGAACTACTTGGAGCTACTCTATTAGCTGATTTACTCGAACTAGTTATTCGCACCTATTCATCATTACTCGTAATCGATGAAATTCTTGCGTTCTCGGACTCACAGGTCACGCTTCATTGGGTCACATCTTCACCTCACAAGTGGAAGACCTTTGTGGCAAACCGCGTAAGTCGTATTCAAGAAACAATCCCCGAAGTCCCATGGTATCACATTACTTCACTCGAGAACCCTGCCGACTGCGCTAGCAGAGGGTTGTCGCCCAATAACTTAATAAATCACCCTCTTTGGTTTCACGGCCCTCCATGGATTACCTTGCCCACTACGGAGTGGCAAATTCAAAGGTTTATGAATGAACGTTCTTTGGGAGTTCCAGACGAGGTTCTCAAAGAGAAAAAACCGGAAAATTCAGTGGTGCTGACGGCAGAAATTCAAAATCAAAACTTTTTTGATAGATTAATCGATAAAATATCCAATTTAAATACCATTCAAAAAATCATTTGTCATTTTCTAAGACTTATTCACAATCGAAAAACCTCAGTTGACCCTTTATTCGGCGTTTTTTTCCGCTTTTGAACTACACAAGGCTCTACTTGTTTTAGTTAAAAGGGTCCAAGAAGAGTGTTTTTCGGATATCATTCAAAAAATTCAAAATACTCAGCTATTACCTAAGCCGTTTCGCAAACTCGCGCCCTTTTTGGACGAATTGGGTTTCCTTAGAGTGGGCGGACGCTTACGGCATTCTCAACTCTCCTTTGAGGCAAAACATCCCTTATTATTGCCGAAATCTCATAGATTAACCCAATTGATCATTATTCAAACTCATAACGGAAATTTACATCCCGGAATAAACACAGTCCAATACTTAATTCGTCAAAAGTTTTGGATTATGTCATCACGTCGAGCTATTCAGAGGGTTTTATTGCAATGTATTCCCTGCTTTCGCTTAAAACCAAAACCGTATACTCCGTACATGTCGGATTTACCTTCTTTTAGAACGTCACAATTAAAATGTTTTTCACACGTTTGCTTAGACTATGCAGGCCCAATCAAAACCTTTGTAGGTCAGAGACGTCGTGGAGCACAAGTTGGTAAATCATATATCGCAGTCTTTGTCGATACTTCTGTCAAGGCAATCCATATCGAGCTTGTTTCGGATTTAACCACAGAGGCGTGCATCGCTGCTTTACGACGCTTTGTCGCTAGACGTGGCACTTGTGTCCAAATCACAAGTGATAGAGGCTCAAACTTTGTTGGGGCTATTAAGGAGCTCCATAATCTTTCGAAATTAGCTTCTGAGAGCTTAAAAATCAAATGGTGTCTTAATAGTCCGGGAGCCCCCCACCTAAATGGTCTAGCAGAAGCAGGAGTCAAATCTATAAAAACACATTTGTATCGGGTCATCGGTGACCAGATACTAACCTTCGAAGAGCTCTATACTCTCCTCGCCCAAATAGAGGCATTACTCAATTCTCGACCCCTTTGTGAGCAAAGCTCTGACCCAAACGATCTTACGTCTTTGACTCCGGGTCATTTCCTCACAATGGAACCCCTTAATTCGTGTCCTGATCCTGACCTTTCTACCCTTAAAGTTAATACCCTTAAGCGTTGGCAACTTATCCAACGAATTCATGCCGATTTCTGGAAGCGTTGGAAACTCGAGTACTTAAATACTTTACAACAGCGTTCTAAGTGGTCGGACCCTTCGGTTGAAATCAAGCTAGATACGCTTGTATTAATTAAGGATGAAACTAGGCCGCCATTACACTGGTTGCTGGGTAGAATAGTATCTGTACATCCTGGTCGGGATAATCACATTCGAGTTGCTACTGTTAAAACACAACACGGACTTTTCACTCGTCCCGTGGTCAAGTTGTGCCCACTACCTTTAGATGCGCACTAAACTCCCAAGCAACTTCTTTTGTTTCGTGTGTCGTTATCTAGAATATATACATATATATATATTTTTTTTTCTCATTTTTTTTTCTTTTTGATCTATAAACCTAAAACGGATTTTAATAACCTACCCTTTAAGGTTTTGAATTAACTTATATTTTTTTTTATATAGCCATTTGTTTATTCAATTAATCTCAATGTAAAACTTCGTTTTAAGTGGGCGGAAAATGTTCGTGCAACTTTAATTTTAAATTCAAATTTTGCGCCAAATTCCCGTATTCGGAAAACCCACACAATTTCAATTTGATTGGCACAAGCAAAACGCCAGCGCCATCTACGAAAAATGAATCTGCGCAAAAAGGCGTAACCAAAAAAAAGTCGTCTGTCGTATTCTATCGAGATCACCACGCAGCATGGTGATAAATTCTATTAACCAAAAAATCCAATAACATTCTTAGAAAATCAAACTAAACCATTACACAAACAAGTGATTCTAGTGTGGATCGACTGCAACGACTGGGCCAGCGAGAGGAGCTCCTCTGGACGACGGAAACAGCTGAAAAGGTGAGTGCCAATCCTCTATATTGTCTTTGTGTGGCTCGGAAAAATTAATATTTTTACATCGTCCTTTTAAGGATTTTTGCACCCAGATTTTATAAAACGGCCAGCGCTTACAGTCCCGCAGCTCTACCCCTCAAAACACAACAACACCTTTAATCTTACTAAAAGGAACAAAACCACCGTCGTAGGAGGCAGTAAATACAAATATATTTGCAAGAAATTTTAAATTCAGGGAAAATTGAAAAATGTAGAGTAGCATAACCAAAAAAACTATTTTAGCTCTGGCCATGGTTACTATCCTAATTAAAACAAATGGGTAAAAGTAACCCCACTGATGAGTTGCATCTTAATAAATCCCCAAAGTAAGCAAATTGTCTCCCTATCAAAGCAATAAATCGAGGGCTTTTTCAAAGAAAGTCCAAAATATTTAAAAAAAGTTACTTTTATATTACTACCAATTTTTCATAAAAAAAGAAACTAAAATTATATTAACTTTTTTATATACAAAAGAAAAGTAGGCACTACACATAGTATCTAGCTTTAAAATTGTAATAATGGGGGTGATCTAATTGTCGCTAGGAAAAAGAGAACCTTTAATACCGTTTTCGACTGCTGGAGACGACTTCACAATTCTAGGTGAGTGCCCCGGTTCGAAAATCAAGTGGGCTCTCAAGTTTTTATTAGAGCCTGACTCCTATTTTTAATGTTCAACTTCTGTATTTGAGAACATAATCTCACCAATGCTATTAATGAAAAATTTTTTGTCAATGGATTCAGCTGTAAACTAAATTAAATTGCTTGTTTTAATAAGTTAGGTATTTACTTTTAATAAATAAATATTTTGCCGCCGTCACTGGTAAATTGATCGACCATAAAGAATAAACATACGACTGCTGTGTGTCGCACAGCGTTGCCATCATCTTTCCAAAAAATATTTCTATTCTTTTCCAACTTATTGAAGCATCTAGGGGTCAAATCGAATTGTTTTGATGAATGAATTTTTGCCGCGGTTCCTGGTCTCCTCCGGTTAATACGTTAATGGGAGCAACCCACCTGTTCGTGCAACTTTAATTTTAATATCAAATTTTGCGCCAAATTCCCGTATTCGGAAAACCCACACAATTTCAATTTGATTGGCACAAGCAAAACGCCAGCGCCATCTACGAAAAATGAATCTGCGCAAAAAGGCGTAACCAAGAAAGATTCGTCTGTCGTATTCTATCGAGTTCACCACGCAGCATGGTGATAAATTCTATTAACCAAAAAATCCAATAACATTCTTAGAAAATCAAACTAAACCATTACACAAACAAGTTATTCTAGTGTGGATCGACTGCAACGACTGGGCCAGCGAGAGGAGCTCCTCTGGACGACGGAAACAACTAGAAAGGTGAGTGCCAATCCTCTATATTGTCTTTGTGTGGATCGGAAAAATTAATATTTTTAGGATTTTTGCACCCAGATTTTATAAAACGACCAGCGCGCTTACAGTCCCGCGGCTCTACCCAAACCTCAAACCTCAAAACACCAACACCACCATTTGATAAAAGAGCAGTACCAGAAAAATTTGATCAATCAGAAAAACTACAATCAGAAAGTTAGTTTTGCAAAGAAAGGGCAAAATCTAAAAGTAACAACTGAAGGAGACATGAACGTTAGGACAGAGACAGGTATACCAGTAAACATTAAAAGCATATGGGTGTGTAAAGAACTGTCACACAATCTTTTGTCAGTCAGGAAACTAGAGGAAGCAGGACTAGAAGTGAGTTTTAAAAATAAAGAAGTTTTAATTGGACAAAAAGAAAATGTGGTTTTATAAGGAAAAAGAATAGGAAATCTGTACTATGTCACTTTTAATATACCACCACAAGAATCAGTTAACTTGACAACCAAAGAATGGGATGGGACTCAAGTAGGTACCCTCCACCAGAATTATGTGAGACTTGTTTAGAAGGAAAGCGGGCAAGGTTGCCATTTAAACTGCTAGACGAAGACAGAAAAGCTAAGGGAGTGCTAGAAGTGATCTCAACAGATTTTTGCAGACCCATAAACCCTCCAACATATAATGGTAAGAGATACTATGTCAGCTTTATTGATCATTACTCACATTTTTCAAAGCGTTATTTAATAGCAAACAAATCAGAGGTCTTAGAAAATTTCATAGAATACATGAAATATGTAGAAGTGAAATTTGACAGAAAAATTGAGAGAATTGGCTGTGACAACGGAGGCGAATACGTATCTCAAGAATTTAAAGATTTTTGTAGAGTTAATGGAAACAGAATGCAATATACTGTACCCAGGAATGCCGAACAGAAGGCATAGCAGAGAGGTTAAATCGTACTCTTCTTGAAAAGGCCAGATGTATTTTGTGTGATAGACTCGAAATGAGTGTTTAAGAGAAAAGAAGTGAATGGTGAAATCATGAAAAAAAAGAGGCTTGTTGCACATGGATTTCGTCAAAGTGTTTTAAGTGAAGATGTATATGCGCCTGTCGCCAGAATGGTGACCATTCGTGTCTTGTTATCGTTGTATGTACAAGATGATTATCATGTAATGCAGTTAGATGTTAATTCATTCTTGTATGGAACATTGGATGAACCAGTGTATATGTATCAGCCTGAAGGATTAGAAGGTACCAACCTAAATCTGGTATAGTAAATTAATTAAATCCTTGTATGGTCTAAAACAACCTCCTAAGTGTTGGGACTCTGTTTTTCATGAATCTTTAATTTCACTAGGTTTCCAGCGCTCCATAAAAGATCCATGTTTTTTATTTTAAAAATGGAACTTATTTGTTGGTGTATGTTGACGATGTTATTTTGTTTTCTAAAAGCCTACAGGATCTCGAGTTGATCAAAAAGTGCTTAAGTCAAAAATTTAAGACTAAAGAATACACCAACAAAAGGTTGACATTTTTAGGACTCGAAATGAGAAAAGAAATATCAATGAGCTGACATGAGTTTAATCAAACAGGTTTTAAGTAAATTTAGTAGGAATTAATGCAAAGATACTGATGTGCCGCTACAACCTAAAATTCAGGAAATTTTGAATAATGAAAATAAAAACAAAAATTATAATTTTGTTTACAAAGAGCTTATTGGCTGCCTAATGTATTTTAGATGCGAGCTTAATAAAACTCTTTTTTTAAAAATAACTTTATTTTATTTAGTCACTTTTACAAATAAGACAACTTTAAAGTTAGATGTGAACCGTTTAGATGCTAAGTCAAACCTAAGAGACATTGTTTACCTACTAGCCTACTTATAGTTTTAAGAGTGCTGACACAGCTTTGCGTGGGTTCCCAAAGAATGTGGAAGTAAACATGTTTATCAAATGACTTTTATATGATCTTGAGACAACAATAGCAATATTGTGCAATTATGGTACTACGTCTTAATTTATTCTAGAAACTACGCATTAAGTAAATACGCCTACGCATATTTTTAATATAACAACTCCCTCGCAATTTAAAAAGTTAGTGCTATACAATGCAGTAACTTTTACTAACAAAATTTAAAATTCCTAAAATTACAAAATACAATTAAACATAAGATTTTCTTAAAACATTAGTATTTAATTCAATATCTTCTTCGATTGGCTCTGTAAGCCTTATTGATGGCCTACGCCTAGCTATTGAAAATCTTTTGCCTAAACTTGATAAACTTGATATATTTGGTGATGGTGGAAAATCATTGTTATCAGTATTATTTTCGATGCCTATACGTACATTTTTAGCTCTTCGATTTTTACATTTACAATAAAGGTAAATTAAAACTAAAACCATAATCAAAGCCAATACAAGATATGTAAGCCATGAATGATATTTTTCAATTTCAGGTTCATTGATTAAATCATCCAATTCATTTGCATATTGATCTAATTTATGTTTAGCAATTTCCAAATCTTCCAAATTTAGTTTTGTTATTTTTAAAGGTTTTAATCTAGGAAGATTTCTAAGTTTTTCTGGATATTTTTCACAACAATTGAAAGGAATTTGAATAAAATTTGAATAATTATAACTTAAATCAAGTGCTTGTAATTGATTGGCTTGGATTTTAGTTGATCCTACAAAAGCTGAACAATATGGTTTTAAAGACAAAATTACATTTTTTGTTACAATTTTCGAAATAGTATCAGTGTTACATTTTATTGTAATTGGAAGTTGATTTGTTACACTTATTAGCCAAACATTATTTTGTAAAATTTGAATATTATAATCTTCTGTTAAAATCAAAACTAACTCACAGGTTTTTGGAAAAGTTAACAATTTTTGAGTTCTTAATAATTGAGCTTCACAAATTGAATTGCTATCAATCGGAAGAGGATATAAATTTTTACAAATTTTCATTTTATAGCCCAAATCCCTACAAGTGTCAATTTCTGATAAAGACAAATAGAAATCATCATCATTATCTTTAGCAATATATTTCTTAGTAACAGGCAAAATATGATGTAACATAGTTCGATTATCATAAATTGGTATTGGGTACAATCGGAAAACGGAATACCATTCTGGTCGAACCAATGGTATGTCCAAGATAAAAACAAGTCTATCATTTGTAATATAAGCATTCAAATCAATAATATCTAAGTATGTTGCAATTCTATCGTCCATGGGTGCTACCGGTAAATTATTTGTATGTAAATTTTGGGCAATTTGTTTTAAAGCATTAGTTAAATCATTAGGAAGGATAATACTTGTATGAATAATTTTTAATCTGGCAAAAGAAATTGAATCTAATACATCCGTTATTTGAGATTGAATATAAGTGTATGATTCCAATAATTGTTCACAAAGAGTAATAAAATAAAATGTAAGATTAAGAAGTTCGATTTCATCATGAATCTGATGTATTGATTTTGAAATTTCAATTATATTGGAGTTGAAAGTTTCTTCATCAATTTGAAGTTTGCGCAAAGTTGCATTAAATTGTTTTATTACTGACGTAGTAACACTTATTTGATTTTTCATTAAGTTTTCCAATTCTTTATCATCTTTTTCAATTTTATTGATACAATTTTCATAATATTGACCGTCAGCTGCATCTAAATTTCCCGTTATGTACTTCCAAACAGTACCGAGAGCGTTTATTAAACCTCTTTTACGTCTTGGTGTGTAAGGCATGTCTGAATAGATTTCATTAAATTTATTGGTTATATCATTGGAAATTTGAAATAAAAGTGACACGTGTGGTCTTATATCTAAGTGGATCATTTTAATATTTCCAGTTGATTGATGAAGCATTAAGCGTAAGCTATCTAAAATAACATTATTACTAATAAAAGCATCTTGCAAAGCTTTAATATCTTTATAAACTAATAAGGTCCATTTATCATTTGATACCTTTATACTAAGTTCTTTATGAAAATAAACACCTACGGTATTATTTATTTCATCGATCTTGTATTGTCCTTTTCCCCATCCGATAAGGAAAACGAGTAATCTGAAACAAGGAAAAGTTTCAGTCAGAATCAGAGTCTGAATCGGGTTTATGACAAGGTTTTAAAAGATCAAAATTATATTTTGAAATTTGTTTAGTTATTGGTTTATAAACAGTTGCAGAATTATTTGAAATTGCTCTAATTTCAAAAGGTCCATTAAATTTAGGTGATAATTTTCCAGTAATTTGAGTTTCTTTCACGAAAACTCTATCGCCTACTTTAAATTCATAATTTGGAGTTACGTGTTTATCGAATCTTTCTTTAGCTTTTTGTTTTGACAGTTTTGTTCTTGATCAAGCAATACGATAATAATGTTTGATCCTTGCATTTAAATCTCTGATATATTTGCAAATAAGTTCTTCTTCATTGTAAAGAGTTTCTGGAGGTCTTGCTGCTGTATGTCCAAAAACTAACTCGTACGGTGTAAATCCATGAGTTTTACATGTTGAATTGTTATAACAAATGACAGTAAATGGTAACAATTGTAGTGGATGTTCTTCAGGACTCTCTGTTTTACAAACTCTGATCATTTCTAATAATGTTGCATGAAATCTTTCTAAACTTCCATTTGATTGTGGATGTCCTGTACTTGAAAAAGTTAGTTTGATATCGTACATCTTACACAAGTATTTTAAAAGCTGATTATTAAATTCTCTACCTAAATCCGTATGGATTCTTAAAGGAGTTCCATAATGTTGAAAAAATAATAATAGTGTATTAACAATTGATTTTGCAGTTTTATCATTTAATGGATAAGCTTGAATGAATTTTGTCAATTCGTCTCTTATTGTTAAAACCAAATTTCTTTCTGGAATTTCTAAAATATCTAGATTAATTCTTTCAAATGGTGTTTTTGGAGTTTCAGTAATCACAAGTGGATTGTCCAAATTTTTTCTTAAAATTTTATTTCTTTGACATATTTCACATTGGTTTATAAATTTTTCAACATCTTTGGTTAAATTTTTCCGATTATATTTTTCTTTAATTCTCCTAATTGTTTCATTAATTCCCCTATGAAAATTCTTTTTTCCGGAATGATATTGATCAATTATTATTTGTCTTTGATCTTCTACTGCCTCAGTAACTATATCTTGACAAATTACTAAATTTAAATCTTTTTCAGCAAAGACAAAACAGAGCATTTCTAAAATTGGTAAATCTACATTATTTTCAACATAGAATGTTTTGGAGATATCAATGTCATTTTGACATCTACATAAAATTTTGAAAAGAGTTAAATTGGCTTCTTCCTCAACATACGGTACTGGAATTATAAAATACTTTCGTTTATTAACTGTTTTTGAAGAACAAATATTAATTTTATTTAAATCAAAGTTAAGTTCTTCATCTAATATGTCACTTATTATAGTATGATGTTTTTCTTTTAAGTTATCTTGTTGAAAAATGGTTATAATATTTTTGTGTTTTTTATCCAATAGTTGATCATTTGTATATCTAATCTTTGAATAATCAATTAATGATGTTGTTTGATATAAATTGTGAAATCTCTTAAATTCATTTTCCAAAGTTTGAGGAGACATTAAAGCTAGTTCATCTTCAACTATATTTTCTGATTCATTGGAATTTTCATCTTCTGTAAGGGCATTAATTAAAACAGATTTTTTATCTGGTAAAATATAAATATTTATTTGTATATCAGTTGATTGAAAGGTTGATTTAATCATTGCCAATATAACGTTCCAATCGAGTGAGTCTAAACCACATGCTATTTTGGGTATAGCTAAATATTTCTCGTTATTTTGCAGAAGAATATTTTTTAGGTTTTGCAAAATTTGATAAATTGTATCATATGTTGGCTTTTGATAGTATAATTCTTTTGTAACTAAATAGTAAATAGTTCTGTTGGATAGTTGTAAAGTTGCTATTTCACCAATTTGTTTATTTTGTTCTTTTAAATAATCTACATTATCAAATCTTTCTTTGAATTCTTTTGCAATTCCCTTTTTCATTTTTAAATCTTTTGATACACAATGTGCTAATGAAAAATTTTGAGGTGCATCAAATAAGTTTCCATATAAAATTTTAATATTTTCTTCATTAATTTGCTTTTGAAACATTACTGAGTGATATATTTTGTTTATGTTTTCTTCAATTCTTATTCTAGAAAGGGCATCTGCATTTTTGTTAATTTTTCCTGGTTTATAGATTATTTCATAATCATATTCTTCCAGTTTTAATCTCCATCTGGCTAAACGACTTCCAGGATCTTTAATTGAGAATAACCAAGTTAAAGGACGATGGTCCGTGATTAATTTAAATTTTCTTCCGTATAAATATGGTCTGAAGTGTTTGACTGACCATACAATGGCTAAAAGTTCTCTTTCAATGACAGAATATTTTTGTTCCGTATTATTTAAAGTTCTTGAGGCATATGCAATAGGCAAATCTTTTCCTATTGGTCCTTGAGATAACACAGATCCTATTGAATAACCACTGGCATCAGTTGTTAAAAGAAAAGGTTCATTAAAATTAGGATAAATCAAAATTGGACTGGTTGTCAAAATATTTTTTAATTTTTCAAAAGATTCTTTACAAGTTGCGTCAAAAACAAATGGTTGATCTTTTTGTAATAATTTAGTTAATGGTTTAGAAATTTTGGCAAAATCTTGGATAAATCGTCGATAATATCCTGCTAATCCTAGGAAACTTTTAATTTCTCTTTGATTTTTGGGTTCTGGAAAATTTTTCAAAGCTGAAATTTTATTTGGATTAGGTTTTACACCTTTATCTGTTATTATGTGACCTAGATATGCAACCTCTTTTCGTAGGAATTCGCACTTATCTGGTTGAATCTTTAAATTTGCTTTGCTTAATCTAGAAAAAACTTCTTTTAGTCTTTTGACATGTTCATGAATTGTATCAGAATAAATAATAATATCGTCCATGTATACCAAACATCTTTCGTTTTGGATACCAAGTAAAATATTGTCCATAACTCTTTGAAATGTTGATGGAGCATTTTTAAGTCCAAACGGCATTCGAATGTATTCATAATGACCGTTTTCAACTGAAAAAGCTGTTTTTTGAGTATCTTTAGGATCTACCTCAATTTGGTGGAATCCTGATGCAAGATCTAAAGTTGAAAAGTATTCACAATGTCCTAATTGATCAAGTAAATCTGATATCATTGGCAAAGGATATTTATCATCAATTGTAACTTCATTTAACTTTCTGTAATCAATTACAACTCTCCACTTTTGTTTCCCTGAAGCATCTAATTTCTTTGGTACTACCCATACTGGAGAAGACCATGGAGAAACAGAATGTTGAATTATTCCTTGTTCTAACATTTTTGAAACTTGACTTTTTACTTCCTGTTTATGTACTTGAGGATATCGATAGGACTTTGTAAAAATTGGTTTGGTTTCTTTGGTGTGAATGGAGTGTTTAATTTCGCTTGTAAAACTTAAATTATCTCCCTCTAAGTAAAATATATCCGAAAAATCTAGACAAAGTGATGTTATGATTTCTTTTTCTTCGTCATTTAAGTGATCTAATCTTAATTGTTTTGGTATTTCATGTTCTCTAATTATTGGTTTATTTTCTTTTAGATTAAAACATACTTCAGTTGTTTTTGAGTTGCCAGGTAAATTTTCAAATTCAAAATTATCAAAATTTATCGTTTTAGTAGTTGCATAGGCATTAATAATTGTTGTACAAAATTCTCCTTTTTCATTTATTTTAACAATGCAATTAGGAATGTAACATTTGTCTTTTTGTTGAGCTAGTAAAATAACTTCTGTATTTTTTAATTTATCTGTTTTTAATTTAAAAGCTCTTTCTGTTCTTCCTTCTATTTGTATTATATTTTTTATTGGTTCATTATTTACAGTAAAGTCTTTTTGTTCTGGGTTAGTTCTATATAAAGGAACTGTTTTAAAATTGGTAATCAATTTATTATTTTGATAATCAATAATGCAATTATAATGTTTTAAAAAATCTGATCCTACTAGTCCATCAAATCCTATGTCAAGATCACAAACTAGTACTTTAAAAGGATCTTTCAAAGTAAAAGGAATTAAAACTGATTCGTTAATTGAAATTGGTTCATTTGAAATGCCTTTGACAGTTACATTTTCAGGAAATCTTTGTAAATATTGCTCACATGTTTTTGGTTTAAAAACAGAACAACTAGCACCTGTATCAACTAAAATTTTAAATTTTTGTGTAATGTCTGTAAAATAATAAAGATTACTTGAAAAAGTTAAAATTTGATGTTTTACATGAATTCGTTTTGAGTTTGGTTCGCTTGATCGTGATCGTTCTGTATTGACATAGTTTGAAAATTTATTAACGTTTGATCGATTTCCGAGGCTTGCATTCGAAAATTTAGATTTTGTTCATCATTAGATTCATATTCTTGTTCAAAAGAAACATCTTCATATTGTTCAAAATTATTATCATAAAGATTTTGATCATTAGAAAAATCATTAGTTTGATTTTGATAATAAGTATCTTCAAAATCTTGAGTTTCATTTTCTACATTTTCCATAAAATGCATAGGTTTATTTTGAAAATTTGATCTTTGATTATTGTTTGATTGAGGATTATTATTTGATTGAGACCTAAAATAATTTCCTTGATTATTTGGTATATAATTGTTAGATGTTGGTGATTGATTTGGTCGATAGTTTGACGTGAAAGATTGGTTTTGTTTAAAATTTGACGTGGAAGGTTGATTTTGTCTATAATTTGGGGTGAAAGTTTGAGTTTGTCTATAATTTGACGTGGAAGGTAAAGTCGGATTAAAGTTTGGTATGTTATTTTGAATAGTTCTACTATTTTGTTTCGTTCTACACTCATGTATTAAATGTCCCGATCTTTTGCAAAAAGAACAAATTTTTTGTTGACTAGGTTTTAATTTTTGAGAAAATTGCAATTTATGAAGTCTTTGTTTTTGAAAATATTCAAATTGAAGTTCAGATTTAACACAAGAAACTGCTTCTAAAAATGTTGCAGGTTTACTTGCTCTTACGACTAAACTTAAGTCTTTATCTAAGCCTGTTAATAAAGTATTTAAAATCATTGTTTCGATTAGTGTACCTTGAGCTTGTTTTTCAATATTTGTTAAGTCCTGTTTATTAATTGCAGCATTTATTTTAGCAATATGGACTTGAAGTCTTGAAATAAAAATTAAAGGACTTTCGTTTGGTAATTGAAATAATTTTTGGAGATCTTGAGTCAAAGCTGACAAATCTCTTTGATCCGCGTAATGGGCAAGAAGCATTCGTTTAATTTGTGCCCATGTATCTAAGTCTTGCGAGTTAATTAATCTAGAGGCTTCTCCGCGTAATTGATTTTTAATTTTGACAATTAAAAATGATCTTTGTGTTGGAACACACATTTGGTACGCCAGATCGCACGCATTTATAAAGGTATTAAGATTAATAGGGTTACCATCATATTCTGGTAGTAACGAAAATATTTCGGAAAGTTTATAAGGTTCAACTGTTGTTGTTGTTGTTGGAGCTTGATTTTGATTAATATTATCTGGATTTGACATTTTTAAAGTATTTTTAAAACTTAATAAATATAAAAAATAAGATGTTTTAAATTGAAACTTAATTATTTATAAAATTAAATAATAGTTTTACGTGTACACACACGGAGGTTGACAGCAAGTTCAAAAAATAAAAATAATTAAAGGAAATAATAATAAAGTTGCTTACATAGAAAGTGTTGTCTTCATTTGTTTCTTTCTTCTTTTTTCTTGTTTCTTGTTTGATTCAATCTGCTGAAGGACTTTGTTGCGCAGTAACCCTCAGAAGCTGGGTTCAATTCCGGGCGTCTCACGAAATTCCAATAGAAAATTCGTAGCCACTTCCAAAGGCTGGGTTCAACTCCTTGCTCACACACAACAATTTAAGTCTTCAGTGTTGAATGTTTCGTTTACTTTGTTCAGTTTATACTGGTATTTTTCTTCTTTTATTTTCTTTGAGTTACTTCTGTTCAGGAGCTATGTATATCCACGAATGGAGACTGGAGACCAGTTTTTTATACAATGTTCTTGATTTTTAGCACTTTTTTAGCACGTATGTTCTTTATTTTTCGTAAAGAAGTTAGAACTTCACCACGCGACTTTAGAGTACGACGTGTTCAAAAAAATCCTACCGACTGCGCCAATTTTAGATGCGAGCTTAATAAAACTCTTTTTTAAAAAATAACTTTATTTTATTTAGTCACTTTTACAAATAAGACAACTTTAAAGTTAGATGTGAACCGTTTAGATGCTAAGTCAAACCTAAGAGACATTGTTTACCTACTAGCCTACTTATAGTTTTAAGAGTGCTGACACAGCTTTGCGTGGGTTCCCAAAGAATGTGGAAGTAAACATGTTTATCAAATGACTTTTATATGATCTTGAGACAACAATAGCAATATTGTGCAATTATGGTACTACGTCTTAATTTATTCTAGAAACTACGCATTAAGTAAATACGCCTACGCATATTTTTAATATAACATGTATATTATGTTAGGAAGTTGACCAGACTTAAGTTTTAGCGTTTCGTTTTTCAGCCAGCTTCAAAATTGATATGATGAGTCACGTTGGATTTATTTGAAAAATGTTTTAAGATATTTGAAGGAAACTGAAAATTTTGGAATTAAGTTTACTGAAAATGAAAATTCTTGTCAAAAGTTAATATCTTTTGTAGATTCTGATTACGCAAATGACCGAATAGATAAAAAAGTATAACATGATTTTTAATAAAATTTAACAATAATATAGTTTATTGGAAATCTCAAAAACAAAATATCCTAACATTATCAAGTGCTGAGAGTGGATACATTGCTTTGACAAGTTGTGTTACAGAAAATTTATTTTTGGCACAAATGATTTCAGAGATTCATAATGTGACTGTTTATCCAATAAAAATCTATGAGGATAATTGATGCTAAGATGGCCTCAACTCTAGAAACTAAATGAACTAAACATATTGACATTAAGTATTACTTTGTCAGAGATTGTTTACATGATGGTAAAATTGTTTTGAAATATGTTAGTACAAATCAACAACAGGCAGATATTTTTACAAAGCCATTATCAAACAAAATTTAAATATTTTAGAAATTGCTAAATGTTGTTAATGTGTCACATTAGTTATAATTTTAGAAACTAGGATTTAGTTTTAAGAAGCGCGGGAATAGTATTTAAACGCAGTATCACAGAATTGCAGGGGGTGTTAGAGATAATGACACTTCTGTGTTTATCATGACTAGGTAATACATATATAAAGCAGGGTTCCATCAGGCACCTCGACGGTCCCAGAACGGTCCGAAAAATCCCAAAGCGCACGCATGCAGTACGAGGACTGTTTTAAAACGGTTTTGGATGGAACGACCAAATATCTGTCCAAAAAACGAATGCTGTTCGAGTGAGAGATCGACTTACTTCAGGCATGTGATCAAATGCGAGAGGGTTAAATTCAAAGTCACGTGACTAAAAGAAAGGGTGGATTTCGTCACCTCGCGTGAAGACACAGAAGGGGAGGTGAAGATACATCGAAGGCAACGTATGAATTCGAGAGCACGAAATTAAAGTTGCACACAGAAAGGATTACACAATTACATAGGATTCGCATAATACATTTTTAATTTTAGTTTTTTAAAATGCAGATAAAATAATTACATTAATTTAATTTATATTCACAAACTATAAACCACTACAGACTACCTAATAAACTAAATATACCAAAAATTAAAACGAACTTGCATTAGCACATATTTTTGGGCGAAACTTGTGAAAAAATATTAATTTCTTTTAATATCATAAGTTTTATGTTAAATTTATATATTTATTAATTTGTATCTTGTAATTTGATTTTTATAAAATATTTGTGAAATTACCTACATATTATAGAAAGCCTTAATATTCACAAGGTTTTTGTGATTTTATTAATTTTTAGGAAATAGAGATCATGATACTTCTAAGAAGTTAGGAAAATCACATTTTGTAGCTTGTACTTTGTTAGGTATATAGTTATAATGACCTTAATGTCGATGTTTTAAAGCGAAGTTGTTTGTTCTTCCGCCAAATCTGGTGTAAAGTTTCACATCCGGTGTTGTTACCCCTCTTCTTTTAACTTTTAGTTCACAGGTCACCGGGATTTGCTGCGATCAGGGTAAACCCTTATGTTTCTATTCCTATCCAATCACCTGCTAGAAGTAACGGAGCAACGAATACCGATCCGAAAATTAAATGATTACTTTCGTTACTTTGATCACTTTGATTCCTTCGATTATTTTAGTATTTGTCTCTATTTTTATTTATTTTTAGATTTATGTAAGGCATTAGATTTTTAAAACAGAGTTGTTCACAAGACAGTTCTTACGTAATTCCTACCTTTATTTTTTTAATTTTAGCCCACATTTTGAAAACTTCAATTGAATATTTCCATAATATCAAACAAAAATTTACCTACAAGAAAATAATCTTCGAATTAATAACAGTCCGAGAATTTTGCACTAATTGAATGATTGAATTGAATACTGTTAAAGTAATCGAAGTAACGATAGTAACGAATATATAAAATGATTACTTAGAAGTCGAGTTACGATTAGTAACGAGTACTCAAAAGTAACGAAAATCAACACCTCTATCACCCGTTTAAACTAGTTTTTCTTTTTTTAAGCAGGCTACCCTATGGCCAGTATAGCTTTTTTCCATGTGGTATACCTACAGCATTCCGCAGTCCCGTAGTAATAAAAATTAAGAGGCTCTTGCAAAAAAATTAACAATCAAGATGTTGCACAATTTTTTTTTGGAAATTTAAAAAATATTTTTATATTTACAATTTATTTTGACAAAAATTTTAATTTTTTGGGTTATTTACTGTTTTTTGAATTTTCTTAGACAAATGTAAATTTAATGTAATTTTATGGTATATTTTTATCTCAGGTGATATAAACTAGAAATGTGTGTGTTTTACATACAATTTTTCCGCGCGTTCTACTGCGCCTGTCTGCAATCCTGTATTTCAGAAGAGTCCGAAACCAGTTTAGGTTGCTTGACGGAACGGAAATCTGACTGTCCCAGAACAGTACAACGTCCACCTGGAACGCAAACAGGATTTTTCGTACCGTTTTATAACCGTCCCACGCTTTGATGGAACGAAACTATAATATGAGTAGAAATAGGTATTATTGTTTAACTCATATGTAAATGGTTGTGTTTAGTTTATGATATTGCCACTAGAGGCAGTAGTCGTTTTCGAGCAGCTCTTCTGACAGACCGCGTAAACGTCGTATTGTTTTGTAACGCTATTTTACATTAATAAAACTGTTAATAATTACTTACGACCTGCGACTTATTTAGTTATGAAGTCCACTCAAAAGCATTATAACTTAGTTTCAATTAAAACAAACATCTGTAAAACAAAAAATTAATGAAATTTTTTAAACCTCAGTGCCCTTTACGCCGTTTCTGGAAACCAATATGGCGAAACTGTTTTTTGACCGCCTAATTATTTATAAACCACTTATAAAAACTGAGGTTTTTTAAATCAACTCTTATTGATTTAATATCACCAACGCAAACTGACAAATGGTGTTCGCTTCAGCGCGGATACAGAGCTCAACAGTGTTTTGGGGCATTCAAATTATGATAAAAAATTTAATATCTACTCTCCTCAAAAAGATTTCTTGTCTTTCTTCATATATTGTTGCAGTTTTTGTGGGTTCTATTATATAAAAAACCAAAATCGTCTTCTTTTAAACTAGCTTATTAAATAAAAGTGATCTTTTAATTTATAGATATTCAAAAATATTTAAAAATTACTTCCTACTCTTTAAAAATTGATTTGTAATAAAAATTTATTTAAATTTAAGACAGATACTGTATAATTTTGTTCAAAAATGTTTTTTAGTGTCTTTGTTTTTTGAATTCCGATGCAAGATAAGTTTCATAGCATTTTTTTAGAGATAAGACTGTTTTAAACGCGCAACTAAGCTGTTCTTGGTAAGTTTTGTTAATTGGTGTCCTTGTAACGTATATAGAGCAGATACATCTTTTTTTTTTCAGTGTTCTTTCCTATTATTGGTTTACCGTTAGCATAATTTAGTTCAATACACTAAAAATCTGATGTGAAAAAATTAACTATTTAGGCAAATCCTAAAAGTTTATATTAAGGTGTATAAAATATTTCAGTCACCAATTTATATAATAAAAATACCAAATTAGCATTATTGCTTTTTTTAAAAATGAAATAAACTGCTCTTAGATTAAATATATATTTTTTAAGTACTACTACCTATTTTTTATTCTTATTTTTTAGTTAATTATTATTAAAACTAAACAAAATTATTTAAAATAATTTTGCGTTGAATAAAAAAATTCAAACTAGTAAAGTTAGAAAAAAAAAATTGATTTGGCGTTCAATTTGACATTTCTTTATTTGTGTACCTGGTATTTCTATATTTTCTGAGTGATTCTAATCATCTACTAGGTTATATCAAGAAACAAGCTTTATAGAACTGTCTAATTTTATAAAAATCGTGCCGGAATATTTAAATATCGTTTTACAAATGATAATTTATTAAATTCAAAGAAAACTTTAATTCTCGAAACCGGAACCAAAATTTGTTTATTTAGGTTTTGTTGTCGGCACCCCTGACTACAAAAACTTGAATTTTTTGCTTTAAAAATATTAATATGTTTCATGCCTCAAAATGCTTTTGAATGTGACTATATAAAGAACCTTAGAGCCTACGGTATCTTTAATTAACTGAAAGTAATAGCAGAGCCTGTCCCCGACATTAAGGAGCCCTGGACAAAAAACAGTATTTTCTTCGGGAAATCCGATAAGAAGTTTTGTAACTAAAACAAAACCAGACAATCCCTCAAATAATAAGGAATGTATTTACCAAATCCCGTGTGAGTGTGGTAAATCATATGTAGGTGAAACGAAACGCCCTCTTCAGGTTAGAGTAAATGAACATCTAAAAAGTACCCAATTAGGGGATATTGAAAAATCCGGTTTAGCTGATCATGCATGGTCAAATGATCACAGGATTCAGTGGTCAGAAGCTAAAGTTTTACATAAGGAGTCGCATTCGCGAAAAGAAAGTTTACTGAAGCTGCGTTTATAATGCAGAATAAAGAAGTTTTCAGTCACCCAAGCACGGACATACCAAACATATGGAAACCACTCCTTAAGAAAAACAGGCGTCTTAGGATTAAAAAAAAGGGGCGGGCCGTCACACCTGACTGCACACCAAGTAGTATAAGTAGTAGCCTTAAGACAAGGTTGTTTAGTTTACATTTGATAACGGTTAGAGATACTTACTAACCGAAACGTCGTGTTTTAAAATAAATAAAGACAATGGAAGTCCGAAATTTAATTTCTACACAATCATTGTCTACGAGTTTCAAACAAAAATATTATATAAGATAATTTTAGGAATGCTTTATTTATAAAGTAATTTTAAAGCAATATTTATAAAATATTGGCATACTCACCACAATATCTGTAATAAAATCAAAACTAGTAGTACAGGCGCTGTAGGTAGTTGAGTATGCAAAATATGAGGACCGCATTTTGACAGTGGATTCTAGCTGAGAATTGCTCACAGATTAACGACCTGAATGTTGCCAAGCCAGGTTTTGGTCCAATTTTTTTTATCCCCCCTCCTCTTATGGTCGTGTTCGAATTTCTGAAAGTTTAACTATGTTGATGCCCTAAAGCCACAATGACAATGTAAGAGCTACCCTAAAAATAAAATTATCTTAGTTTTTTAAAAACCTTAAGTTTTCTTAAAATGTTCTCAAAAACTAAGCTTCTTAGTGAAAAATATGCAATTACCTTTATTGTAAACAATAAAATTTCCTTTTTAACGATATACAAGTCAGTGAGGTAGGGCCAAAGACAAACTCTCCAGTGACGTCCGTTTATTGAGGTAAATTTAAAAAAAAAGAAACATTCATATGTCCTGTTTTCCAAAACCAAGCTCTTTATCAAAAATTGTGTCCTATAGTCGGTTGTAGACAATAAAATTTTCTTTTAAACGGTGTATTATAGAGCAGGATTAGTTTTATTTATAACAATTTAGGGGCCTCCGTAATTTACATCAAATTTGAAAAATCACTAAACTTACCAATTTTTTTACAAGTTTTATCCAAGTGTCTCAAAAACTAAGCATTTTAGCAAAAATATTATTTTACACTTTATTGTAGAAAGTGTTTTTTTTTAACAGTGAATAAGTTAGTGCTTAATAGCACTCTCCACCGGCGTCCGTTTTTTGAGAAAATGTAAAAAAAAATAAAAAATCACATGTTTGTCACACGTTCTGCCCGATTATCTTAAAAACCAAGCCCTTTATAAAAAATTGTGCTTTATAGTCGATTATAGATAATAAAAATTTCTTTTAAACACTGTATCACAAGGTAAGATTTATCTTTAGAATAAAACTTCACAGCTCTGCAAAAAAGGTTATTGGTTGTCTTAACAGTATTTTATGGAGCAGAGAGATAAAAAATTATGTAAAATTTAGCATATATGAAACAATGGTGAAAAGCACGCTGTTGTATGGAATAGAGACTTGTCGCGTAACAGAAAAATACAAAGCAAAAATGGAAAGTGTCGAAATGGATGCAATAAGAAGATCAATGAGAATATCTAGAACAGATCATATAAGAAATGACATCATAAAAGAAAGAATGGGGATCGAGGGAAGCATAACGGATGACATCACTAAAAGGCAACTGATATGGTACGGCCATGTACAACGGATGAGCGACGAAAGATTACCAAAGCAGGTCCTAGAATGGCAACCAATAGGGCGCAGAAAAAGAGGGCGTCCTAAACTGGAATGGCAACAGTCAATCGAAAGATCAATGAGTCAAAAAAACCTGACGGAAGATGACTGTCAGGATTGAAGGAGGTGGAGAATAGGCGTCGGACAGTAGTATAAAACTTCACAGGCGTGCGTAAATAAAATCAATTTTTACAAATCACCAAACAAATTAATTTTGTTACAGGTTTTATCCAATTTTCTTAGAAACTAAGCACAATCAAAAAAAAGTCTTCTTAACTTTATTATAGAAAATAAAATTACGTTTCCAACGGTGTATAAGTTCGTGTTTGAGTTTTGATAAACTCTCCAGCGACGTCCGTGAATAAGGGTCATTTAAAAAGTAAATAAATAAAAACATTTTTGTCACAGGTTTCACCCGATTTTCCAAAAAACCAAGCTCTTTATCAAAAAATGTCTTTTGTACTTAGAAAATAAAATTTGCTCTTAAACGATGTATGACAAGGTAAGAAAAGTTTAATTTTTAAAACTTTGAGGACGTCCGTAAATTAAATCAATGTTTATAAATCACAAAACAAATTAATTTTGGTTCAATTTTTTTTTAAGATCCTTAAAACTTGGCGGTAGTAGGCAATCCCTCCCTCACATATTTAATCGTACCTACAAAATTATGGCGCAGGAAGTGGACAAGCCGTAAGTAGGAGGGATCACCTTTGCTGCTAGAGCCGAACCTAGAATCTTTTGTCGGGGGAGTTTCATCTTTTTTTTGTAGAGGAGGGATGGAAGGGAGGGTGGTGAGGTAAGAGGGGTGCAAAGCTGTGATGCATATTTCTTATAAAAAGAGGAGGAAAATCCGGTGAAACATGTGACAAAAAGGTTTTTTTTTTGTTTTATGTGACCCTTATATACGAACGTCGCTGGAGAGTTTATCATTAACCAGACCTCACTGACTTATATACCGATAAAAAGGGAATTTTGTTTTCTACAATAAAGTTTAGAACACATTTTTTTTCAATTGGCTTTGTTTCTGAGGAAATTGGATAAAACCTGTAAAAAAAATAATTTGTTTGGTGATTTGTAAAAATTGATTTTATTTACGGACGCCTGTGAAGTTTTAATTTAAAGCTAAATGTTACTTTGTGATACAGCAGTTAAAAGACAATTTTATTGTCTACAATCGACTATGGAAGATAATTTTTGATAGAAGGCTTGGTTTTTAAGATAATCGGGTAAAACTTGTGGCTTGGTTTTTAAGATAATCGGGCAGAACGTGTGACAAATATGTGGTTTTTTATTTTTTTTTACATTTTCTCAATAAACGGACGCCGCTGGAAAGTTTGGTATTAGTCTGACCGCACTAGCTTATTCATTATTAAAAAGACAATTTTATTTTCTACCATAAAGTGTAAAATAATTTTTTTCCCAAAAAGTTTAGTTCTTGAGAAAATTGGACAAAACTTGTAAAACATTTTTGCGATTTTTCAAAATTGATCTAACTTACGGACGATCCTAAATTTGTTATAAATAAAAGTAATCTTACCTTGTTACACATCGTTTTGAAGAAAATTTCATTATCTACAATTGACTGTAGCACACAATTTTTGACAAAGAACTTAGTTTTCAAGAAAATCGGGTAAATCATGTAATAAATATGTTTATTTTTTTCATTTTTTTACATGACCTCAATAAACGGACGTCGCTGAAGGGTTTGTCATTGGTCGTACCTCACTGACACCGTTGAAAAGGATATTTTAGTGTCTATAATAAAGGTAATTACATATTTTTCCCGAAGAAGCTTAGGTTTTGAGAAAATTTGAAGAAAACCTCAATATCTCAGGTTTTGGTTGATTTGGGGGGTTTTTGCAGCTAACATTTACCAAACTAATAAAATTTTATAATTTAGGATTTGGATTTTACACAATTTTGATTAATTTCTCTGTCATTGTGGCTTTAAGGCGTCAACTATGTTTAATTTTCAGAAATTTGAACACGCCTATAAGAGAAGGGGGGATAAAAAAAATAGACCAAAAATTGGCTTGGCAACATCCAGGTCGTTAATCTGTGACCTTTTGTCAGCTAGAATCCATTGTCAAACTGCGGTCCTCTTATTATGCATACTCAACTAACTACAGCGCCTGCACTATAGGTAGGTATTTATGTTTGTATAATAACAAATTAAGTTAATTAAAATTAAGCATCGCATTCATGTCATCAATGTTCCTCCCAATTTGTAAGTCACCTGAGTAACTGTTAATCGACCTTAAGAAAATCCTACTCTATGTAAGACCACCTCTGAAATATTGTTTTAAGTATCTTATAGTTATATGGATCCAAGCTATTAGAAATCTCGTGGGTTATGACCAAATGTTAAGTGTCATTAGGCGGATTAGAATAAATGTGTCAAAAATTGGTATGGCCAGCTTTTTTTTGCATAGGGGGTAAAAACTCCTCGCAACCTGGGTGGTAGACGCTTTTTACTCATTGGGCGTCGACCGTTGAGATACCACCATGCCAGAAGTGAGTAGCGCTAAGTGGTATCACCACGTTCCGCTACTGCGCTGGCAGTCCGGTTCCAACAATGAGTAACAGATAGCATGATGGCGCCTCCAGGATCAAAATATTCCGGAGGTAAAATACCCGACCACTCGGATCTCCGGGCGTCGGGTGATCCTGGGGGTCCTTCATGCAAAGATATTAAAAGAAGACCAAAAACTCAACTCAGAATTGATTTTAGCAATATAAGAGGATTAAGTACCAACATGAATTCAGTTCACCAACATCTTGAAGAACAAAGACGTGACATCCTTGTGCTCACTGAAACTAAAATCAGTTCTGCAACACCTATTGTGAACTATCTTTATCCCGGCTATGACCTACACCACCGGTTTCGACATAATTTTGGGATCTGTGTGTACATTAAAAATGACCTTTCATGTCATCGAGAGGAGAAGCTAGAACCAGCGAACCTCGATATCATATGGCTGAAATTCACCTCAAAGTTATCGACCAAGTTCATTTGCTGCCTCTACCGACAGCCAAGTAACACCGAGTATCAAAACATTTTTGCAACATTATCCGAAAACTGTGATAGTATACAGTCTAACTATCCACATGCGGAAATTGTTTTTTTAGGCGATTTCAACGTCCACAATATACCCTGGCTAAAACACCACAACAAAACAGATAATGAAGGCAGGGAAGCATAAGCTTTTGCCATAAGTTGTCGTCTAACGCAGCTTGTCGATGAACCTACCCGTATCTCAGAAAGGGGTGAATTTGCAGCGCTTTTAGACTTGTTCCTAACTACAAATCCTGACTTGTACACAATTCAAGTAGATCCCCCACTTGGATCATCCGATCATAAACTTATAAGAACAAAGTGCGAAATATTCATACCGCCAAGCCAACAATCACTTCCTCGAATGACCTTAAACAGTTTTACCTGGATTTTCCATGGCAAGAGGTTTGCTTTAAAACAGCTGATCCCACTATTTGCTGTAATGAAATAACAAAAGTAATCTTATCTGGAATGGATACATATATCCCACATACAATAGTAGTAGTAGTGTGGGGTAGGCTCTAGGCCTGGCGACTAGGCACATGAAGCGCCCTTTTCGCCAACCCCCGGGCATCCCACCTACTGCGTCCTTCTTTCGCTAAGGAATCTGCCCGTCTTCTGTACAAAGGCCAGAATATCGGGCCACCTCAGATTCAGAAGGTCCTCCGTCTCAAAGGCTTCCTCTACGAATACCTCTCTTCTTGCCTCCTTGTATGCTTCACATGATGAGAGAAAATGCGCCGAGGTCTCATCCTCGGCCCAACATCGCTCGCACGTCGCGTCCTCCTTCACTCTCATCTTTGCCAGGTGTCCTTGTAGGACGCAGTGTCCGGTCAGGACTCCCACTATGGCTTCCACCTCTCTTCGTGTTCTACGGGCAGCCAGTCCCTACGGGATTTGCTGTAGCCTGTCACATACTCCTTCGCCTGTCTGACGTTTCCTGTATTGGTCCACTCCCTTTGTATCTCTTTCTGGGTCCACTCTGTTAGGGCCGACTACATTTGCCCTCTTGTGAGCCCCAGGAACGGTTCTGGCCCGACGCATTTCTGCTGGGATCCTCCCCTGACGAGTCTGTCCGCTTTCTCGTTTCCGGGGACTCCCACGTGGCCTGGGACCCATACGCGCTCTACCTCTCTTACGCCGGCCAATTTCTGAAGTGCATCCGCACACTCCTGCACCAAACCTGCGGACATGGTTGGTTTACATAGTGCTTTCAGCGCAGCTTGACTGTCTGAACAGATACAGAGGCGTTTTCCTGTTTCGTTCCTAATTTCTTCCTCCCATATTAAACCGGTCGAATTCCGGTCTGTCAGCCTTGATCCGTCTGTATAGCAGACCGTGGCGTCGCTAAGGAGTTCAACTCCGTCCTCCTTCCATGCATCCCTTGGTGGTATGGTTACACGGTATCTCCTTTTCTCCCTGAACCGCTTTTCCGGCATCGCTAGCCTGTACGTCGATAAAGGAATCTCCTTTTCCGTCACAGTCGCGATATCCGAATGTCCGTTTTGTCCACCGCTCCTTCTCCACATGCCCGCGTTTCTTATCCTAAGGTATGCTGCCATCGCTTCCTTCTATATCCAGGTGGACAGCGATGGGAGACCCAGGATCGTATTCAGGGCTATGTTAGGAGTAGACCTTAGAGCTCCGGTGATGCTCAAGGTCGCCAACCTCTGCATGCTTTCGAGCTTTTTGATGTTAGTGGTTTTCATTGCCCCCGGCCACCAAACCACGGATCCGTATTGGTCTTATGATGGCCGTGTAGATCCAGTGCATGATCCTTGGGCTGAGTCCCCACTTTCTTCCTACCACCCTTCTTACGTGCCAGAATGTTTTTATCGTCTTTGTTGTGAGTCGGTCTATATGTTGTTTCCAGCTTAGTTTACTGTCTAGCACCATCCCCAGGTACTTAACCTCTTGCGATAATGCAAGTGGTCTTCCGTACATTTGTGGTGCTTTGAATCCTATTATCTTCCTCTTCTTTGTAAAGAGAACCATTTCCGTCTTGCTGGGGTTGACGGAGAGGCCGTTCTCTTGGCACCAGTTCTCTATTAGTTTGCACGCCCTTTGCATCCTTTCGCAAATTACTCCTAGGAACTTCCCTGGTACTGTAACCAGTCCGTCGTCGGCGTACGCTTTGCCGTCAAATCCTTGTTCTTCCAGTTTGTGAAGTAGACTGTCATTATAAGGCACCAGAGGTGTGGAGATAGGCAGCTGCCCTGGGGGCAGCCTCCTTTTACCCTCCTCTTGACCTGGACGTCCTTCATACTTGCCTCCACTTCTCTCTCCTGCAAGGCCATCTCGGTCCATGATATGAGGACCGGGTTGATGCCCTTTTTCTGCATTGCTCGACTTATTGAGCTTGTTCTTGCCTTATCAAAGGCTCCTTCGACGTCAAAGAAAACTGACAGTGCATATTCCTTGTTTTCGAGAGCTTTTTCTATCCTTTGCACGGTTGTATGGAGGACTGTATCCATAGATCTACCCTTCCAGTATGCATGCTGTTCTTTATAGAGAGGGGATGCTTTAATTGGTACCTCTATGAGGTACCTGTCAACCATTTTCTCCAATGCCTTCATCAAAAATGATGCCAAACTTATGGGCCGGAATGATTTTGAGGTGGTGAAATCTTTCTTCCCTGCTTTGGGTATGAATACTACCCTGGTTTTCCTCCACATTTGTGGGACATAGGCCAAAGCTATGCCTGCCTGGAATATCCCTTTCAGGTGGGGTAACAGCAGCTCAAGGCCCTTTTGCAGTAGAGCTGGGAAGATTTCGTCCGGCCCCGCTGCCTTAAACGGAAGGAAGCTTTGGACTGCCCAGGATACCGCTTCGTCGGTTACGATTTCGGCCGCTAGGCTCCAATCTTGGGCGGTTATTAAGTGGTTTTCGTCCTGGGCAGCCTCTGTGGGGTCCCTCTCGCCTGGGAAATGTGTCGCCAGGAGATGTTCGATAGACTCTTCTGCAGATTTCGTCCATGTTCCTTCCTGTGTCTTAAATACGCCTATAGCTTCCTCCTTTTTTTGACTTAGCAGTTTCATCAGTCTGGCGGCGTCTGGAAGGCTTTCCAAGTCTTCGCAGAATTGCCACCACGACTTGCGTTTGCTTTGCCTCACCTCGTTTTTAAAGTTGTTCTTGGCGGCCTTGTGCGCTTCCCAGGCTTCTTCTGTGTCCTCTCTCATTGCTCTCCTGAAGGTGTTCCTGGTGTTCCTTTTGAGCTGCTCTAGCTCATTGTTCCACCATGGTAACTTTTTCTGGGGAGCTTTCTTAAGAGGACACGCCTTTTCATAGTTGCAGACTATGCTGCGCTGCACCCGCGTTAGAGCTTCCTCTAATTCTTCTTTTGAAGCTACATTCCTAAATGTCCCGCTAAGACTGTTTTCTAGACCTTCCAGATAGGTGGCCCAGTTTGTAAGTCTTGGGTTTCTTCTTAGTTCTGGTGGTTGTGTCTCACCTGTGATCTCGAACTCAAGCATCCTGTGATCCGAGTTCGATATCTCTGGCGAGACACGCCGCTTATATTGGAGCTACCCCACACTGTGAGATGTGCATTTCATTACCTTTAGCATACCTATATATATATATATTTATCGGTTTCACAACGTTCTACGTCTTCCGATACCCAATCTCCACTCGTTTCTGTTTGCCCATAATTCATCATCTAGGCCTCTTATTCTTATTTCACTATCTATTCCTTCTCTCCAGCTTCTCCTTGGTCTTCCTCGTTTTCTTCGGCCAGTTGGTTTCCATTGTAATATTTGTTTAGGTAGTCTTCCATCATCCATTATTTGTACATGTCCGTACCACACCAGTTGTTTTGTTCTTATATCATCCACTAGAGTACGTTCACCCACTGTCATAATTTCTCTTATTCTTTGATTGGTAACTCTTTCTGTTTTTGATTTCCCTGCTGCTCTTCTCCAATAGTCCATCTCCGTAGCGGAAAGCATTTTTTCTGTTCTATCTTTGATTGGCCATACTTCTGAGCCGTATGTAATAATACTTTTTACAATGGTGTTATATATAAGCTTTTTGTTATGTTTTGATATACTTTGGTCCCAAATTATTCCATTTAATAAAGTTATTGCTTTTCTTCCTTGTACGTTTCTATCTTTTATAGCTTTGTCTAGTGTTCCGTCAGCTGTAATTTTTAGACCCAAGTATTTATACTCATCACAGGACTGAATTCGCTGCCCAGTATTTACGATTAGATCCTGTTTCGTTCCACCAATACACATATACTCTGTCTTATTGATATTAACCTCTAGTCCCCACTTATTGTACTCTTCTATTAGTTTTCGTGTCATATATTCGAGGTCGTCATAATCCTGAGCCACCACTATCTGATCATCGGCGAAACATAAAGTATTCAAGGTGGTTTCATTCAACGGAATTCCCATGTTTTGGCATTTTCTCTTCCAGACTTTAAGGACCTGTTCCAAATATATCTTGAAGAGCGTAGGCGAGATACAGAAACCTTGTTTAAGACCTTTATTTACTTGAAAGCCTTTGGTTAGTTTTGCTTTTATTTTAACTTTTGCCTTACTATTGCGGTATAACTCTTTGATGGCCTTAATTAGTTGTACGCTTATGTTTGTCTTTTCCAACGCTTTCCAAAGTACATTTAGTGGTATACTATCATATGCCTTCTGCAAATCTACGTAAAGCAGATGGAGCTCTTGTCCGTATGCCATTTTCTTTTCAATAACTTGGGTTATACAAAAGAGATGATCTGAAGTCGATCTACCCGCCCTGAAACCAGCTTGTTCTTCTGCCTCCATATCTTTATATTCGCTCTCCACTTTATTTCTTATTATTTTGTACATACCTAATAATATCAATTAATTCTTCAGATGGTGATGGTTGTGCGCTATCATATGGGAGGTACGCACTACATAAAATAATGTGTCTTTTTCTACCACTCACCTGGTACTCAATCCGCACCGCTGTGACATCCCTGGAACCTAGTTGTGGTAACGGTATCACGTTGAGGTTCCTGGTTGCCACGATGCAGCTCCTTGGTCCTTCCGCTTCCTCTTTGCTGGTGTAGGTGTTGTATCCGGCCATCCTTAGACCACTTATTGTTCCCGTAAAAAGAAGTGCTTCTTGTATTAAGACAACCTCCCACCTTTTGCGAGCCAGTTTGCAAACCAGTTCGCTGGTTGCTGCATGCTCGTGGTGGAGATTGATCTGACTTACCCTTATACGTTCCATGGTGGCGGTCCTCTCCATGGGGGGATTTCAACCTTTACTTTCCCGGTGGGGGGGCGGTGGGCCCTCCGGGGGCGCGTCGGGCAGCCGAACTATATCCGTGACCTCTGCTAACGGCAAAGGTCACGAGCTCATAGTAGAGTGTCCAACGGGCCTCCTCTAATCGGTCCACCACCTCCCTAGACACCCGGAAAGTGAGATGTGGCCACATGTCTCCACCCCGGAACGTTCTGGAGGTGGAGGATGCGCAGCAGCCACCCTACATCCACTTCTTCCTGGCTCCGTACCCAGAAGCTGATCCTTTCTGGCCAGGGGGCCTCGTCAACTCTTATCGGCATAAACGACGCACCCTGGACAGAAAGGGTCTGCTGTAGAAGCCAGTCCCTGGTGAGAGTGTCGTGGGTGGTGACCAAAAACCAGTCCGGGTCGACCACCCCCGAATTGTGGAACCGAAGCTACGGACCTGATTCCCCTCCCTCGGGGCCCTCTATGGTCCGGATCATCGCCTCCACAATTGCTCTCCTCAGGGGCAAGGCTTCCTCCTGCAGTACGTTGCCCCTTTCCCGCTCGGAGCGGAATACCACCTGGAGTGATCTGTCCTCCCTGAGTGGGGGACCTCTGCTACCAGATGGCATTCCCCCGGCCTCTTGCTCCCCAGGATTTCTACGTTCGTCCCTCAAGAGTGGGGAACGATCGAGATTCCGGTCTTTTGCTGGCCGGGTTTGCCCTCCTCGGAACTTCTTGGAAGCTGTTTTTTCGGGTGGCGTCTTGCTGCTGTTTTCCCTGCACCTCTTGGGGGCACTGGGAAGGTCGATGCACCTCCGCAGCTTCTCTCGCCTGCGATAGTCCTTCTTTTCGTCCCTGGCTTTCGTACCCCTCGTATGTTTCGAAGGGGGAGGAGCAGGCCTCCGCTGGCTTTTACTTATCTTCGGGTAAACCCGCCTCTTGCCAGCGGAGGTCTGCTCCCCCTGAGGAGCTGACCCCGGCCGCTCCACTCCGCGTTCTTCCCGAGGGTTTTCCCTCGGGTGTGGTATCACCACCTGAACATCGGAGGGGGGCGGAGGGGGGTTTTTAGATGAGGGTCTGGGGGCAGAAGCCAGCTCCTGGTTCTAGGGAACCTGGGGCAGTAACTTCTGCTCCCTTTTCCTCATCTGCTCCTCCCGCTCTCTTTGCGCTTCCTTTGTCTTTTGGCTCTCTGCCGAATCGCCTTTGTCGCGCCTTTGCTGCTCTCTGTCAGAGTTCTCCATACCTGAAACAGAAAAAGTATCAGAGCTGGAAGATATGCTAGACGATCTGAGCAGCTCTTCTTCTGCCAGGCAGGTCTCCTTTGTTGTGGAGGCCATGCTGGCAGTGCTGTTAGGGCTGGGACACCCTGTCTCCTTTTCTTTGTCCTCTTCATCCTTTTTTTGCGCATTAACGATGTTTCCTTGTTTGTCGCTCATGGTGCGTCCGAGATGCTGTAAAAAAAGGGGGGTTTGTGTGCGGTTGGCTTACGCCGTCTTGTGTTTGTGTGTGTTTTTGCGTGGACATGTTTGCCAAAAGGTATCGGCATTTGTCTTTCCTGGTCCCAGTTAGACCCTTTTTCAGGAACAGGGGAAGGTAGGTGATCGCATAGGGAAGCATCCAAGCTTTGCAGCAGAGTCCCATCCAGGCGCCACCTGGCACTACTACAAAGTTCAAAATTTTTCGCGACGACGATGGGGCAGCTACGTTCAACGGGCTAGGGAGTCCGCGGGCCCCTCCCAGTCTTGCGGCATGGGCACGCTAACCCACTTTTTCCTAGCTACCTCTCCTGACTCGGCACCTGACCTGAGGATCTCGTCGGTCCCTGTAAAAGAGGTCCTGCCTCCTCCTCTGCATGCCATGTTGGTGATGTTTTGTCTGATGTGGTGATGTATGTGTAATGCTTGCAGGCGTCTTTGGTTAGGTGGTATGTAAGGCAAGAGAACTTGTGATACATATCACCGACATCCAGTGGTGCCACGGAGAGGCAGACGCAGCAGAAGTTGAATTATTATCCCCTGTCAGTTGCAAGTCTGCATAGGGCATAACAATTTCAACGACCCGCATCACCCACATACAATAAAACGCAGAGCTAATGCAAAACCTTGGTTCAACAGCCAGTGTCAAAAGGCTGTACAGAAAAAACACAGAGCATATAACCTTTGGAAACGACAACAAACCGCTCAAAACCACACAGAATTTATAGAAGCCAGAAATAGTTGCAAAATTACTATTGACGCCGCCAAAGATACATACAATCAAAGAATAAAAAACAGGTTGCTGAATTGTCCAAGTAGTTCTAGGTCCTTTTGGTCTCTTGCAAAAGCCGTTGGATCAAACTTCACCAAGTCATCCATACCACCACTAACAGATAAAAATACTCACTTAGCCACAACATCAGAGGAAAAAGCCAATATGCTGGCCAAAATCTTTTCCTCCAACTCAAACCTAACAGTGCCAAATGAAAAAACTCCACCGTTCATTGAAAGGGTTTCCCACAGTATGCCAGAGGTACCCTTTTGTCACAGAGAAATACGAAAATCCCTTCAAAAGTTGTATACAAACAAAGCAATGGGTTCAGATGGCATTCCCGCGATAGTACTCAAAAATTGTGCTAGCGAACTCACCCCAACTTTCGCAAAATTATTCAATTTATCTTATAGGCAAGGAGTATATCCATCATCATGGAAGTCTGCCGCAGTACAACCCATTCCAAAGAAAGGAAAAAAGACAGATCCGTTAAACTATAGATCAATTGCTCTACTTCCGGTGATATCAAAAGTAATGGAAAGAGTTGTGAACAATCACCTAACCAAGTACTTGGAAAAGTACAAAATTATCAACGACAAGCAATACGGATTTCGAAAATATAGGTCAACTGGCGATTTACTTACATACGTCACTCACTTATGGCAACAGGCGATTGAGTTGCGAGGTGAAACAAGAACAATTGCCTTAGATATATCTAAAGCATTCGATAAAGTCTGGCATGAAAATCTGCTCAACAAGCTCAAAGCAACGGGCTTGTCGCCGAGACTTTGCACTTTGTTTGAAAGTTACCTTAAGGATAGATCCATTTATGTTGCACTGGATGGCCGAAACTCCAACTCTTACCAAATAAATGCTGGTGTGCCACAGGGAGCAATCCTTTCGCCTACACTTTTTCTGATTTACATAAATGACCTCATAGATAAAACAGTAAATCCACTTTATTGCTTTGCAGATGATGGCAATGTAGTCTCCTCAGTCATACCACCCACATGTCTCTCCGCACGTGAATTCCATTACCTTAGACTAACTGAAATATCACAGATAAATAACGACTTGGAGATAATAGAGGACTGGGGCAACAAAAACCTTGTACAGTTCAACGCGCAGAAAACCCAAGCAGCCCTGTTTTCAAAAAAGACCAGCACCGGTGAGCCAAACATCATGCTATCTGGAAGTGCTGTCGCATTGCAGAGCCAGTTGAACATCTTAGGAGTCACTGCTGAGACCAACATGTCTTGGCACAGTCACGTGGCAGATTTAGCTAAAAGGGCGTCCCAAAAGCTTGGGGTGCTATTTCGTACAAGACATCTGTATACACCAAGCCAACTGCTGACACTCTACAAAGCCCAGATTCGACCAACTATGGAGTACTGCTCACATATATGGAGTGCGGCACCCAAACATACCTTAATGCTTTTGAACACCGTGCAAAAACGAGCTATCAAGCTGATCAATGACCCCGCACTTACCCGTAGCTTGGATAGTCTCGAACATCGAAGAATTGTGGGCGATCTATCTCTCTTCTACAGGTATTTTCACGGAAAATGCTCTGAAGAGTTGGCACGTATGATCCCCCCGGGAGTAGCACCTACAAGGCGAACACGTCAAACAGACAGTAACCATCAATTTACTGTCAAAATAGAGGCACCAAGAACCTCATTACATCAGAATTCATATCTCTGGAGAATAGCATCGCTGTGGAAAAAACTCCCTGCGACAGTTTTCCCTGCAGGTTACAACCTGAACCGTTTCAAAACCAACACACACCAACATTTCCGCGCACTTGCCGCTTCTCGAGCGTGATAGGGATCTCCTTGCGAGTGCGCATACCCGTAAAAAAAAAAACTAAAAAAAGCGATCATCCTTCATAAAAAGATGAATTGGACCCAGTTTTGTAAAAAGCATCCAACCCACAGGAAGTTTGTTTTGCAGAAAATTAGAAAATATATTTTTTAAATAAATTAATTGTTTTAGCCAAAATATTGATAAACCGCTACATTTAAACCCTTTTTTTTTGTTTAAATACTTACAAAAAAACTTGTGTGTGCTTAAGATGACACGGCAGAAGTGTAAACTTCAACAAAACGAAATTAATAATACTGGCCTTCATCTGCATCATCATATCGCACGACTTGAGCCGACTTCACCCGAATAAGCGTTACATAGCCGAGCCTGACGGCTCAATTCAATTCGCTACCCACAAAAACTGCTAAACGCGCCTAAAGAAATTTACACTTCAAAAAGAAGTATTTTTAAAAAAACTTGCTTTTTTAATTGTGGCATTGATTTTTTGGGGCTTGTATGCTTTCTGCAAAACGGAAAATTAAGACCCAGTTTTGTAAAAAGCATCTAACTCACACGAAGTGTGAGTTTTAGCGAATAAAAAACGAATAGTTTCTCGATACATACATTACATGGTGCGAGAGTAGAGCTCCTGGCTACCTATTCTCGTACTTGAACGATGGTTTTCATCACATGCTTTGCCCAATGACAATGAGCCTATGAGCCGTCACGTGCTGTGGGAAAAAAACCTCCTTTAAGCAAGCTTCCCCTATGATCCGACCGAGAAAAGTTCAGTCGGTACGGGGCAGGAGAACAGATTTTACTTTAAACGCCCAAAATTTACTAACGATGAAGAACGGGCAACTATGCCATTGGTCATTTCGCACAACACGCGACCACATAGAGTTTGCTATTGGCCAAAGCAATAAATAAAAGAATACATTCACTATTTTCCAAGGTTTGCGTTTCCATTTTAAAAATGTACATTTTGAAACTCCTTACTTCATAAAATAGAAACTAGTGTTCCTATTATAAACCAAGTAAGTTTGGATCCAACTTTAATTCCTCTTCTACAAACATCTTTCCTACTTTTGAGCACAAAGTATATAGCGATATATAGCTTTGTGGTTTGAGGCAACTATTAGATAGTTTATGGTTGTGCCAAAAACGGCCGAGGACTAACGCTATTTGACACTGTTGACATTTGAACGTCATATGTATTTAACGGCTTCCGTAGAACGCCGCAAACTCAGCGACGGTTAACATAACATGACACACACACCTTAGTGTGAAGTATAAAATTCGTTTTGATTTTTATCGATCCACACACAGCACGTTTTCTTTTTTCTTTGCATATGCTTCGGGCAGTACGGCCTTTTAGTTGCTACGTGTATTTCATATGTAGGAGTTGGTTTTGGTTAAAATTGGCTTACCTGGGTCAGCTGTTCTCTACTGATGACGTGAAACACACAGAAACGTACGTCTAGAGATGCTACCTTGTGTAAGTAGGAAAACAACCAAAACCAACTCTTCCTTCTCTTTCTGACACTCGCAAGTTAGGCACACACACCTTTGTGTGAAGTATAAAATTCGTTTTGATTTTTAACATAAGAATTTTGACATATGAAAAACGTGTGTAGTTATGTTTTAGTGAGCTTCTATTGCATTTCGCGCCATTATGGGTGGTGCTGGCTGCACAGGTCACTGCAGTGTTGAGCGAAACCAATGATTACACAACTTGTGCACAGATAGGCAACCCAAAAAACTTTATACCAGCAGCAGAGAGATGGTTCTACCGTGTCATCATTGGAACAACATGAATATACGGCAGAGCCATTTGTTACCTATCTGTGTACAAGTCGTATAGTCATTGGTGGAAGCCATTTATTTGATATAGGAACATGAACATAGGGAAATAAGAAACAGAGGGTAATAGGAAATATTTGTTTGCTACTCTTGCCTTTTGTCTTTTGTCATTTGAGATATCTGACAAAAACCTTTGAAATTTTTTTAATACAATATTAGTAAACCTTTAGCACTTTTGTGCTATTTTTACCCAACTGCAGCACATCGAAGGGAGAGTAATGTTTTTAGATTGTTGTATGTATGTAAGTAAAAATGTTTGTGTCACGCTAGAGGCTAAACGGCTGAACCGATTTATACAAAAAAGGCGTCGGTAAATTTCTACTGACTCCGAAGGTGCTATAGGCTATATTTTTTTAAACACGAAGCAACATGGCGGTCTTCAGACGCCATTTTGTCACATGATGTAGTCTACCCTGCTCCCACACATCTCCCTTCTGTAATTCCCTCCACCCGGCACCCTATACAAAAACCATATTCGCATAATTTTATCAAATATAGAGCGATTTCAAAAATTCTTTCTGCATACGATTTCAGATTTTTTTCCAACACCATGTTACTAGTTAACCCCCCCCCCTCCTCTTGTCTCTCTTTTCTCCCCACCCTCCTTATTAGTAATAGTTGTAGCTATACCTTTTACAAATTTAGAGCGATTTCAAAAATTCTTTCGGCACACTCTTTAAGATTTTTTTCGACACCATTTTTCTAGTTTCCTCCTCTCTCTCTCCTCCCTCACCTTCACTCAATGGAAGGTAACACTGTTCGCGTCAGTAGAAAATCGACACGTACTTTTTGAGTAAAGCTAAATGAATTGTAAATGCATAGTGCTTTTTATAATGCTGAATAAGAATTAAACCTAAAAGTTGGAAATAAAAAATATTGTATAATTCGTAAGTGCGCTTTGGGCATAAAAACTAAAAGTTGAAGCATGTCGTACATTATAGGTATACCTATAAATTTTGCACTCAACTGCGACTAGTACTTAAAAGCAGTGGCGGCTCCTCAGATGAGGCAAGTGGGCGGCGCGTCACCAACTTTAAAAAAATTAAAGTAAATTTTAAATTATTTATCAAGCCTTTTCGCCCTCTGCTACTTAAACTTTGTGTTGTTTCATTAAATCCCCAGATAAAAAGAAACCTACAACAATGAAATGAATAAATAAACTGAATCGTCATTCGCAACTCGCGCCATAACATATTGACCCTAGCCATCGAAAAAATAACTGGCCCTAGCGGACTGAACGGAACTCTTCTGTGACTCGCGCACTTGACTGCTTGCATGGTTAGGTGAGGCGATTTTAAAAGTGATAAATTTGTGTGCATCAGCATGCCATGCTGGACTTACATAATTTAAAGTACGAAACCCTTAGTTTTTTGTTTTACTGGAATGCTTTTAACAATATAATTTGAAATAATAAAATATTTCTAAAAAATATTTTTCCCTGCATAAACTTGGCTTTAGAATTAAAAACTCTATAATGCGAATCTATCAATTAAATAAATTGCTGGTAAGATTTTGTCGCAACCATGCAAATTATGTAACACCGGCCACCTGTTTTGATTCATTCGCCAACCGATTACCTAATTAGTCATTGCTTTGAGCTTTTATTAAAACTTTGCTTATGCTGTTTTTTTATTAAAAAAATGAGTTTTCCTCTACATGACAGTGTTGTGTCATTGATAAATGTACCATTTCAACACCGCAGTAATTTTGAAAAGACGGAAATCTTGAAAAATAGTAGACCAACGCCAGACTTAAATATTTTAAGTCTAGACAAAAAAAAGTGGCAAGGCGTTTTCTCGAAGCTTCAAATTCAGAGTCTACACTTATGGCACAATGTTTTCTCAAAAACTGAAAGTTTTAAATTCCTTTTTTTGATTTTAATTTTTAAGATATTTACCACTACTAAAATATCAATTTTTGCAAAAAGTTAACCTAGATGCAAATATATGCATCACTCAAATTAAAATATGCTGTTCAAGATTACAAGATAAATATGAAGTTTTTGAAGATATATTCGAGAAAACTAAAAATGTAACAGGAGCGCCAATTGTCCTTAAAAATTCTGAGGAAACTATTTTTAAGGAATATAATTTATTATATTATGAAATTTTGGATAATATAACTTTTCAGTTACAAACAAGGATTAAAGATTTTGAAAAATTAGAATTTGTTGCAGTACACATACCTCCAAATTCGATGAATATTCGAAAAATTAATATCTTTGTAGAAAATAAAAATTTATGGCCTTGGTGCTTCATCAGTTTTACAAGTCACGAGCCGCCACAATTTACTTGTAAGCAAATTTAGCAGTTGGATGTTTTTTTTTATTAAATTTTTTTTAAATATATTTTTGACAAGAAAACCATTTCACATAAGATTTGTTAGTTTTTTAAATCCATTGAGTTGTACATTTGAAAAACTAGTTTCTAAGGCTTAAAAAAGCAGAACTAAACTGCGAAACGTCGCCAAAGAAAAATTGTTTTCCTTCATATACATCCCTACAAGCCAGAAAACTTTAGGAAACTTAAATGGCAGAGAACGATCTGAGTGATAACATCTTATTTTCAGTTTTAATATTTAACCCGGAAACGGTCGCGTTATTAGAAAAAATCTAACATTTTATAATTAACCTGAATATTTCTCACAAAAATTTTGTAATAAGGCCTGCTTGCTGCAGTATGTGCCTCGAGACCAGGTGTAGAGGCGTTCAGTTTGGTTTCTTCCGCGGTGAGTTAGTGATGATTGTTAGATTAAATCTAACAATATATTTACATTATATGTACAATGTAATTCTAATGACGCGACCAAATCCGCCAGAGAAATAATTGTAAAGTGAGTTGTGTTATTTTTTTATTACATTGACCTATGTAAAGCTTTAGAAATTGTAAGTTGCAAAAATATTAAATGGCATCTTACGCTAATAGTCCACCGTACACAGGTCTATTTTTTAAGTGATTACTAACAGGCTAAATTTTTATACATAGCTTTATTTGGTCGAGAAGCGTAACTTTTTCCCCTGCAAAAATACTTTAAAGTGATTTCTAACAGAGTTCGCAGACGTAGTTATGCTTCGTACATTGGACTAACTAAACTAAGCATAAGATTTGTAGAACAATATTGCCATAAACTTTCAAACACATTTTTTAGACTACAGAAAAAAAATTGCCGGTTAATAATTTTTCTCGTAATTCTTAATTTTGAGTTAATACTTTTTTTTCTGTTCCTAAAAAATATATTTGAAAGTAAATGGGAACATTGTCCCCAAAATCATATGCTTGGTTTAAGTAGTCCGAAGCTTAAAGGACCACTTTTCAAAATTTTCGCACAGGAAAAAGTTAGGCGTCTCGGCCGAATAACGCTATGTACGAGAATTCAGCCTGATAGTCATCACTTAAAAAATAAACCGGTGTACTGTGGACTATTTTTCATAGATGCCATAGCATTACATAAGCTAGTTTAGCCAAATTTAAAGGTAACATTACCACTCAAATCAATATGCAACAAAAAAGAATATATCCAAATACCAAATTGCAAATAATGCAAAGACCTACGCAAATAATGCAAAAATAAAAAAATAATAAATTCTTATTGCCCCATTACGATGTTTCCTATTACCCCACCATAGTCAAAACAAGGGGATAATACTAAACATTTTCATTAAAAAAAAAACCACAACCAAAATATTAAAACTGCAAATAAAGTTTCCCCTATTCAATATCTCGATTTTAATAGTCTTGCAACCAAACGAAAAATAACCGCACCGTCGGCGTCGACTAAAACCGCTACCAAAAAGGCTATTTCGAACTGACTGTCAAATATTGTTAAAGTTATCGTTGTTGGCGAAGTTATTGGGCCTAAATTTTGTACGATCAAAAACTATCTATTTTTTTAAAATCTATACAAAAACTATTTTTCTTGGTTTTGCACTATGGTGTTTCTTGATTGTTATTTTAAAATATTATATTTTGCTACTTTGCACAAGTAGTTATTAGTATTTTTATGCCAAACAAGAAATTATTTGGCGACTAATTAATGTCAAGAATATTGAATTAAAAAAAGTGACATAATTACCAGGATCCTGTAAAAAGGTAAATGTTTACTGGACAAAAGCCAATTTAATTTTTTTTAGATAAGACAAATAATTTTAACAGCTACTTTGTATCATTAGGTAAAAGTTTAGGTGTTAGCTGCTGCTAGTGAGGAGAAAAAAAACTAAAAAAAGAGTTAGTTGAAAATTTTCCACAGACAATTTTCCGGGAAGAAAATCAAGCTTCTCTCAGGACACATTCAGATTTAAAAAAAAGGAGGAAAACAAGAAAACTGTGACCACCGGGTGGAAAAAATTAAAGCAGTTACTTTGCATCCTCATAAAACAAGACAGATCTTTCGTTAAGTGTGGAGCAAAAAAGAAATACATACAACTATTACATTTTCAGTACTACAGACACCACTAATGCCTGTGCCTTCGGAAGTTTATGTTAGATTCTAAGAGAATTGGACATAGCACAGTTTCCTGTTAAACTCTAGAAGTGGATTTTATGACATAGAAACGCGCACAAAGGGACGTTCCGGTTACAGAGACCTTTCATTACTTTATTTAGTCTCTATAAATGTTCTTTTGGCACCCTTGCTCGATATGTTTTACGGTCGCAGCATGAAGCCCCTTCATAACAGAAGATTACGTGCGTTACTTTTTTGATGTACGATAATTGGAATGTTTTTTTCTCATTTTTGCAATCGAATTGGGTTCTTCAATGCAAAGTAAAATTACCGAAATAAAAATCAAGAGTTTTTTGATATGACCTTCTAAAAAAATTTTTTTGGGCCTATCCTATCTAATTTTTGCAATATTAGTTTCGTTTCATCATCACGTGCGACATTCATAAAACGGTACGAAAAATCCTTTTTGCGTTCCACTTCGACGTTATCGGACAGTCAGTTTTCGGTTCCATCAAGCCACTTAAACTGGTTTTGGACTCCTCTGAAATACAAGGATTGAAGACAGGCGCATTAGAAATGATTGCTCTCTCTCTCTTTTCTTTGTCTGTGTTATCATATGTTGCACTGGAAAAATTGTAAGTAAATTTTTATTACTACGGGACTGCTGATTGTGTAGGTATACCACATGGAAAAAAGCTATACTGACCAGAGTGTAGCTTGCTTAGAAAAAGAAAAAATATTTTAGCAGGTGATTGGATAGGAATATAAACATAAGAGTTTACTCTGATCGCAGCAAATTCCGGTGACCTGTGAACTGAAACTTAAAAAAAGAGGAATAAAACCGGATGTAAAATTTTACACGAGATTTGGCGGAAGAACAAACACTTGGCTTTAAGGCATCGACATTAAGGTCATTAACTATATATACCTACCAAAGTACAAGCTATAAAATATGATTTTCCCAACTTCTTAGAAATCTCTACAGTGACGTATTGCTTTGAACCGTCGTGTGAGCGTAAGACCATAAGGTCACTAACGACTTTAATTTCTTGAATAAGTGTGTGTGATGCATTGTTTAAAGGGTATTTTGATTCTCTGATCAAAAAAATAAAAAGTTATAAAATCGGTTCAATACTTACGGAGTTATGTGTGTTTATGTTTGCAACTCCTCTTAGTGTTCAGCAGTTTCAGATATTGAATTGAAGTAAAACATATAATTAATGGTAACATTGCAGTTACTTTTTAGTGTACCCCTCATTACCGTAGTGTTGCCATAAGACTATAAGGTCACTGACATATTAAAATTTTCTAATGAAAAGTGGTCGAGTGATACCTTGTTTAAAAGGTATTTTTATTCCCTATTTAATACTGCTAATTTTAAGATGTGTCAGTGACCTTATAGTCTTATGGCAACATTACGGTAATGAGGGGTATACTAAAAAGTAACTGAAATGTTACCATTAATTATAGGTTTTACTTCAATTTAATATCTGAAACTGCTAAATACTAAGAGGAGTTGCAAACACTATAAACATAAACACACATAACTCCGTGAGTATTGAACCGATTTTATAACTTTTTATTTTTTCACAAATTTCGCCCAAAAATATGTGTTAATGCAAGTTCGTTTTAATTTTTGGTATATCTGTAATATGTAATATGTAATATGTAATTGTCTAATCCTTTCTGTGTGCAACTTTAATATCGTGCTCTTGAATTCATACGTTGCCTTCGAGCCTGAAGTAAATCGATCAAATTCGGTTTTTGGACAGTTATTTTGTCGTTCCGTCTAACTAAAACCGTTTTAAAACAGTCCTCGTACTGCATTGCGCGCGCTTTTATATTTCATGAATATAAACATAAAATAGCATAAAATATGGACTATTGGGGTCTCTCTCCCCAGGCCCCCCCATATATACGCCAGTGGCCCTTGTTATGCCACAATTGTTTTTCTTGTATTCACATGAGCATTAATAAGAACGAGAGCAAGGCACTTACTACAAAATTATAAACATTTTAAAATTTTTGAAATTTTAAATTTTATTTTCAGAAGCTACGGATCCGAATTTCCTTTACTGAGTGTCGAGTTCACGAAAACCTCAACGGATTCTTGCTGCTCTGCTTTTCCAAAATAGAAGAATTTTATTTACATTATTTAAGTTACCTTATCTTTAGAGATAATTGAAAAAATTATATTTTTTCTTTGTTAAAAAAAAACATTTATTTTTCAATGTTAGAAAAATATTTCTCTTTCACTGTTAAAAATCAATTTTTTTTAACCGTTTGAAAAACACTTTAAAAAATCGTTTTAAAAACATAAGATTATTTTTGTAACGTCAGAAAATGGATTATTAAGCTTCTTTTTCACTATGGATATGACGTTAGAACTAACATCCAACCTAACGTTATGTTTTTAAATTAAACATTATTTTGACCTTAGAGACTTATTGGAAGTGAAATAAGGTCTAGTCGTAATAATGCTAACAGTATATTGACATCTACGCCTGCGCACTTGTGCCGTAAAATAAGGCAGACCTTAAGAAAGCTTGTGCTAGACTTTATTAGTGCAAAATAAAAGTAAAAGACTTATTGGAAGTGAAATAAAGTCTGGCACGATAAATGCTAGCATTATATTGACATCTACGCTTGCGCACTTGCGCCGTAAAATAAGGTCGACTTGAATAAAGCTTTTGCTAGACTTTATTAGAACACAAATAAAGTTATGCACTTATTTGTGTAACTTGGCCATATGGTCGGAGAGCGGGGATGCGAGGAAAACTTTGCGCTGTTGCCAATGCTACCTGTAAGTATGGAATTATAGAATTTTAAAATTTTAGGCGGGTTTTTAAAATTATATCTACCCTGTTCTCCTTTTGAGAGGTCGAAATCTTCATCTCTTAAATTAAGTTACGGTTTTTGACGTTGCTTTTTGTTGTAGCAATGTGCTTTTTGTACTACTGTAATGTTTGTTAAGCCGCGTGTACACTTAAACATCCCACAACGAGCCGAACGGCAAACATAACACTAGTTTGGAAGGGGTTAATTCGGCAAACCGTTCGCCGAATTGTTCACGAGTGCGCTCAAGACCCCGGCGTTGCGTTGCTCAATGTTCGTCGAAAGATTCAGGGGTTTACGCGGCTTATTTACACTCAATGTTTTTTTAATATATATATTTTTTTTAATGTAATATGGGTGGCGTGAAGGGGGTCAAAACTCGTAATTTTTTGCGTTACATAAATTAAGAACGGTCTCTTATTTGAAGTTAGGTTAAAGGAGGAAGCTAATTTAAATTGTTAAAGAAAAATTATTTTTGAATAGTAAAAAAAAATCGTCATACTATACACGGTATACAGAGGTTAGATTATATTTCAAAACGTATATGTATTTCGTTAAATGTTTCTTACGAGTTTAGAATCATTTAAATTACAAGTTAAATCTATCTAGACTTAAGAAATATTTATGCCTAAAATAAGACAATATTAGTATGGTTTGCCGATTCGGCCACACTTTTTAAGTACTTACAAGTATATACAGGGTGTCCCATAACTAAGGGGCTATAGTGCAGCAGGTAATAGACGAGATTATTTCCGATAAAAGAGTTTATATAACACGGGGGTCAACACACATCTGTTTTTAAGACATACGATTTTTAAAGTTAGAGGAGTGAGGGGTACGGTTCATTGTGGGAGGGAGAAGGGTTTTGCAAAAAAAGAAAATCTGTGCCAGCCAACTAAATGCCCAGCTAATTGTTATTAAAAAATGTGCTACTCTTTTTTTGGATAAAATTACAAGTTGGGGAGATACAGGCTGTCAAAATAACCTCGAAAAATTTATAAAAAATAATAATTATTTTTTTTTTAATTTTTGCTTACTGATTCTTTTAAAAAATATCAAGAATATTTTATTATCATGTCTCCCTAGAGACGTCATTTTATTAACAAAAAATATCAAAAAAAAACATTGCGTTTAATATGGCATTTATAAAAGTTTATACCAAAAAAATGTTTTTCTAAACAAAATTGACCACATAATTTTTTTTAAAACTATTTTTATTTGAAATTATTGCTTTTGTTCTACTATACGACTTTACCTAATTTCATATTTTTCCTGCGTTTTTTAAAAAAGTTATTACCAAAAAAGGTAAAAAAAAATTGACAACTTTGATGCTCTATATCTCGACAAAGAAAGAGTTCTGACCCATGCATTATATGAACTTTTTTATCAGACATGACCTCCTCTATCACCTGTTGGCATATGGCACCTAAGTTATGGGACACCCTGTATAGTTATTTTGCGCTGAAACCTGGAGATTAAAATGTATTATGAAATTGGCAATCAGTGCTATATCTTGAAATCCCTTGCAACCCGCTATACCGCCCACGCACTGTTGCGATTTGTACATAGAAATTCTCGCGCGACCTCCTCGTTTCTACTTTGTAATTTAGGGATTGCAAAGGGTTTTAATAGATGGCGCTAATAGTCAAGCTGTAAACGTTTTGCCTCTAGTTTTCGGCGTAAATTAACTTTATATACTAGTTGCAAAAAGTTAGCAAAAAGTGTAGCCGAATGTGCGGTACGGGTACATACCTACTAATCTTATGTCACTTATCTATGCAACTATTAAAACAATTAAAAAAAAAATCCAAAAATATATTTTTATAATTACCTTCACTGTCCTCCGTTTGGAAGATCGAAATTGGTGTAAACCTAACCTTGGCCATTTAATCAGAAACATATTTTAACCTCTTCAGGCACGACCAGGCTAGGACACGGTTTTGATCAAATGACCAAGGTTAGGTCAACACCAATTTGGCTGTCCCAAATCAAATTGAGGACAGGAGAGCTATAATTTTATTTTATTCAATAAATTCCAAAAAAAATTAGGAACGTCGCGGTGCCGTGTCCATAGACGCTCCTCTCGTTTCTTACGACAGTTTCTTGAAGTTTGTCAGCTGAGCTGTAACTTTTTTCAACTAACCATTTATCATTCCATGTTTTTGGTGTTCTGTGTTTGTTTACTTTGGGGGTACGTTCATGTTGAATGCCGTGTGCATACCGCGGCTGCACGAAATTAAAACAAAGTAACTGACATTTTTCTAAAAATCGAATTTTTTTGTAAATTTACATAACCGTAATCTTACGCACAATTTAGTATAATAATTTTCTAAATCGGTTAAGAAATACCGAAGTTATTACATGATTTAGATCACGTTACTCCATTTACTCCTATGCTTTTTAAAAACTTTATATTGATTTTTCTCGGTTTTGATAAATCTGCAATTACTTTGTTTTAATGTCGGGCAGCCGACCGGATGCGCCCGGCGCACAAAGGGGTCAATCGGGTGTAAAAGTGGAAGAAACTAAAAAAACACAAATAGACATATACAATATCTGGAACTCAAATTATGTAGCAAACTAGTGGGCGCTGAAAATGCAACAGAGTATTTTCACTTGTTTTTTAGTATGACGTGAGTTTGACACTTTAAAAAGCGTCTGTTTAATTTGTATGATATTACATACAAATTATTGAATAATTATGTATTATTTTTTCTAATTATATAAAGTGTTATATTTAAAACTAAAAAATTTTTTTTACGATGGAGACATCCAGCACACGTAATTTAACCAAAAAAACCTAAATACCAATATCTAGCTCTAGGTTGTCATAGAGTAATCATATTTTTTAAACTAAGAAGTCAATTATTATTAGAATTTACCTTAAAGAAATATAAAAAATATAATTTAATGTGTGATAAAATTTTGTTAAGCAAAACTATTATCACTTTTTTGTTAATTGAATGTTTCTTAACAAAATGAAAAAAAAATGTCTGCGCGTTCTTGCGCCTTTTTGAGATTTTTAATATTAAAAATAAAGTGCCTACATACGACCCAAGTAAAAGAAATTAAACTATACATCTTAAATATAAAACTTGTTTGTCTATTGACGAATTTTTATTAAATAAAAAGTGTTTAATTGACTAAAAATTTGATTGATAGTTTTTTAACATAAATTTGATTAACTTATTAAATTTAAAGATGGCGGACGCGTAAAAATTAGGAAAAGCTTCGTTCGAAAAAATTTTAAAATAAAGGATTTTAATCAAATTGATATAAACAACTTTTTAGGCCTGTAAATGCCAAGTGAATTATGGTAGCGGTTACAGTTACTTTAGTTAAATGGAGTGGGGGAGGGTAAATCTTCGAGAGCCAAATTTTGAACCAAAACTTTTACAAACTTGCCGTTTTCGTATTTTTAACTTAGGAAAGGTACCCGAAAATTTTTCCAAAATATCATTTTGACAGATCTTTGTTTTGGAAAGGGTTTAGTGAATTATCAAAGAACCACTCACTAGTTTACACAGGCTTTATAGGGAATTTTTGTCTCGGTTGAACTGGCTATAATTTTAGTATGTTATAGTGGGGTATGTAACAAAAAAAAATGTAAATTTTTCTATGTACTGTTTTAGAGATATAAACGGTCAAAATTCGTGAAATGGTCGTTTTTTTGTATGTTTTAACAATATAAATTTTTTAGAAAATGGTAAAATTAGTTTTTAGATGCAATTTAAGTAAAAAAATACGCCTGTCTTATTGAGGACACTGTACAATATAATATTTTCAGGTGACTCTTCTTTCTATTTCAAAATTGACGTGTCCATGATTTTATCTTCAAGTTTAAAAAAAAAGGTGATTCCAGACTTTTGGGACATACTGTATATTATGAGCCAGGTTAAATAACTTAAACAGAAATATTATAAAATTTAGAATTTTTAAACTCATTTTTAATAAATGTTTAAGTCTTAATAACTTTTTTGTGTAAAAGTACTTAAATTTTTTTTAAAAAAATCTATTTTTAAATCACCCTGTAAAAAAAACAAATATTAAAGCTTTATAAAATATTGAACAGGTGCATTTTAACCTATATCACAATAACCAATACACATTATTTTTGTTTCTAATATTTTGGGTGTTTAAATAATTATTTCCGACATTAGCTCCATTTGGCCCCTCTGTGCGGCGTTACTTTTTGCCATATACATATTATTCCAATACCCACGGTAACTGCCAATTCATGATTCAAACCTGAGTCCTTGCGGTCCTTAAGCAAAAAAGACCTGATTGGTTGCTTTCAAAGACATATGCATATTATTTCCATATAGTACGTATTGTTGCAATACCTACAGTACCTTACGATGCAGAATGCAATATCAATGGGTATAAGTCTATCCTTTTTGCGGTCCTTAAGATAAGATGTCCTGATTGGTTGTATTTTTACGCATGCATATTATTTTATTCGTGTATTCGTTACGTCAAATCATCGGCGTACAGTTGACAAAAACACTATCTATGTAAATTTGGTATCTGTGCATTTCTGAATGTTTGCATCAAATGCCAACCATTGTGTAAATGGGTAACAGGGAGTACATATTGGAATATTACGTATATGCTTTTTGCCCGTTCACGTTTGCCGCCGCGCGCGTCTGGTTGGATGAATTTTCTGTTCATGATTCGCTTGCTGGCTTTGGTGCGCACACCGGAACGCGATATGACGTTCACGATTAACACACGGTGAACCACCATTTATCTACTTCTACTATTTGGGTAAAATTTAACTAATCGCGCATGCGCATAGCGAATATGAAACATATGAGAGCAAACTCTAACCCAACTTTACTCCTTTTTTTTTGTCAATATTATTATTTTTTATTTTTTCTTAAAGTGTTTGGGCACCTAAAGTCTAGTTTCCACCTATACGTGCCCATCCTGATTGAAAAAACGCATCATGAGACGGCACAAGGGTTTTCGCCGGTTTTAAATGCAGCGTCACCTGATGCGTTTTTTGAATCAAGGTGGGCACGCATAGGTGGAAACCAACTGGAAACCGACTATAATATGCCCTTTTCAACCCACTTACATAATGTGGTATATCGCTTGTCATAGGCAGTTAAACACATTTCCAACCTCTTTGTTTATCATGTGCATAATGACAGCAACAAGACAAATTCTAAAAAACGGCATTTGTTTGAATTGTTTTTATCTGTGCGATTTTTTTGGTCAAAATTCAGTCCGCATCTTTTTATTTAAGACAATGACAGTTTTACCTTTAATTTTATACCAACATGACATATCTATTTAATTTTTGAAATATTTCTCCAAAAAGTATAACTGCGTATGGCAAGGACAATATATAATGAGGACGGGACCCCATTATTAGAAGCCAAGTTTTTCACTAAACTTTAAATTTATTAATAATTGGGTAAAAATTTATTAAATTCACGTAATTTAAATTTATGGTCATAATTCTAAACCTAATAATACTATAAACTAAAAAAAAAAACAAAAAAAAAAATAATAAATAAAATTCAAATGTCAAATGTAATAAATTTCATTCAAACCGGACTCTACGGGAATGGTACCAATTATGGAAGCAACGTTACCTCTTTGCACTGCCAAACTGATTTTTTGAGTGATGAAGCTAAGAGTTGTCTTGTTAGGAATTTTTGAACTAATTTCCCTAACAAGCATCTTAGCTTCATCACCCCAAGGACCAAATGTTTCCACACTGAATGGACAAAAATAAAATCTCTCAACAAGTTCCCGATATTTATTATTTTTTTGATTTTCTCCCATTTTTGCAGCCTAATAATAGTTATCTATATTATATGTCCATATTATGTCCAAACAAATACAAAAGGAACCTCTTTATTGTTACAAAATTCTATGTGATTCTATTACATTTCTTGGTCCCTTCAAAGAATAACATACTTTGGGTTTATTTTTGAAATCTGTGTTATCAGCGGAAAGCTCCTTTCGATTTAAATCCGCCAATAAAAAATACAAAATTGACAAATGACAGAGAGAAGACGTCCGATGAACGTCCGGCGCGTCTTGTTAAAATTCACGGTAAAGGACAGGCGAACCTCTTATGGGATTTCTGTAATCCGTCAAACTTCATGAAATTTTGTTATGTTGTAGACTGAACCTTTCTTATCAAAAGTTTTCATGGGCCCCACTCAAATTAATGACCAGGTTTTGAAATACAGGGTGTTGAAGTGATAATGTCCAAGAAGCATAATGGCTCTTTAGACGGGATTTCCAAACATATATACGCAATGTTACTATTACATAATTATACATACAATTTATTTATTATTTTCAATCTGTACCTTAAAAACATTATCTACAGTGTTTAAGTAAATATTAGTCGAAAGTGTTTATAAGAAACCAGCGTTAGTGTGTTTTAGATTAAATCTTTCGTATCAAAAGTTCTTATGGGACAACTTAAATTAATGACCAGTTTTTAAAATACAGGGTATTGCAATGGTAATGTCCAAGAAGCATTATAGCTCTTTATACGGGTTTTCCAAACACTAATGCAATGTTACCATTACAATTGTTTACGATTCATTTATTATTTTCAATCTCTACCTTTAAAACATTATCTATAGGGTATTTGAACAAATATTAGTCAAAAGTTTTAATGAGTAACGAGCATTATAGCTTTTTACAGAGCACGGCATAGATGCACAAGATGCTTAAATATTTTTTTAAAGTATTTCAAAAATGATATTTGCCGAAACACTTGCAACACACTTTATTGCATTACCAAGATAGTTAATAAATTAAAAGTATTTAATATATTATTAAATATTTTATAATAATCTAATAAATCATTCTACTGTATCTTGCATTAAGGCTGCTGACGCATGCAAAGGGTGTGCTCGTATGCTCAGAGATCCGGAGCTTTGGGGTGGGTTAAAGCAAAATAATAAATTAAATAAATTAATTTAATTATAAAATAATCAGATGATCTCGAATAATGGACGCCAGGAAGTAGCAAGCCTTCTTCAACCTCTCGATCAACGAGAAGCTTAGTGCACACAGCAAAATGACAACATCGAAATATTTATACTGAAAGATGGGGTTTTATAAATAATTAAAAATACTGAAAGTTAGTTTTACAAAATTTAATGAAAATCAAAGTTAATTCAATGATACATGGCAGAATACAATTTACTAGGTTTGCACATTATCATGTAAGATAATTAAAGAGAATTAATAAATTTATAAGAAAATAAGATTATTCAAATTATGGATACATTAAAAGTGCAAACTCAGTATCCTTAATAAACCTGATTAGTAACTAGTGTCCTTATCGGAGGCGAGGTTACCGAATAAAATATGATCTTTTTTTTATCTGCGCATGACCCGGACCGCATAAATACAAATTAAACAATAATTAATTGTATAGGTAATTAATAAACCAATTAATATCTATAATTAAAACAGAAAATATATCCAATTAGGTAACATGACCTAATAAAATAAATAAGGGAATGAAGGTATTACGTAAGTAATCAAAGGAAAGTTACTCTTGACCGAAGTTAATTCACTAAAACCGAAGTAATATATGAATGCAAGATATAACTAAAATTAACCGAAATTAATTATTAACAAGGAAGGTACATAAACGAAGTTATTCAATACTAATATATATCTACAATCGAGTAAACCGAAGTAAACTACTAAATGAAGGTAAGGTAAATATCTACAATCGAGTAAATCGAAGTAAACTACTAATAAAGGTAAGGTAAACGTAAGCATAACTGAAGTTATCTATCAAATGAAGGTAAGCTAAGGTAAGTAAATAAATCAAATGAAAGTAAGTATTGACAGTAATCAGGTAATTTTTCTTACTCCAGGTAACCATTAAACCTGTCCAATCACAGTTCAGGTAGACCACCACAGAACCAAGGGGTAGCAGTATATATGACTTAGTAGAAATTCATGAGTTGATCCAAGAACCTGTCTAGGACAATCTTAAACCGCCCAAATTGCCTGAATCCTCAAGGAAAACGATTGACCCGTACTAAGAAATTGTCCTCCCGTACTAAGAAAAGCGTGGACCCATCCAAGAAAACGGATGATCTGTTCCAAGAAATAGTTGACCCGTTCCAAGAAATGGTTTCTGACCCGTACTAAATACCCTGCAAGGCAAAAAGCCTTACTTAATATGGCATTAAGTTATAAAATAATACCACACAATATCAAGTTCATCAAAAGTCTACTAATTAACAGATTTATATTTAATAGAAATTGATAAAATTATTATAAAATGTCTCTGGTGATGAGCACCCTCCTTCTAGTAAATTAAAAATGAGAAAAATATACAAATAACTAGACACAAAGTACATATTAATAATATATATATATATAAAAGAAAGTAATAAAATTAGTTAGTTACCTCTTATGATGTTACGAGGGTCACTAAATCCTCCTCAGGAAAATATCTCAGTGCCAAACCAAATAAATCCATCACTAACGCAATCAAATAAATAGCACTTCGATACATTGGAATAATAATTTTTGATCCCTTTCGGAAGCCGCAGCTACGGCATAAAAAAAATTAATTATTCACTAAGATGGCGACCCCCTACACCTCGGCCTTTAAAAGTGAAAGTGAAATTTCGTTACCGGAAATAAGTGATCCAGTCCGACGCTTTGTGTTCGTTTGAACGATGAACTAAACCAGAAAAATTCCTTGGCCTCTCCTGTCTCTCTGACCAATGGAACATTTTACTCGAATAACAGAAAAGTGAGTTTCGTGAAACAATTGACTGCAGTGCAATCTGTCACATAGACCACTGACAATACGTCACTTTGCCAGGTTGACTAAATGTACAGGTCAAAATTCCTGTACTCAAGGCATTGATTAAAATCGCAATCACTTTTACGTAAAAACCAACTAATAGAACGTAAAATACAAAATCAAATTAAAATATTATAAATACATCTAAAACTTAACCCATAACTAGGTTTTCTAGTTACGGAATTACCTATCCAAGAGAGAGAAAAGTACACCTTATAAAAAGATAGAGAAGGAAAAAGAAGATACGTAAGTCCTTATACGACTACTTTTAATTACAACCGGCAACACTGCACTGTTCTGAAGTTTACCATAACCGCACAAAAATCATAGAAAAAGACGTAGATGATAAATTTTTGTACTGTGTCAACAAAGATGATTTTTCAAAGTTTAACATATAAATCGAGAAAATTGTTGCTGTTTTTGTGTTGCATAATGAAGTGAAGACAGTCACGAACATCCCACATTATTGGTGAAGCTAGGATCAAACAGGAAGGACGTGGAAAAACCACTCAAAGGTATGGTGTTTATTACTAGGTAAAAATAGATGCATTATCACTAATTCATGTCTATTTGTAGGTAAATACCTTCTCCTAGATATTGCACAACTGAATAGATACTAGATGAAATAAAAGAAGTCATATAAGTGAACAAAATGATGGAAAACCTCAGATAAACATATAAACAAAATAGACCATTATGTTGGTCAAAATAGCCAAATAAGGGAACTGAATGCACTACAGAAATGAATAAAAGGTAAGTGCATAGAGAATTACTAAGTAGGGTATAGAAAAGTTACTAATTTAAGCTTAACCTAATACATAAAACATATAAACAAACGTATCACATAGGGTTCAGAAGAAAGAAGGTTTCAGACGGGAGGAATGAACCTTGTCCCTCTAGTAACGTCTGAGCCGCCATAGCAAGCCAGGTATCTATGAAGGAAAATCCCCGGAAAAAAACTTTATACAAAAGAACTTACGAACCGGAGAGAGCTATCAAGTTCTAGAATTGGCCAATTATGACCTGCAGCCCAACTTAAGGATATTATATAAGCTCGGTATGAACCAAAGTTGCAAAATTCTAGGAAAGTTTTAGAAAGTTCTCGTCTATTGGTCCCTGCACTCCACAAAAGAACAAAATCTATTCCTTGGACATTCTCTCAGGCCGAAAAAATATGAAAAAAAATTCACAAACTAACAAAAATGATAGACGGATAGAGAGAAGAAAACTTATATACAAAACTTGACGTATCTTAAAACTAATGGTCAAATTATTGCATTTTAGGTACGCAGAAGTCCCTAAAGGAAGTATAATAATTATAACCTGTAACACTTAACCCTACCCTCTAAGGGCTAATGCAATGTGTCTCACAAAGTTCAGATTCAGATTTTGTTAAATCTGGCACGGCAGCTCTTAGTCGGTGAGCAGTGCGGCCAATTAAAATGGGTTGGGTGACATTTGTGGCAAACTAAAAGACGTTGCCGCCATTTTGTGACACTAAAATCAAATTACTGAGTAATTAAACAAATATCTGGAAGCAGAACTGTATTTTCCAGCTAGATAAAACATTGATATGCCCGGTAACTTTTATACAGTGGAGAAGGGGAGGGTTCAGAAATAGGAAAATTTTAAGCGCCACAGTGTTTTAATATCAATGTTTTACAAAGAAGGTCTTAATTAAAATACATTTCAACCCAAACGTTGTAGCCAAACAATGAAACTCTACCTACTTTCGAGGCTTCCAGAGTATTTGTGTAATTAAAAAAACCCCAAAAAAATTGACCAATAAACAAAATCGAATTCTAAAAGATTCCTAAATGAATCAAAATTACACAAATAGAAAGTTCTTTATATGTAGATGCACATTTCCAACAGGTCACAGTGTATCTACATTTGAGTCAGTAGTGTAAGACTCACTTATATAAATGATTGTTAAAAAGAAATATACTTCCAAAAGCATTCCATCATAGGGGAGATCTGGACCAAATATCTGCTGTCATCATTCTACGTTGGGTAGAATGAGACAGACAGCAACCCAGTCCGAGATCTACCCCATGAGGTAAAACAATGTAAGGAAACCGCAAAAAAAATATAAACTCATCTCTCTTTTGTCTCTGCAAAGTTGGTTCACTGGATAGTACAAATAACACAAAGATTTAGTTCATCTTGTTTATTTTAAAGGTAAAACTGGAAAAATACTGGAGACATGAAATATGCGAAAAAATTAAACAAGTTCGGGCCAAAGTAGCAAGGCACTTTAAATTTGGCAGGAAAATTATCTTAACTAAGTGAAGTGAGGGAAACAAATCAATGTAGTAAATATGCCGCAAAATTGTGGTCATGACGTTATACCTTCACCTTGCGTTTACATAAAATGTTAAATTATACTGTAAAATTTATGGAAAAAAATTATATCTAAAAAAAATGGTTGCTTGCGTGAAATGACTCCTACCTTGGTCCTTGATTATTTTATGAGTTGTTGGTTAATTGAATAATATGTTGTTTTATTTTGTGAACCTGTATCCAGACATCTTCCACTACTCCACCGGTCCCAGTTCTGCCGCGCCTTCCCTGATGATCACCTAGCACATGACGCTAGGACAGCACATGGTCCAAAAATGTGGTTGGATCTTGCCCGAGCATAAAACCCTGTGGAAAATGAAATATTTCAGTTTCCTTCGTCGGTTTTGCACGAGGTTCCCCTACACCGAGAATCTTAAATCACGAACCCCATGTCGACTCAATAAAATAAAGCAGATTTCAACAGATGAACTAGAATAACCCTAACATACCTTTCCCAGGGTTACAACTGGCTCGAACCTCGTTCCATCAGCAAAACTGTCCCGTCGATGGAATGGACGGGCTGTAACCAAAGGAGAAAACAATATATAGTTTTTATCCAAAACGTGGTTTAAAAATAAATATTAAAAAAACTCCAAAACACGTCTTTTGCAGAAAAATTACACTTCACACGAACACTAATTACAATTTGGGAGGCAAATATTGTCTTGAAGAATTCAAAAAAAAAATAATAAAAATCAAAATTACCACGCTTCTTTCCCGTAGGAATGGCGTAGGCTGCCTTAAATCCCTCTCAGAGGATGTGAGCGTTACTAAGATTCTCCTAAACAACGACGGCTCACAGTTATACCGTCTGTGGTATAATCTGCAACTAGTGCAGTGCCAATAAGTGCCAATAACCACAAAAACAATGGCGACACCAATAGACGGCCACCAGCCCAGCCAAAATTCTTTAGGAAAGAGGAAAGACACTTTGTCAACAACACAAAAAAAAGAAGTTGCCGGAAATCGTTCGTAGATCTGGTGGGGACAGTACACAGTACCAACCAAATTTTCCCGGTTAAATTCAAATAAGAATGCAAACACATTTATAAAAAAACGCTCTCGCCGAAAAATCACTAAGTCCGGTTTGCAAGCCTGGAGAAAAAAAACCGCGGTTTTCAAACTAAACAATGATGAAATACACTAATATTTCCGTACCCTGCGCATGAGGTGTTGTCGGATCTATTTCCACGGTTGAAATTTTTATAACAAGGACATCTAGACACCCTCCACACATAGACCGAACATTTGCCTACCGGACCCCCGCCAACATAGCAAGTAGGAGGAATATAACCAGCCGGACTATAAGAAGCTCAGCATTGAAACCATCAACTGTAAATTCAATTACTGGAGATCAGAGCATGCAGCAAACCCAGGAATATTCGAACATTCAACCAATTCCCATATGAGTAAAGCTATACTAAGTGTAGAATTTAGTTGTATTTTAGTTACAGTTTTAGTCAAAAGTTTCCTTTGCTCTTTATAAATGTTTTCTCTAAGATTTATATGGTTTGACTCCATTTTTGTAAAACATTTCTACATTAATAAAGTTGTTTCTGAACTTGAACCTAAAATACACATTGAACTACTGCTCAAACCCGGCCTAAGAGTGTTCAGATGTTAAGTTTGCTCACCACTAGCTAGCCCTACACAACCTTCCAATCCGACTGAGTTAGCTATTAACTATAATTTTATATAAATTTATATAATATAAAAATACGATTTTGTTTATTCTTTTAGTCCTGGTTTTTATCCCTCGTTTAACTCCCATTTAAAAAAGTGCATAACTCGTATTTATTTTACCTTCTCCTTATCAAATTAATAAAGATATCAAAGGGGCGGAGCCCTGGTTGTTCCTGGTCAAACCGTGGACCTAAATATGTTTTCGTGCTATAAAAACTAGGTAATCCATGAAGGATATGAGGTTCGGAAGAGAAATTATTGTCCCAATATCCTCGAAAATAAACATAAGCGAAAGAAATGTTCATCTAAATGTTTTCTTCCTGTTACTGAAACCATTTGTGATGCGGCAACGCCGCCATGCCCCAGCAGAACAGCCGTTTATCTTCGTGAACGTCAAAGAAAATTACGAACTTTTACAGATAAACAAAACAATCGAAAGTTTTTATGTGATTTTTCCCGAAACCTGTGATCTCAAATTCCGATTAGAATGCCCAAATTATACGATGTGCGCAGTGTCCACAGTAATTCGATGGAATGCCTCCTTTAACTTTCAGGTAACTTTCTGGACACTATATAACCTCCAAACCTACCTCTATAAAATACCCTTAATTTGTGTACAGAAAGACGAGTCGAAGAGCCTTGATTATTTACCTAAATAAACAAATATGTAACGTTTGCCTTAAACGTAAAAATGACACGTTACATAATCCCCCCCAACTTCAAGACGATTAAACTAAAAAGGTTAATCGGAGAGGTCCGCTGCCGACTTAAGGTCTTTGGCATGCCAACTCCCTGGTAGTACTTTACCCGATGGTTCCTGAAGCTCAAATATCCATGGAGAAATTTTACTCCTAATCACATAAGGACCAACTAATTTCGGTGCTAACTTCTTCGAGAAAAACTTCGCAGCATCTGACAACACATAATTTTTCTTCCAAACACGCTGACCCACAACAAAGTTGGGTACACTTGTACGCAAATTATACTGAACTACGTTTTTCTCTCCTGCCACCTCTAACCTTCTCTTAACATCAGCATAGAGCTTCCGGAAACCTTCGTTCTTACTTTCAGCTGCAGATTGTACACCATTTTCTTCAGATAACAAAACCGGGTTGGAGTAATCTTTTCCTGAGAGACACATATTCCTACCAAAATTAACAAAGAAAGGAGACATCCTGGTTGTCTCATGGGTTGCAGTACGAATCGCGCAGGCAAGTTTATGTATTTGTTCGTCCCACTTCCTGTGGTTGTCTTTCACATAACAACATAACATGGTTTTTAACGTACGATTCGTCCTTTCTGTTGGATTTGCTCTGGGGTGATAATACGGATTATACTGAATTTTAACCTGATAACTCTCAGCAAAACGCATAAACTCTTTACTTTTGTACTGAGGGCCATTATCACAAAGTAGCAAACGAGGTACTCCGAAAACCATAAAAACTTGCTCCTCAAGATGCTTGACAACAGCTTGAGTAGGGGCTGTTCGCATTGGAAAAACTAAGGAAAACTTACTCAAATAGTCCGTAACGACAAGAATCCAGCAATTACCCCTTGTCGAACGAGGTAAAGGTCCACATAAATCTGTTGAAATAATTTCCCAAGGACGAATTGGTTTTGGGTGAGATATCATCTGATCAGATACACCTTGTGTATCACCTTTATAAGCTGCACAGACAAAGCATTTCTTTACAAATGTTGCCACGTCCTGGCGCATTTTTGGCCAATAATATTTTTCTGCCAGTCTGTGGAAGGTTTTATACACACCCATATGTCCTGCGGTAGGAGGATCGTGAGCTTCTTGGGGGAGCTTGGGGACTACCTCTTTCCAATATTCGTTAGATGGTGAAAATTGAGGGTATTCTTGTTTGACATATTTATACAACTTATTATCAGTGTATCTCCAATTCATAAATTTTAGCGGTGATTCTACGACCCTCTTTACCATCTTTTGGTACCATCGATCTTTAATTTCTGTTGAAACGTCTCTGGGCTGCGAAATTGTATCAATCATGGGTACTGCACGAGACAACATGTCCGGGACAACTAAATTTTTCCCTTTTCGATGGATTACTTCAAAGTCATATTGCTGCAGTTTTACAGACCAGCGAGCAAGTCTTCTACTGGGCTCCTTCAAGCTATGAAGCCATTTTAAACTAAAATGATCTGTTATGACCTTAAATGAGATCCCCTCAATATATGGCCGGAGCTTCTTTATCGCTCAAACCAATGCCAAACATTCTCGCTCGGTGGTCGTGTAAACACGTTCTTGCTTAGTCAAAGATCGACTCAAATAGCATATGACCTTGTCTCCTTCAGGATAAGGTTGCGTTAAACATGCTCCTATTCCATATCCTGATGCATCTGTTTGAATGACAAATTCTTTGGTATAATCTGGACATGTAAGGATCGGTGCAGTCACTAAAAGTTCCTTAATCTTAATAAATGCTTTTTCGCAGTCTGGAGTCCAATCGAACTTCTGATTTTTCTTAGTTAGAGCTGTAATCGGAGCTATTATCGCTGAAAAATTCTCTATGAAACGTCTTTACCAGGAAATTGTACCTACAACTCTACGAACTTCTCTGACATTTCTTGGCCTCTGGAGCTCTAACATGGCTTTAATTTTATTAGGGTCAACTCGGATGCCTCGACGGTCCACTACGAATCATAAATAAGTCATTTCTGGCCTACACAGTTGGCATTTCTCCCAAATTACCGTTATCTTTGCATTTTGCAATCTTCGTAGGACTTCCTCAAGAATTCTAAGATGTTCAGAAAAGCTCTGTGTGACAATTATGAGGTCATCAAGATATACGTACACGTAGGGGTCTAAATCGTTTCCTATGATGCTATCTATGAGTCTCTGCCAAGTTGCAGGTGCATTATGAAGACCAAAAGGTAAACGCTTAAATTGGAAGAGACCTCGTCGACATATGAATGCTGTTAGTGCATAAGCGCTTTTGACATCTAAAGTTGACAAGTATTTAGCATCTTTCAACTTGTGTGTCAGATACGAGTGGTAAAGGATAACTATCACGCGCCGTCACTGAGTTCAATTTGCGGTAGTCTACGCAGAAACGATATTTATTTGTGTTTTTCTTTGGTACCATTTCCACTCGTGAAGCCCATGAACTACTACTCCGTTCTATAACATCAAGTTTCAACATTTCGTCGATTTCGTCATCAATAAGTTTCTGAATGACCGGTGAGACCTTATATGAACGCTGTCTTATCGGTGCTGCATCTGTTGTAATCTTGTGTTCTACCCTGTCTGTACATCCTGGTGAGTCACCCATAATAGTCTTATATTTATCGACCAATTCCTCTAGTCGTTCTGATTCATAAGGCGTAAGAGTTGTTTGTTGGTCTGATGTTTCTAACGAACAAATCACATTTTTATTATCGGCAAAATGCCACTCATTAGTACTTAAGTTCGGTACTATACCCATCGAAATCCAAAAATCTAATCCCAAAATCAAAGTATGTGGCAACTCAGGAACGACGACGACCTCTATTAACCTAAATTTATCTTGAACTCGCATAGGAAGCTGCACTGTCCCAATACTACTCGTGCTTTGACCATTTGCCACAATACAACTCGTCTTCTTCGTGGTGTCAAGTGAAAAACCAAACTTCTCGATGATAAAAAGGTACGTGAAGCCCCGGAATCCAACAAACCTAGTAACTTATTTCCGAGCACATCCACTTCTAAATAAGGTCTCTCATCTTTACGAGCATGAGTTATCACATAATCTAAGACGTTCGTTAACCTATCGGTCGATGCTTGTTCAGGCTGACTCGATGGTCGACCGCCTACGAGCGCCTGGGTCCGTTTCCCTGACGATTACAATTTCGACATTCTCTTACTGTTACCCCTGCTTGTCCATACGAATAACACTGCTTACCTCTAGGTAATGCGCACCCGATCGCCATGTGCCCTGTTTGGTTGCATCTATAACATTCCACGTCCCTATTTGCCCTACCAGATCCAACACCCTGTGGTGGTTGTACATCCCTGTCACTTACGCTAGACTGACCACTAGGTGGTTGTTGTCTCTCTCTATCAGCTCTAGCAGAGAAACTGCTTGCTGGCTGCTGCCTATTTCTGTCGAATCTATTAGCAGGATGATTTAAATACTGTTGGTTCGATGTCCCGGCACCTGATATTTGAATTGCATCAACCCCTGTTGGAAAATCGGCAATATCGCTCTCTACGTCAACGTAGGCCAAGTCAGGTTCAATAGATTGGTTTCTTCTAGGAGTAAAATTCTCCTCCTCTAACCCATATCTCTGGTCAATTCTACGACACAAATCTTTTAAATGTGGCTATTGACCTCAGTAGCAATCAACCCTTTCTTATAGATGTCCGCTATATTTCTGAAGACGATAGCTAATTTTGCCTCTTCGGAAACAGGACAGCCAAGTATTTGGAAGTATGTGTTCATGACAGCAATGTAGGTCCCTATAGACTCTCCAGGGCCCTGTTTACGTTTTTGATTTTCCTTCAATAGCTTCTCGCCATATGAAGAAAGAAGATACTCTGCCATGAACCTCTGTTCCAGCTGTTCCCATGTATGGACTTCTCTACGAACATCTTTATAAAACGTATAAGTCGACTTTTCAAAAAGATCAATGCCTGAGTTCAGTAAAACCTTTTTGCTAACTCCTCTAGCCTGACTTAACTCGTCCACTTTCTCAAAAAATGCAGTGACGGAAATCGTTCCCCTCCCGCCTGTAAACTTTAAGTTCCATTTATGCGGAGGTACAGGTGCAACGTGATATGAAGTACCAGGATCACTTGACATTGGTACTGGAGACGAATGTGAAAAAGTTCGGGACTGAGCAACTGGTGCAATGCTACTTTGGAGGGCAGCTAAACTCAATGGAACGGTAGATGGTTGTTGATAATGAAAAGCTGTTGTACCGTAATTCTCAATCGGCATAGGGAGTGGTGCTTGTACTGATGCTTGAGTTGGGTTCATTAGTAATTGCATTTACACTGGAGCAATGACCGACGGTTGGTTTGTAGGCTGTTGAGCTGTTCTTTGTGTGCTCGAGAGCTGTGATTGCGGGAGTTGAGACTGGCTGGGAATGTTGCCAACATTTGTCGAGTGATCTGAGCTTCGACTCGTTGATTGGGTTTCAGATGCTTCATCATCATCTGAGGTCACGCCAACTCTTAATAAATATGTTGCTTGGCTCTGCAATCTCCCAATCAAACTCAAGGTTTCCGCAACCAGTATGCCTTTGGTTTGACTTTCTTCAAAGTTAGACGGATTCATGTTATTTATCCTGGCTAACACATGCTCCAACCTTACAGCGACTTTCCTATACTCTCCCCCTTTACTCGTACCAGAGAACTTCTTTACCAGCGGTACCAGACTATCTAGCTTCTTCATGCAGCTAAAAGCATCTTTGATCAGCATAAGCTGTTGTTTCATCTCTTCCACCGATCCAATAGCTATGCCTCTCTATGTTAATTCGTAGATTAACTCGTCCTTGACTAAGTACCTTATGTCAGACAACCGACTCAAAGAAATAGCCATGGTGCCTTTTATATTAAAACTTTAAATTTTAAAACTCTTAATTATACCTCCCAACTATAAAACTAAACCACGCAATAACAAACACAAAGTTCACTTTAAATTCACTAGTGAAAATCACTATAAATTTTCTCACAAATGTAGAAAATATAAAACTTAAATACGGGCAGACGCGAACAAAAACGACAAACCGGAGCAGTAAGAAAATAAAATTTATTTGCATTTAAAAATGTAATCATAGTTTATATTAAGTATTTGCACAACCAACTATGACGTCCAACCTTGCAGAGAGAAATAACTACTTAAATCCTAAATTAGAATTAACAAGTAGCCATAAGAAAGAAATAAAAGAGAGACAAGAGCTTTGGCAGTGTTTAGGTCTTATGTTCCACTCCTGCGTGAGTAAAAACAAAAAACAATAATTGCGCTTATCCTAGCTGAACTGGATTAAAATTAAAGTTAAGTTGTGTTTGTTTACCTCAGCAACCGAATAGGTAAATTTATCCCTAAATGGAACGTACAACAGACTACCTATAACAAAAAATCCCAAAGCTGTTGTACACAGTTAATGCTAGGGTATACTCCTGCTATTGCAGAACGGCTCCACTAATAAACTTCTCAAAAGGATAAATCAAACCCCACTTTAACCTGCTTACCTATCCTGAGGTTACACGAACCATGCATTGCTTAAGGCAACATCATCCCTTAATATATAAGTGAACGCAAAAACATCGGAACATATGTTCATGTTATAGAAATCGTAAAATATGCTCATTAAAAAAAGAAATCCGCTCGCTGAAATTGCGTTGAATTAGACTAGTAAGGATGTTGTGTGTAATTAAAAAATTAAAAGAAAATTTTTTAAAAATTACCGATGATACTAAAAAAATTTTTACTGAAATAATCGTTAAAATCACATTTCCAAAATTTAACCTAAATTGATGCAAACCATGGTCAAAAAGACCCTAGGATCGTACCGAAAGGTGTCCAAAAAAAATTTACAAAAATTTTTGGTGTCGACCACAGTAGCCCAATAGTCAAAAAAAAAATTAATTTGTGACTCGCTAAAATTTTCAAAAATTACTCTACCCTGATAGGTGGTTTGGAGTAGGGAGAAAAAAAAATTAAAACCAATGATGATAGGTTGTTAAAACGCGAGGGTTCGAAATGAAATTATATTTTAATTCACAAAACAAAATATTTAAATAAACTGGTAAAACCATTGTAGGGCAAGGTACTACAATCCACCAAAAAAAAAAATTTTGCAACAAGAAAATCAAGTTTCCCCTTTTTTAAAAAATATTTTAAAAAAAAGTTCAAAAAAAAAATATTCAAAAAAAAATTGAAAATGATTAAGCAGGGCTGCAGCTCCTATTAGCGAACCTTAATAAAAAAAATTAATAAAATCAACACCAGAAAAATCTTATTCAAGTTGTCATGCAACAGTTTTTGTTCTTTTCCTTTAAAAAAACAGTTGTCAATTCCCTTTCCTCTCCCAAAACTGTGGCAATGTGAAAAGTAAATGAGCTAGAAAAATTAATTTACTATACGAAAGAAAAAACAAAAAGTATTGAAAATTCAATTTACTTAAGAATCATAAAGTACAAAAAAATCGTCATTGCAAAAAAAACCAATCAGTTTAGGAAAAGTAAAAAAAATAGTTATGTTCCAAAAAAACAAACGATGTTAGTATATTTGTTTAAAATTATTACTTTAGGGAATAAGTAACGTTAGCACTTATTTACTGTATCACTATAATAATGTGAACCTAAGTTTCAAACTTTGCACTCAACCCCGTAAAGAATTATCTTGTGTGCACTTTCAGAAAACCAACCATGAAAACAATTCCAAGGTCCAACTATAAGAGCGTTGTAAAACTAAATCTGCCTACTCGAGTTTATATAAACACAACATCTAATAAAAAAAATTTACTGCTTACTGCATTCTTAGATCCCTATCCCTGGTGTTCACGAGATATAAAATTAAGTTCGGTTCGGTTCGGTTCGGTTCGGTTCGGTTCGGTTCGGTTTTTTTATTAGACATTTCTCCTATTCCCTAAGTATAATGTCAATAAAACCCAAAAACTTGTGATTTCCATTCCAATCCCGTCTGTACCCTATATATTTTTTAAACGGTTAAACGCCCACAGGCGGAACAATATCTTATTTCAAAGAGAGGGTGATGATATTTTGAAGCACCTTGTGAAAATAGGACACTATTACGGAAAATTGTTCAGGTCAGTGTTAACTTACTAATCTCCAACCTAGATATATCTAGTTCCTTCATGTGCATGTTACTATTTTAATTCCACTCATAACTAACCAGATCACAAAATTTGTCTTTCTCCGCAAATCTGAAAGATCCTGGAATATGTGAAGTTCAGCCTGTAGGCCCAATTTTGATGTATTATTATTAAGATTAGTAGGAAGTCCTCGTTCCTCGATTCTACACTCCGAACCAAACATTTATTCCATTTCCACCCAGCCCGCGAGAGAAAAAAAACCCTAATTATTGCAATATAAAAGGTTGTAGATTTTTTGGCTCTTCAAAACTGGAGAGAGGAGTGAAATGTTTTCATGCGATGCGTTTATATAAAAAATATGATTTGGAAAATTGAAATTATTGAACTTACGATGTGAGCCAGTCGGTCTTCCTTCTTCTCTTCTCTTCTTGGGATCCCTGGGGAAGAGTCAGTCAGTCGTCACGATTAATTTTCGATAGAATAATTGTAAAATAATTAGCGCCTGGAATGGCAAAAAACATTAGAAAAATTGAAGTGCACCACGCGACCTTATCCGTGTCAATATTTTATTGCAACAGATTTCGCGAAAAAAGTACAGCGACCGAGTTTGGATTAAACTCCGAACAAGGTGGCTGCTCAAGAAAAAACTTAATAAAAAAGCAATGAAAATTCAACACTCCCCGACCAAAAGGCGTTATAGCCTTTTGCAGGAAAAAAAAAATAATAAAATAAAATAATAAAAACAAACTATCCAAAAATTCAAGGAAAAAAAAATAAACCCAATAGTGTAAATCAACCAAATCGTGTCGACAACGTAACTCAAAATTATCATAGTTTACTTCACTTTGAAAGGGGTTCATCTCGGGTTCCCACTTTACCTGCAAGTCAAAACCCCAAACGCACCCCCTCTTACTAACCCCCAGACGGAGGAAAATGGGCAAAATCTACATATGAACACTCAACCCTCTACCTCTACCTCAATTAATACCTATTCCTTGCAATCACAGGGAACAGCAACTTTATATATATCGCGATTTTTCGCTACATTATTGACTGCGGCTCAATGATGTCTTTTATCACTCAAAAGGCAGTAAGTCGCTTGGGATTATTTAAGGAAAATTTTTCTGTACAAGTTAGGGGTTTGGGAGACATGGAAACGTCCATTAGTAATGGGCGAGTTAATATTTGTTGTAAATAAAATTAGTGAACACATGCCCTCCATACCACTATGTAAAGACAATTGGCCGCACCTTCTAAATTTGAATTTTGCTGATCCCAATTTTCATATCCCTTCCAGGGTTGATTGTTTAATAGGAGCTGATTCTTTTGGTCGAATTTTACAGGGTGATTGTATCTACGGCTCAGATGACCAACAACCGGTCGCGATTAAAACTATCTTTGGTTACATTGTTTTGGGGAGAATGGCCGTTAGGAACGCAAATAATTCGCCAATCTCGCTTTTGGCTATTAATTCTGACGCGTCACAACCCCCGCTAATGGTGGTTTTACAACGATTTTGGGAGTTGGAATCCGTGCCTACTGAAATTTGTGTTTCGCCCGAAGACACTCTCGCAGAAAAAATTTTTGTAGACACTTATTCGCGCACTTCGACGGGAAAATTCGTTGTTTCGCTCCCGTTTAAAATTAATTCGCCTAGTTTCCCTGGTTGTAGAGAAGTCGCTCTAAATCGTTTTTTTTTTCGCTTGAACGTCGTCTTTTAAAAACTCCGGAGTTGTATGAAGAATATCGGGATTTTATTCGCGAAATTTTAAATTTAGGACATATGGAACCAGTTCAAGACCAGTCCTTTACGTCAAATTCTTTTTGGATTCCGCATCATTGCGTCTTGCGCCCTGAAAGTTGCACAACGCGTTTACGCGTCGTTTTTAATGGAAGTTTTACTGTTGCCAATCAAAGTTTAAACTCTTTTTTATTAAAGGGACCCAAATTACAGAAAAATATTGTAACGATTTTATTAAATTTTCGGTTACATAAATATATGTACTTTGCGCCGAAGTAAAGCAAATGTTTAGAAATATTTTAATGACGCCTGAGCATTGGACTTACCAGCGCATCATTTGGCGGTTTGACCCTAGGGACGACCCCAAGATTTTTATTTAAAAACTGTTGTTTATGGACTAAGTTGTAGTCCTTTTTTAGCTAATCGCGTTTTAATTGAGTTAGCTAACACTGATGGTAAAGATTTTCCATTAGCCGCCGAAGCGGTCAAAAATGACACCTATATAGACGATATCTGCTTCGGGGCATCTGATTACGCACGCGCAGAGTCTCTGCGCGATAAACTTATTTCTTTGTTGCAAAGGGGTGGATTTGAGTTACGGAAGTGGTCCAGTAACGAACCCTCACTTTTATCGCATTTTTCACCCACACTTTTATGTAGTAATCCGCTTTCTTTTGAATCCGATGACCTCAATGATGTCTCTTTAAAAATTCTTGGCTTACAATGGAACCCTACCGTGGATTGTCCTAAATTTTTGGTGAACTCCCAACAATCTACATGCACCAAACGGTCTATGTTATCAATTTTAGCCCGTATTTTTGACCCGCTCGGCTGTCTTGCACCAGTAACTTTTTTTCTAAAATACCTTATTCAAAGATTATGGGAAGATAAAATTGGTTGGGACGGCGAGCCTTCCATGGAAATAACTCGATTATGGGAAAAGTTTTTATCTGAGGTACATCTTTTGTCTCAAATAGAAATTTCTCGTAGAATTTTACCTGACCAGGCTCAAAATTTTGAGTTACATGGTTTTTGTGACGCCAGCGAAAGAGGCATGTGCGCCGTAGTATACCTGCGAAGTTTTGATTGTGAGAACTTAGTAACTCTAAAATTTATTATCTCAAAAACTAAAGTCGCCCCATTGAAACAAAAATGCACCATTACACGACTTGAACTTTGCGCATGCGTGCTACTCGCAAAATTGATTTCCTATGTTCTTGAAATTTACAAGCTGAATTTTCAAAAAATCTGTGCTTGGTCAGATTCACAAATAGCCCTGTGCTGGATAAAATCGCATTCGAGCCGTTGGCATAACTTCGTGAGTAATAGAGTTTCATATATTCATGAAAAATTAGGATCTGAATTTTGGTTTTATATTAACACAAAATTAAATATCGCTGATTCGGGTAGTCGAGGCATTTTCCCATCAGAGTTTTTGTCGCTAAATGAATGGTTTGAAGGCCCCACTTTTTTGTTAGATTCGCACGCAACTTGGCCGATTTTTGTGCCTGGTGCTTCTACTATGGCATCCGCGGAAGCACGTACGCTCAGTTTATTTGTAACGCAGAGTGACCATTTTTTGGAATCTATTTTAAATTATTATTCGTCTTTTTCAAAATTGTTAGATGTTTTAAGCATCGTTTTACGATTTATTTTTAATACACGAAATCGAACTACTAAACGAGAAGGTTATTTTACCTTGATTGAAAAAAATGATGCCTTACATTTTTTGATTTTATATACTCAGCAAACCTATTTTAAAAATGATTTAAATAGCAAACAAGGTTTTTCCAAACCCCTCAAAAAATTACATGTTTTTGTTGATGAAACTGGCCTTTTAAGGGTTGGTGGTCGCTTAAAACTCTGAACCTTCCCATATGAGGCTAAACACCCAGTTTTGTTACCCCGCCAATCTAGACTGACCACGCTTATCATTGAGTATTATCATAAAATACATTTACATGCAGGGCTTCGCACTTTAGAGTTTCTTTTAGCGCAATGATTTTGGATTTTGTCGCCAAAAAGAGCTATAAGAACGGTCTTAAGCAAGTGTTTAAATTGTTGGCGACTTAATCCGAAAAATTATGAGCCTCAAATGGGAAATTTGCCTCTCACGCGTCTCTCCCAATTAAAGAGTTTTTCGCATTCAGGGGTTGATTTTGGAGGACCCTTTCAAATCGTCTTATCGGCCGCGCGCTACCGAGGGCTTCGAACTTGCAAAGCTTATTTAGTCATGTTTAAATGTTATAGTACTGGCGCAATTCACCTGAAACTAGCTAGTGACCTTTCGTCCGAAGTAATTTTAGCTGCCCTCCAAAGATTTAAAGCGAGACGTTGAGTTAACGTACTATTCAGCGACCAAGGTTCGAATTTTATTGGAGCTAATAGGCAAATTAAGCTTATGCAAGAAGCTACAGCTCAAGAATCGATTGCATGGCACTTTAACCCTCCATCTGCCCCTCACTTTGGGGGATTACGGGAGTCGGGAATTAAATCAGTTAAAACGCATTTCAAACGTGTAATTGGTGATCAAATCCTTACATATGTGGAGTTTTTGACTGTTTTGACATTAATTGAAGCCGTCATAAATAGTCATCCTGTAATAGCGATGTCCTCTGATGTCAATGACATTAACGCTTTAACCCCAAACCATTTTTTAAATATGGAGCCTGTGTCTGCTCTGCCAGTTCCCGATATGACCTCTGTTTCTTATAACCGCTTATCTCGATGGCAGCTGCTACAGCGTCTGCACCAAGAGTTTTGGAAACGCTGGCATGTCGAGTATTTGCATACTTTGCAGCAACGAAGCAAATGGGTCGACCAAGGCACTCAGCCTGAAATAGGCACTCTTGTTGTTATCAAATCTGACAACCTGCCCCCAACTCAATGGGTTCTTGGTCGTATTTTATCGCTAAAATATGGTGCAGACGGCATAGCACGCATTGCCCCGCTTAAAACGGCCAATGGCACGCTGGAACGTCCATTGGTTAAACTATGCCCTTTGCCTGTAGAAAAGTGAATTCTCACCGATTTTTTTTTGTTTCTAGTGTGTTTGTCTTCCTCTGGAAAACATTTTTTTTTCTTAATTAAAAATTTATATCACTAATTTTATTTACAACAACAGCCTCGGTATTTAAATAAAGATCATTTCTTTCGACTGGCTTAAAACAAATATTAACTCACCCATTACTAATGGACGTTTCCATGTCTCCCAAACCCCTAACTTGTACATAAAAATTTTCCTTAAATAATCCCAAGCGACTTACTGCCTTTTGAGTGATAAAAGACATCATTGAGCCGCAGTCAATAATGTAGCGAAAAATTTGAAAATGCTCAAACTTATCTTTTATCGCGATATATATAAAGTTGCTGTTCCCTGTGATTGCAAGGAATAGGTATTAATTGAGGTAGAGGTAGAGGGTTGAGTGTTCATATGTAGATTTTGCCCATTTTCCTCCGTCTGGGGGTTAGTAAGAGGGGGTGCGTTTGGGGTTTTGACTTGCAGGTAAAGTGGGAACCCGAGATGAACCCCTTTCAAAGTGAAGTAAACTATGATAATTTTGAGTTACATTGTCGACACGATTTGGTTGATTTACAGGTACGAAGTTCGTGAAAACCACTACTCAAACAATTAAAACAAATTCGTTTTGATTTACAAAAATTGTAGCGTTCAAATGGGGTTTTATTTAAAAATAAAGGGCACTGATACAATTGATGATAAGCGAGCGGGTTACATAATAAACATCTAACAGCGACCGCCATGGACGGGGTTTGTGGAAAAGACTGCGATGCGGGTGGGTTGCGTTGATTCACGAAAAAACTTGCGGTACTTTCAGTACTTCTATAATGGGGTTTAGCGTGCGATTTTTGTTTTTGGGAGGTTTTGAAACAGGGGTTGATTGATTTGTCATTTGGAGTGTATCATAAACAACACAATATTTTGTTAGAGTGTCTATCAACTGACGATAAGAAGGAATCGTGTTGGAGCCATGTTCCAACTCAAAGCGCGTGGCCGTAGCAGTATCCAAATGTTTAAGTACCATCATAATAAGAGGAAAATCCCAAGCGTCCGTATCATAACCTAACTTTTTGAGAGCGGCCAAATTTTCCGAGTACGTGTCTATTAAGCTGCGAAGCGAATTGGAGTCGTCCGGTTTAATTTTTTCAAAATTATCTAAAATTTACCAGTGCGACTGCACAATAAGACGAGGGTTAGAAAATCTCTTTTTTAATGCGTCATAAGCTATGGGATAATTATGCTCGGTCAAGGGTAGAGCCGACACTACCGATTGAGCGGTTCCTTTACAGGAACTAATCAAATATTGAAATTTTTCCCGATTAGAAATAAAACTCACATTGTGCACAAGAGAGTTATAAATATCTAGCCACGATTGGAAACACTTGTAGTCACCGTGAAAACTAGGCACCGAAAGTTGAGCTAATTTTGGCGCAGAAAAGTTTGGACCAGAGTGCAAAAATGTACTTTGGTTCATAGCTTGGTTTGGAGCTACGCTACTGCGGCGATTTACAGGCAAAGAAAAATTTATAGGCTGATCTTTGTCAAACAAATCGTTAAAAATTGCCATAATTTCATAATAATCATTTAAAAAAGAAACTTTCAACATTTAAATCGCAATCAGGTAAATTTAAAAAGGCGGACATGACATTTTGATGGTGTTTTAAAAAATCCTTCTTCACGTCTTCAAGCTCTAAACCGCAAACCTTAAATAAGCTATGTAGGGAGGAGTCCTCTTTAGCCCTTCTGGCTAAGTCCCGGACAATGGCGATCTCACTTAGGCAAGAAGCTCTATTAGCTTTATGTTTTTTCAACTTAGCTAAAACCGCAGGAGTTGCCATGACTAAGCGAACAAATTTGTAAAAAAAGTTAAAAATATGTCTGCTTTACCAAAACCTATATGCCTTTTTTGCACAACAAGCAAAGTATCTATCAACAAAAAATCTCTTAAATTAAAATTGCGTGTGTTTGCCTTCCACAAGTAAAATCTTTTGTAATTTTATTGTAAACAACAACAAAATAAATTTTAAATTTTAACGATTGAAGTTTAAATTTGATCAAAAAAACAATTGCTCGTGACCGATATAAAAACAATAATCTGAGAAAAAAAGGAAGTCCCAACCTACAAATATGGCTCACAAAAAATACAATGCGGTCAACCGAAAACGTAAAACCACGTTTTCGGTTCACGAAAAATTCAAATGAATAGACAAAAACAATGTCTAGGAGCTCATATTCGGAGAGAAGGACCATGAAGATTTTTTAGCTCTTCAAAACTGGAGAGAGGAGTGAAATGTTTTCATGCGATGCATTTATATAAAAAATATTGATTTGGAAAATTGATATTATTGAACTTACGATGTGAGCCTTCTCCTCTTCTCTTCTTGGGATCCCTGGGGAAGAGTTAGTCAGTCGTCACGATTAATTTTCGATAGAATAAATGTAAAATAATTAGCGCCTGGAATGGCAAAAAACATCAGCAAAATTGAGCTGCACCATGCGACCGTATCCGTGTCAATATTTTATTGCAACTGATTTCGCGAAAAAAGTACAGCGACCGAGTTTGGATTAAATTCCGAACAAGGTGACTGCTCAAAAAAAACCTAATAAAAAAAGCAATAAAAATTCAACAAAGGTAGCTAGCTCCTTTAAACCCTGTACAACTATCAGATTAAAAAAAATAGATCCCTCATCAATGTTTAGTCGCATCAAGAAAAACCTATTATTTTTAAATTTATTCTTAGATTGAAATCTTTTTTTAAAAATCAATGATCTTAAATTTATTGTTTAACCTGAACACTTTCCCATTTATTCCACAACAATGTATTGTAATTTAAAAATTTGTTTCATTATTTGAGGTCATCAGTATGAAATTATTTTAAAATTAAAAAAAATGAAATAAAAAAAATTATTTCCCAATTGTCCACAGCTTCCAAATCTTCATCCCTAAATAGGTACTTTCTTAGTCTAACACCATCCATCTTTATTCAACATAACGCTTTAATTTCAGAAGCAACAAAACGAAGATGAAGTAAAAAAGCTAAGCAAGTAAGTTGGAAGTTGCTTTACAATGGGCGCAGATGACAGGCCCCCTTAAGTACACGCCACTCTCCTGAAATGTAGACTATCAAAAAAACATCTAAAGACTACCCTAGCTGGCGTCAAACAAATTTTAGCATGTAATAAAATAATTCATATTGCACCAGTATCCTCAAAAACAAAACGTTTTTTTTTATTATAAGACCCAAACACCTAATCAATAAATCTTGTTATTTAAAATTATAATTTGGAAGTAAAAGATTTTTTTATTCCTGCCTGATCAACTAAGACAAAAAAAGTTCACCTTTTGTTGTAACTCAAGATATTCCTGTTTGGTCCCCCCAAAAAAAATATATAACCTATCTGGTCACCCTTTAAAACTACGACCACTATACCAACCGTTTTGACCAAAACAAGAATTCGAGAAGTTATTTTTACAAAAAAAAATAATCTTTTCAAGAAAAATTAAATCATTTAAAAAAAGTAAAATTTTGAAATATTTTTACCAATTACCACCGCCTAGCATTTATATCTAGTTGAAAGTTTCTCTTAAATTTACTGACCAATTTCACGGCCTCAAAATGACCTTACTTAAAAAATTTACTGAACTTTACAAATGAACTAAAAAAAATCACAAAAAAACTTATATCTATATCTGTCTCAGTTAAACATTTCTTTTGTGGTATTATATCTAGTTGGGCTTCAAATTCATTTTCTCTGTATTCAATCTGGAGCAGGCAAAACTTCTCAAGGCTCAAACATAAATGTTTGCCCTCCATTGACCATGACCAAGCTATGACCTGAACGCAGAAAAAAAATACAGAAAAATTAATTGTGAACCAGAAAAACTTTAATTGATAGAAATACCCGTAGGTCATTTTTGTTTTAAATGCACTCCAAAGCCAACGCTGTATTTTCTACCAAGAAAAAATTTGACCAGTCACGAAAACACAACTAGACTTGGCAACCAAAGACCTAAAAAACTGCCCCAAAAAAAATACCAAAAAAAAAATGTTAACTGGACTTTTGGCATTGATGTTCAGCCAATGTGTTGCTCCAGCAATTTTAGCCTTGTGTTTCCTAACGTCCCGTGCTGACACTATGTAGTAGTAGTACCCTCCTCTGACCCGATGTAACTGAGTGACGTAAGATCTTAATTGTCATCAACAGTTACCACCACGTTTTTCCTGCAAAAACTTTAAAAAGAATTAAGAACATGATGCTGTTGAATAAAAACTCCCATGCTATTTATCTACTTATTCTTCCTTAATAAATAAAAATGAATCTTTTTATTTTCCAAGAAAAAACTTGTGAAGATAAGCTAATAAAAAACTATGAGAATCATTAAATCAACATAATGAATTTCAAATCAACGCTTAAATATTACCAAATTTTTTTTTTAAATAATGTTATAATAATGTTATCAAAACCAATGATGATGAAAAATCTTGTTTTTTATTAAAAAAGTGATTGGGTGTCAAAAACACCGACCGCCACTTAAAGTCTTTAACCTGGCTTTGGCTGTAACAAAAAAAAAATTCTCTAAAAAAAATTTTTGCGGCCAATTAAAATGCGTTGGGTGACATTTATGGCAAACTAAAAGACGTTGCCGCCATTTTGTGACACTAAAATCAAATTACGGAGTAATTAAACAAATAACTGGAAGAAGAACTCTATTTTCCAGCTAGGTAAATATTGATATGCCCGGTAACTTTTATACAGTGGAGAAGGGGGGGGGGTTCAGAAATAAGAAAATTTTAAGCGCCACAGTGTTTTAATATCACTGTTTTACAAAAAAGATCTTAATTAAAATACAGTTCAACCCAAACGTTGTAGCCAAACAATGAAACTCTACCTACTTCCGAGGCTTCCAGAGTATTTGTGTTATTAAAAAACCCCAAAAAAATTGACTAATAAACAAAATAGAATTCTAAAAAATTCCTAAATGAATCAAAATGACACAAATAGAAAGTTCTTTATAGGTAAATGCACATTTCCAACAGGTCACAGTGTACCTACATTTGAGTCAGTAGTGTAAGACTCACTTATATAAATGATTTTTAAAAAGAAATATACTTCCAAATATCTGCTGTCATCATTCTAGGTTGGGTAGAATGAGACAGACAGCAACCCAGTCCGAGATCTACCCCATGAGGTAAAACAATGTAAGGAAACCGCAAAAAAAAATATAAACTCATCTCTCTTTTGTCTCTGCAAAGTTGGTTCACTGGATTGTACAAATAACACAAAGATTTAGTTCATCTTGTTTATTTTAAAGGTAAAAGTGGAAAAATACTGGAGACATGAAATATGCGAAAAAATTAAACAAGTTCGGCCCAAAGTAGCAAGGCACTTTAAATTTGACAGGAAAATTATCTTAACTAAGTGAAATGAGGGAAACAAATCAATGTAGTAAATATGCCGCAAAATTGTGGTCATGACATCATACCTTAACCTTGCGTTTACATAAAATGTTAAATTATACTATAAAATTTATGGAAAAAAATTATATCTAAAAAAAAAATGGTTGCTTGCGTGAAATGACTCCTACCTTGGTCCATGATTATTTTATGAGTTGTTGGTTAATTGAATAATATGTTGTTTTATTTTGTGAACCTGTATCCAGACATCTTCCACTACTCCACCGGTCCCAGTTCTGCTGCGCCTTCCCTGATGATCACCTAGCACATGACGCTAGGACAGCACATGGTCCAAAAATGTGGTTGGATCTTGCCCGAGCATAAAACCCTGTGGAAAATGAAATATTTCAGTTTCCTTCGTCGGTTTTGCACGAGGTTCCCCTACACCGAGAATCTTAAATCACGAACCCCATGTCGACTCAATAAAATAAAGCAGATTTCAACAGATGAACTAAAATAACCCTAACGTACCTTTCCCAGGGTTACAACTGGCTCGAACCTCGTTCCACCAGCAAAACTGTCCCGTCGATGGAATGGACGGGCTGTAACCAAAGGAGAAAACAATATATATTGTTTTTATCCAAAACGTGGTTTAAAAGGAAATATTAAAAATAACTCCAAAACACGTCTTTTGCAGAAAAACCACACTTCACACAAACACTAATTACAATTTGGGAGGCAAATATTTTCTTGAAGAATTAAAAAAAAAATAATAAAAATCGAACTTACCACGCTTCTTTCCCGTAGGAATGGCGTAGGCTGTCTTAAATCCCTTTCAGAGGATGTGAGCGTCACTAAGATTCGCCTAAACAACGACGGCTCACAGTTAAACCGTCATTGGTATAACTACTGCAGTGCCAATAAGTGCCAGTAACCACCCAGTTATACCGTCATTGGTATAATTTGCAACTACTGCAGTGCCAATAAGTGCCAGTAACCACAAAAACAATTGCGACACCAATAGACGGCCACCAGCCCAGCCAAAATTCTTTAGGAAAGCGGAAAGACACTTTGTCAACAACACAAAAAATAAAGTTGCCGGAAATCGTTCGTAGATCTGGTGGGGACAGTACACAGTACCAAACAGATTTTGCCGGTTAAATTCAAATAAGAATGAACTCCGGTTTGCGAGCCTGGAGAAAAAACCGCGGTTTTCAAACAAACCAATGATGAAATACACTAATACTTCCGTACCCTGCGCATGAGGTGTGTCGGATCTATTTCCACGGTTGAAATTTTTATAACAAGGACATCGAGACACCCTCCATACATACACCGAACATTTGCCTACCGGACCCCCGCCAACATAGCAAGTAGGAGGAAAATAACCAGCCGGACTATAAGAAGCTCAGCATTGAAACCATCAACTGTAAATTCAATTACTGGAGATCAGAGCATGCAGCAAACCCAGGAATATTCAAACATTCAACCAATTCCCATATGAGTAAAGCTATACTAAGTGTAGAATTTAGTTGTATTTTAGTTACAGTTTTAGTCAAAAGTTTCCTTTGCTCTTTATATATGTTTTCTCTAAGATTTATATGGTTTGACGCCATTTTTGTAAAACATTTCTACATTAATAAAGTTGTTTCTGAACTTGAACCTAAAATACACATTGAACTACTGCTCAAACCCGGCCTAAGAGTGTTCAGATATTAAGTTTGCTCACCACTAGCTAGCCCTACACAACCTTCCAATCCGACTGAGTTAGCTATTAACTTTATTTAACTATAATTTTATATAAATTTATATAATATAAAAATACGATTTTGTTTATTCTTTTAGTCCTGGTTTTTATCCCTCGTTTATATCCCATTTACAAAAGTGCATAACTCGTATTTATTTTATCTTCTCCTTATCAAATTAATAAAGATATCAAAGGGGCGGAGCCTTGGTTGTTCCTGGTCAAACCGTGGACCTAAATATGTTTTCGTGCTATAAAAACTAGCTAATCAATGAAGGATATGAGGTTAGGAAGAGAAATTATTGTCCAAATATCCTCGAAAAAAAACATAAGCGAATGAAATGTGCCACGCCCATTTTTGGTTTTAAAATTTGTTTACAAAAATTAAAGTTAAAATAAGTCAAATTCGAAAATAGCATCCGTTTTATCCAAATAGAGCTGCGAGCGTGCAATTGTGTTTGCCCGTAGTGCTCAGAGTTCGAGAGCGGTGGCGGGTTCGAGAGAGAGGTAAATAAATAAGAGGAGCACACTTAAAATCGGGCGCCAGGAAGTTGCAAGACCTCCAATCTCCTCAGATTCTAAGAGGAACTCTATTAGGAATAAGACAGTGCAATCTATATAACGAAATCATGGACTTGCCTTTTATTTATTCCTATGATCAAAATTACCAGTCATCATAATTGAATAATATAATATCTAACTCTTTTTAATAATGAATTCGGGGTAATGGAGCAGTAATAAGATTAGGCAGAGTTAAAGTAAAATTTCCCTTTTAAATTAATCAACCGCTACATAGTACAAAATACTTGGTGTCATGATTGCAAAATAATTATTTAAGTCTAATTTGTTATGTAATAATGATTATCCTTGAACCTAGGATTTGTTACCTAATAGTGATCACCATTGGTTTACATTTACCGTAACCTAATTGTTAAGGACCTAGTTACACAAATGGCTCCCGAAAATAGCCATGATAATTAACAAATTACTTAAACTTAAGCGCATTACTATGAGTTCAAAACAGATAAATTAGTTTAAATTAAAAAGGAAAGGCGGTTCGTAACTTATTACTAAAGTTAACGGATAATAATTGAATTATTAATTAATTAAAATTTAAATAAATTAATCATGGTGATTAATATTATAATATTAATGCTTAATATCAAACCCCATTAGTAACTAACAGACGCTAGAATAACTAAAAGGTTAGATCATACCAAAAGCCAAAATGTCGCATGGGCATCTTTTCCGCTCGTCTGACTGAATAATCATAGGAATATCTTAGTTAAAAATCAGGTGTGGTAAGACCATTGAAGAATCTGACAGGTAGTTACAGGAAACTGTGTACAAAAACCACTCGGTTTGAAAATTTGTAGAAGTGCTAGTCAAATCAACCGTAGCTGGAACTAGTTGGAGAACTAGTCGAAAGAACCAGTCCAGAGAACCAGTCCAAAGAACTAGTCCAAAGAACCCTACAAAGATCAAGTTATGTAGGCAAAACCATCAGGAGGAAGTTTTATTTTGTTTGTGGTGTTTTTGTCTTTTTTTTTTAATGTTATTATAATAAAATAAACATATATTTTTTTTCTGAAAGAATTTTTGATTTATTTCCTTTTATTGTAAAAAGAAATAAGTGAATATTTAGTTTAATTTTAAATTGAAGGACATTTTTTATTTAATTTTATTTAGCTGCATTTTCCTAATAAAAATGATTATTTGTAATCTTTAATAAAATTTATATGCACACAGAAAAATAATTTTTTGTGAAAAAGGGGTAGAAAAAATAATTAATCTTACAACGTGTTTTCTGTATCAAGATTGAATTTTGCCTTTTTATTCTGATAAAAAAACTTAATTAAATCGGAATTTTTTTATAATGAAAGTCAACTTTAAAATAGATAAATATGACCAAAAACACAAAATAAAATATCGACCGAAAAATTAAACCTGATAAAATTAATAGAAATTCATTTACCTCAAGTGCTGTTAAGAGGGTCAGAAGCTGCGTTTCTTACAGCTAACATGCAGTCCGTTGTCCAAAGGAAAATCCTTCTTACGAAGCAATGTAACGCGCAATCACCAAAATAAATACCACCAAGTGAATATCACGAGAAGTTTGTTGCAATTTGGAATAAAATTTTAATGAATCCGATATGATGACCCAGATAATGGTCGAATATAAAATTCTACTCCTCACAGGACGACTGCAGATGGTAAAAAGATACGTCCTTTTTCCTAAGGAAAAATGACAAGAGCGATAATTAGTGGCGACACACATGGCGCCTTTGGATACCAACATCAAAATTAATTAAATCTTAAACTAACCTAAAGAAGGACTTAAAAATATTACTTTCACTTTCTTACACATTAAACAAAACAAGAAATCAAGAAATCAGGAGAAAAGTAAAGTAAACCAATAAATCAAAAGAAAATATCTAGCCATCCTTTTCTGTTCCATAGGAATGGGACAGGAGAAGAAATAACTAGTTTCCACTTCCAAAAGTGGCGAAAATTATGGAGCTCTCTGCGCCTCAAAATGAGAGATAGATTTATGGGGAAAATCAGGAGAAGAGAAAGATAGGAAATGCCATTAAAGAGATGCTGCCAAGTTATATAAATACTATCAATTCTACTGCAAAGGGCTGACTAGATAATTTATGTGAAAAACCCTTGAGAAACAACTTATTTTTATAAAAATAGAACTCAAATCCTAGTTACAGAGCAACTAATTAAATTAATGAAAATATATTATATAAATTCCCATCTCAGGAATTTCATCTGAAGTGATTAGGCAACGCCGCATTTTGATCCAAGATTTTCCAAAAATAGAATTTATTTGTGTGTCCCAATACACAGGTGTCGTAAATTAAGGTTAAAATAATTGTTTTCAAAGTGTTTATTTACATATCAATAAATCGCTTGTGGAAAATTCGATTATTATTTAATGGAAAAAATCACTAAGGCTTGGAAAAATTAACCAGTGGCAGTGTCGGTACTCATCTTCAAATAGGATAAATAAAATAGTCTAAGGTAAGTCTAGGATAGGAAAATAGATTAATCTAAGGATAACTAGCAATCAATCAATTAATTTTAAAATCAATAAAAATACTTTTGTTTTAGGAAATGAAAGCAAAGCATACACAGGGTAGCTAGACTAATCCTAGACAATACAATAGATAAAAGAAGACCTAGAAGAATAGAAAACAATTCATAGAAAATAGGATAGACAATTGGCAAGCAAAGTGTTAAATGAGTAGAAATGGATTGTAAACTGGATCACCCTGGAACAATTAATTAGGTAGGTACCATATTAACATAAATAAAATAGAGAAATAGGTAAATTAATTATCTGTTTTGTTTTAGGCGATGTTTTTAAGCTAGAATAAATAAGGCAGAGAAGGGATTACATAATAAATGGACTAACTTAATAGCTAAAACTATGTAGAAGAAATAAAGATCATAGAAAATTGACTATTCCTAGCCAGATAAGGAGAGAGAAAGATTTCAAAGATAACTAGATAAAATGGTGAGTACTAGAATAGTGAAGAGCACAAATAGATAATTTTGTGTATAGATAGGTTTTACTAATTATTTCCAGGTAATTTAAGTAATAATAGATTATTATTTGCTTTTAGGTGAAGAAGGGGACAAATACCTAAAGAGAAAATTATGTAATGGAGAACAAAAACTAAAATCAGACAGAAAAGAGTGGACTAGAATGTGGACGTTGAAGTGAGGAAATTTATAAATGTAGTCAGTTAGAGAAGTTGTAACAATAATTATTTTAAATCAATAAAGGTATTTATATCACGCAATGTTATGTGGAGCGGAGTGCCCTCATATTTTAATTATTTTCATAATAAATTATCGATAAATATAAGATATTTTAATGGCAAAATTAAAATGTTACAACTCCCCCCTTCCAAGGAAAGGACGAAAATTATCTAAAATAATTTTCGGACGATATAGACTGGACTAAAGACAAAGAGAGTATGTGAAATAAACAAAAGTAAGAGAATTTATAAGATAGTAAAAGGTAATTATCTAAACTAAACTAATCTAAACAGATTGCTACATGAAGTAACATAATTACTAGATAAATTTAAAGTAACAAAGTTCGTGAACTAAATAGATAAGAAGTCTCGTTGTCAAAAATTATAGCAAAAATCGGCCTAAATGTTATAGTTTATTCGGAATCGGAGCTTATGCCAGGATCAGGTGGTACTGGCGAATGGACAGGTTTAAGATCTTGCACATGCGAATCCCCTTTATAGTTACCTTGCTCGTCAGTAAGTTGATAAGTCCAACTTCCAGTTTTTCGTTTTATAATGAAAGGACCAAGGTACTCTGGTGCTAATTTAGCACTGTAAAATTTGGTGGCATCCGAGAGGCTTTTATTTTGATGCCAAACCTTCTGACCAACCATATACTGTACAGGGCGCCTCCTTAAGTTATAACGATGTTTGTTACGCTCTCTTGAGGCTTGTATACGTTTCGCAATTTCGGAATGTAATTTAAGGAATGCTTCGTGCCTGTTCTGTATTAAATTATTTGGATCAAAATTTGATTTCTTATCAGTCTTAATATTCTCTTCGTAATCAGTACCAAATAGTTTGTGGTCACGACCAAAATTGATGAAATAAGGGGTATAATTGGTGGTCTCTGATTTTGAAGTTCTCACAACACAGGCAATAGCTGCTAGGTTCTCATCCCATGTTTTGTGGTTGCCTTTTGAAATATACGATCTCATCATCCTTTTAAGAACACGATTAACACGTTCGGTAGGATTGGCTCGTGGGTAATAACTGGGAGTATAGAAAATTCTGGTTTTGTAAGAAAGACACAGATCCTGAAACTCTTTTGACTTCATTTGGGGGCCATTGTCACAGGTAAGATATTGGGGCGTTCCATAGGTTAAGAATATCCCTTCTTCGACAAATTTGTATAATGACTTGGACTTGGCCGAACGACAAGGAAATAAAACTGAATATTTGCTGAAGTAGTCAGTAACAACGAGAAGGTAAGTATTCTGAGATTTTGATCTCGGTAATGGGCCAATGTAGTCAAGACTGATAGCTTGCCATGGTTCGATAATTTCTGGGCGATCACCCATAAGTCCGGGTGGAGCTTGTTGTTCTACCTTATTCTGAGCACAAATGTGACAAGATTTAATATATTTGGTAATGTCGGATCTCATTTTTGGCCAGAAATAACGCTCACACACTTTCCAATATGTCTTAAAAACACCCATATGACCGGAAGCGGGAATATCATGACATCTTACTAAAATGTCTTTTCGTTTATCCTTTGGAACAACTATTTTCCAAGAACTATAGGGATCTCTGGGTTCTGCATATGATGATTTTACGGGTTTATATAATAGGTTGTTTTCTACTCGCCATGAAGGTTGTTTCTCTAGTCTTGAGAACATGTTTTGGTACCATTTATCTTTACTGTTGGAGAAAGTGGAAGATGAGGTTTCAAGTACTTCAATTTTTACAGAATTTACATCGACAGCAGGAACAGATCTAGAGAGAAAATCGGGAAATATATGGTCTTTTCCTTTTCTATGGATGAGTTCAAAGTCGTAAGGTTGTAAACGTAGGCACCAGCGAGCAAGACGACCTTGGAAGTCTTTTTAATTTGCTAAATACAACAAAGAATGATGGTCGGTGATGACTTAAAATTTTTGACCTTCTAGATAGTGTCTTAATTTTTCGACGCTCCAGATAACCGCTAGGCACTCTTTCTCAGTGACTGTAAATTTCATTTCCTGACGTGTTAAAGAGCGTGATAGGTAGGCTATTACCTTCTCACCTTCGTCAAATTCTTGAGTTAGAACAGCGCCTAATCCAAAATTAGATGCGTCTGTCTGTAAGATGAAGGTTCTACTAAAATCTGGACAAGTTAAGACAGGTGCAGTGACAAGTGATTCTTTGATCAGGTTAAATGATTTTTGACATTCGTCAGACCAATTCCATTTGACGTTCTTTTTAGTTAGCTGATTTATAGGTGCCATAACAGTTGAAAAATTCGGTATAAATCGCCTATACCATGAAGCTGTTCCGCAAAATCTTCGTATTTCGTGGATGTTTTTAGGAGGTGGTATATTTATAATAGCTTCGACTTTATCGGGATTTGGGCGTAAGCCCTGGATGTCGACTAAGTAACCAAGGTATTCTAACTGAGGTTTACAAAATTTTCATTTTTCTTTGGAAACCATTAGCCCAGCGTCTCGTAATCGGCCAAACACAATATTTAAAATTCTTAGATGGTCAGAAAATGCACCTTTTCTGCTAATTATGATAATATCGTCAAGATAAACCATCACATGCTCCTCTAAATCGTATCCTAGAATTCTATCTACTATTCTTTGCCACGTATCTGGTGAGTTACTAAGGCCGAAAGGCATGCGAGTAAACTGATACAGCGGACGTCCTGGCACAGTAAATGCAGTGTATTCCCTTGATTCTTTACTAAGGGGTACTTGCCAAAATGCAGATTTGATATCAATTGAACTGATGTAACTAAGGCGATCCAAAATTGAAGATATGTATGGCAGTGGATAAGCGTCTTTTTTGGTTACCATATTAAGCTTTCTAAAGTCTATGCAGAAACGATAGGAATCGTCCTTCTTTTTAGCCAAACACACTGGGCTCGACCATGGACTTTTCGATGGTTCGATTACTCCTAAACGTAACATCTCTTGAAGTTCATCGTCAATAATTTTTTGTTTAATTGGAGAAACAGGGTAATAGCGTTGCTTAATTGGCTTGGTTCCAGGTAAAAGTTCTATTTCGTGTTCTGCAACTCTGCAACATCCAAGTTCCTCAGGTATTTCGGAAAACTTCTGTTTCACTAAATGATCTAAATCTTTTCGCTGTTCTGGGAAGAGCATATTTTCATCATGAAGACTGCAAATTTGAAAATCTGATTTATGAGAAAAATGCCATATATCTTGCTTTTGATCTGGAACTAACTCCATGGCTTTCCAAAAGTCGATTCCCAAAATTAGCGTATGGGATAATTCAGGCAAAACAAGGATATCTATGATTTTTGTCTTGTGCATTAAGGTCATAGGCACTTGAAAATAGCCAGTACTGATACAACTCTGACCATTAGCTACAGTACAGTTTAAGTTATTTTTAAACATTTTGAAACCCAAGTTTTTTGTTTTTCAGAGCCTGGTAGACCGACAATCGTCCTAGAGGCCCCAGAGTCTAATAAGCCTCGCATGCGGTATCCCATTATTGAGATTTCCAAATATGGTCTTTGATCACCATTCGCATGTCTAATTATAAAGTCCAATAAGATTTTTTTAGGTGGAAAATCTGTAGAAATAGCCGATAAATCGATAACGGAAGAAGTCTCACGGCTTATTGATTCCCCCTTGAGCCGTTTCCCGAAGGAGAACACTTTTCACAAGTAAGGGTGGTTTTATCTGGATTTCCACAACGATAGCAGTGTCTTGTTCTTGGTTTTGTACATTGCCTATTAAAATGTCCAACCTCTTGACAATTAAAGCACTTTATTGATGATGTGCGGTGGTTAGGTGTTGTTCTTTGAGAGCTATATTGATTCACAGCATCCACATCTACACCCATGTCAGGAAAACTATCAACAGATCCGGAAGGTGCAGAAACAAATGCAAAATCAGGCTCAACCATGGAAGTTCTTTTTCTTGAGGGAGGGACATAATGATCCGCTCTATACTTCTTTGTTTCCAGCTTCAAGCATTCCTCTTCTAACTCTTCGATAGAATGTACAACATCAAGTTGTGTTCCATAAAATGGTGCCAAATTTCTAATGATGATGTCGAGCTGCACGTCAGCGGGAATATTTCCGTAGCGTCGGAATAAACCATTCATGTCAGTAAGATAACTTACAATTGACTCTGATGGGTCCTGTGTGCGATCCAAAATTTGTTTAAAGAGCCGTGGTTTATAGTCTGGGTCTTCATAATGTTTTCTGAGCAAATTACATAATTCTTTCCAAGTCTTGCAACGACTTTTGTTCGATCTATACCACTCAGTGCCTTTAGATTCAAATAAATCAGTAGCAGATTCAAAAAGTTGTGCTTCGGTAACATGACGAGCTATCCTAAGTTCTTCTACTCGCTCCAAAAAACTGTGTACAGACATAACTTTTGTGTTGCCATTAAACCTAATTCCCCATTTATCAATTTGCTGTGATTTGTTTATGAAGGATGGGTTAGTATTGGAGGTAGACGGTACCGCAGTAGGTTGAGTGTTTCTAGCAAAGTTTTGATTACGAGAACTGGTAGAAGCTCGGTCCTCTTCAGAATCAGAGCCGAGATGTGCATTATCCATTAGGACACTTAAATCAGGATCTTGCTTAGTGCATTTTTCCAAAGCGTCCATGGCTGCTAGGATTTCCAATAATAAATTTGATTTTATTTTAATCTGGTCCTCTGATAATTTTTCATTCGTCATTTTATTTATTCTGTTAAGAAAGTGTACCAATCTGGACTGCAAGCGCTCAAATTTCACTTTAGTTTGATCACCGGCAAATGATTTCATTAGTGTGGTAATCTCCTTTACGCTGTCACTAATATACTTTTCCTCATCTTCGAAATCAAAAATATATACAGGAGAAGTCATAAATTTAGATTTCTTTTCCAATTTTAGAAGTGGCCGAAGCGCCGTCTTCATTTGTTCTACAGTAGCGGTGTCTTCAGTAGGTAAGCCACGTGACTTCAGCTCCCACTGGAGTTCATTCTTCCTTAAATGATCAATCTTCATTTTATAATCCATGTTTTTTTTGTTAAGTCCACTGGCACAAACACCAAAAAAACTAATTCCGCATAAACTATTTAAAATTAGCCTTTAAAGACCAAAAAGAATCGTGCAAAAACAAAATAAAAAATTGAATTATACACGTTATGTAATAATAAGCACAAAATTTATTTGCGCATGCGTGTTGACTTAGTATTATACTACTGCGCACGCACGCAAAATAACTTAAAAATAAAATTTTATTTACAAAGGTTTACAAAAAGAAGCAAGGTGGCATTAATTTTTTTTTTAAATTAAATTAGCTAAAATGCAAAATTTGTTATTGCGCATGCGTCAAAACGGACGGAATATTTTAGCGTAGGGTTGAAGCAATGCTGAATCTTTTTTTTTTTAAAGTGAACCGCGAAAGCTGCACTTAAAAATCTCTTGTAATAAACGAGTTAGCTTCTGCGCACGCGCGAGACTTCAAATCTAATTTAACTAAATTTCAATGAAAAGTAGTCAAAAACATTTTGATTAATTAAAATTATAATTAGCAAGAAACACGCAAATTAAATCAAGGGAAAGGAAAAAATAATACAGCGCATGCGTTTAAATACAGGGTTGCGCCACTTAAGGTATAGGTACAATATTGGGCAAACAGTAATCAATAATTACTATATTTATATCCCTAAGACTGTAAGATGCATAAAAGGGCAAAGTAAAAAAACTTTTTGTTTGAAACTCGTAGACAATGATTGTGTAGAAATAAAATTTCGGACTTCCATTGTCTTTATTTATTTTAAAACACGACGTTTCTGTTAGTAAGTATCTCTAACCGTTATCAAGTGTAAACTAAACAATCTAGTCTCTAGGCTACTACTTATACTACTTGGTGTGCAGTCAGGTGTGGCGGCCCGCCCCCTTCTTTAATCCTAAGAGGCCTGTTTTCCTTAAGGAGTGGTTTCCATATGTTTGGTATGTCCGTGCTTGGTTGACTGAAAACTTCTTTATTCTGCATTATATACGCAGCTTCAATAAACTTTCGTTTTCGCCAATGCGACTCCTTATGTAAAAGTTTAGCTTCTGACCACTGAATCCTGTGATCATTTGACCATGCATGATCTGCTAAACCGGATTTTTCAATATCCCCTAATTGGGTACTTTTTAGATGTTCACTTACTCTAACCTGAAGAGGGCGTTTCGTTTCACCTACATATGATTTACCACACTCACACGGGATTTGGTAAATACATTCCTTATTATTTGAGGGATTGTCTGGTTTTGTTTTAGTTACAAAACTTCTTATCGTATTTCCCGAAGAAAATACTGTTTTTATATTATAGTGTTTAGCTATTCGTCTTATGTTTTCTGAAATCCCTTGAACATATGGAATGTTAATAACACCTAACGGATTATTATTTTGAGAATTTGGTACATTTAGTTTGTTTATAATTTTAAATATCGTTGAGTTTATTAATTTCTCAGAATAACCATTCTGTTGTAAGTCCTTTTTAATGTTGTTAATTTCTGTGGTTAATTCTTCATTATTACTACAAATATTTACGGCTCTTAAATACAAACTTCTTATAACTCCTTGTTTTGTTGCAACATAATGATTAGACTTAAAATTTAGGTACTGTCCTGTGTGTGTAGGTTTCCTATATACAGTGGTTTGAATGTTTCTGTCTAATCGTTTGACAAGAACATCCAAAAAAGGCCTTTTTTAATCCTAAGACGCCTGGGGGGCGGGCCGTCACACCTGACTGCACACCAAGTAGTATAAGTAGTAGCCTGGAGACTAGATTGTTTAGTTTACACTTGATAACGGTTAGAGATACTTACTAACCGAAACGTCGTGTTTTAAAATAAATAAAGACAATGGAAGTCCGAAATTTTATTTCTACACAATCATTGTCTACGAGTTTCAAACAAAGAGTTGATGAACGGTACGGACCCGGAATCAACAATCTTTTCAGAGGCTACGAGAAGACCAAACTTAAAGTGATAAAGGAAGAAGAACACATTTCATTCTTGTGCGAGGCGCGCGACAGTGGTGTCATTCCGGTTGGTTTCCGCCCAAAAGCCAACTTTCCGGGAGTGAGAACGAAGAAGATCTTAGAGAGGACCAGCCAAGCACTAATCCGATCCCAAATCAGTTACCATCGATGGAGAAAAGCCAACTTCAACGCGACATGGAGGAGCTATTTGAGGAAATTAGACGACACACATGGGAGGAAGACTACGAACCGATACTGAGTAAAATTGACAGTACGTGCAACAGAGAACGACAGAAGATACGATTAACTCACCGAGAAAAACTTAAGAAACTACAGACACGTACTCAAGATAGAACAGACTCAACAACACCAAGCACTATAGTGAACATCTCCAAAAGGACTCTGAGCACCAACGAAGAATTGGTACTCAGTAAGGGACTTAAGTTCGCCATTGCACCGGCACAGACACCGACACTGGAAATTATTGCGGCAATAGAGACCGTTAGTCTACCTCAACCCGAAGCTGATGAGTTTCGCCATAAAGTAAGAACAACGTTGGACAGAAAGAAGCAACAAAAGGCAAACATCACCAGTCAAGAACAACGGGCAATCAAGAACCTGCAGGCTGACAAATCCATCAAGATTCTACCGGCCGACAAAGGAAACGCAACGGTGATCATGGATGTCGAGACTTACGACAAAAAGATCCAAGAAGTTCTGGAGAAAGGAGACTACAAGCAACTACCCAAAGACCCAACCACCACCATAGAAGGACGCATCTACAGGACTTTGAAGAAGTATGCTGAAAATATCCCGGACGCTGCTAGATCCCGCCTGACTCCACACCACAGTAAGGCACCACATTTTTATGGATTACCAAAGATCCATAAGAAGGATATACCACTGCGACCAATTACCAGCTCCAGGGACTCACCGACCAGCACTTTGTCGAGGTTTTTGTTGGACATAATTCAACCACTACAGGGTAAGTCCGGATCTTTTGTCAAAAAATCGGAACATTTTGTCGAGGTTTTAAAAGGTATCGAATTAGATCCCGGCGATAGATTTGTAAGTTTTGATGTAGAAAGTCTCTACACCAACGTGCCAATAAATGAGTCACTCAGTATCATTAAAAACAAATTACAAACTGATGATACACTTCACGAGAGAACAACGCTATCGGTGGAGGGGGTGATGGATCTTTTAGAGCTCTGTCTCCGTAACTCTTACTTTCAAGTGAAAGATAAGTTTTACGCGCAAAATGATGGACTCCCAATGGGTTCATCTCTTTCGCCAGTGGTAGCAAACATCTACATGGAGTGGTTCGACGGCCATGCGATCAACACAGCAAGAGTCAAACCAAAACTATGGCTACGATACATGGATGACACATTTATTATATGGCCGGAAAACGATGACGAACTACAAAATTTTCTACACCATTTAAACGGTATTCGACCAACAATCAAGTGCACCATGGAAATTGAAAAAGATTCGGCCTTACCTTTTTTGGATGTTCTTGTCAAACGATTAGACAGAAACATTCAAACCACTGTATATAGGAAACCTACACACACGGGACAGTACCTAAATTTTAAGTCTAATCATTCTGTTGCAACAAAACAAGGAGTTATTATTATTAGTTTGTATTTAAGAGCCGTAAATATTTGTAGTAATAATGAAGAATTAACCACAGAAATTAACAACATTAAAAACTTACAACAGAATGGTTATTCCGAGAAATTAATATACTCAACGATATTTAAAATTAAAAACAAACTAAATGTATCAAATTCTCAAAATAATAATCCGTTTTCCCGATTTCAGAAAACATAAGACGAATAGCTAAACACTATAATATAAAAACAGTATTTTCTTCGGGAAATACGATAAGAAGTTTTGTAACTAAAACAAAACCAGACAATCCCTCAAATAATAAGGAATGTATTTACAAAATCCCGTGTGAGTGTGGTAAATCATATGTAGGTGAAACGAAACGCCCTCTTCAGGTTAGAGTAAATGAACATCTAAAAAGTACCCAATTAAGGGATATTGAAAAATCCGGTTTAGCAGATCATGCATGGTCAAATGATCACAGGATTCAGTGGTCAGAAGCTAAAGTTTTACATAAGGAGTTGCATTGGCGAAAACGAAAGTTTATTGAAGCTGCGTATATAATGCAGAATAAAGAAGTTTTCAGTCAACCAAGCACGGACATACCAAACATATGGAAACCACTCCTTAAGGAAAACAGGCGTCTTAGGATTAAAAAAGGGGGCGGGCCGTCACACCTGACTGCATACCAAGTAGTATAAGTAGTAGCCTAGAGACTAGATTGTTTAGTTTACACTTGATAACGGTTAGAGATACTTACTAACCGAAACGTCGTGTTTTAAAATAAATAAAGACAATGGAAGTCCGAAATTTTATTTCTAAAAAAACTTTACTGTGCATGTGCAAACTTAAGTTAGTTACTCAAGCTGTGAGTCATACCACAGCACATAATAATATCAAATAAGTACATAAGTACCAAGTTTCAAATCAAAAAAATTATAAAATAAATTTTCAAATAAATCTACTGCGCAAGCAAAAAAAATTGCTGAGCATGCGCGGGAGATCCTGAAAAGTAAGCTTTGATTTTGGCTAATAAAATAATTAAGTCAAGTTATGATCTCATTCAATTATTTTTTTTTATAAAAAAAAATATTCAAGATTTTTTTCTGTGTTAAAACGTATTATTGTTTTAAAAAAACTTACTGCGCATGTGCCCCACGTTGGGCGCCAAAAATTGCCACGCCCATTTTTGGTTTTAAAATTTGTTTACAAAAATTAAAGTTAAAATAAGTCAAATTCGAAAATAGCATCCGTTTTATCCAAATAGAGCTGCGAGCGTGCAATTGTGTTTGCCCGTAGTGCTCAGAGTTCGAGAGCGGTGGGGGGTTCGAGAGAGAGGTAAATAAATAAGAGGAGCACACTTAAAATATGGCGCCAGGAAGTTGCAAGACCTTCTCCAATCTCCTCAGATTCTAATAGGAATAAGACAGTGCAATCTATATAACGAAATCATGGACTTGCCTTTTATTTATTCCTATGATTAAAATTACCAGTCATCATAATTGAATAATATTATTTCTAACTCTTTTTAATAAGGAATTAGGGGTAATGGAGCAGTAATAATATTAGGCAGAGTTAAAGTAAAATTTCCCTTTTTAATTAATCAACCGCTACATAGTACAAAATAAAAGATGGTGTCATGATTGCAAAATAATTATTTAAGTCTAATTTGTTATGTAATAATGATTATCCTTGAACCTAGGATTTGTTACCTAATAGTGATCACCATTGGTTTACATTTACCGTAACCTAATTGTTAAGGACCTAGTTACTCAAATGGCTCCCGAAAATAGCCATGATAATTAGCAAATTACTTAAATTTAAGCGCATTACTATGAGTTCAAAACAGATAAATTAGTTTAAATTAAAAAGGAAAGGCGGTTCGTAACTTATTACTAAAGTTAACGGATAATAATTGAATTATTAATTAATTAAAATTTAAATAAATTAATCATGGTGATTAATATTATAATATCAATGCTAAATATCAAACCCCATTAGTAACTAACAGAAGCTAGAATAACTAAAAGGTTAGATCATACCAAAAGCCAAAATGTCGCATGGGCATCTTTTCCGCTCGTCTGACTGAATAATCATAGGAATATCTTAGTTAAAAATCAGGTGTGGTAAGACCATTTGAGAATCTGACAGGTAGTTACAGGAAACTGTGTACAAAAACCACTCGGTTTGAAAATTTGTAGAAGTGCTAGTCAAATCACCCGTAGCTGGAACTAGTTGGAGAACCAGTCGAAAGAACCAGTCCAGAGAACCAGTCCAAAGAACCAGTCCAAAGAACCCTACAAAGATCAAGTTATGTAGGCAAAACCATCAGGATGAAGTTTTATTTTGTTTGTGGTGTTTTTGTCTTTTTTTTTTAAATGTTATTATAATAAAATAAACATATATTTTTTTATGAAAGAATTTTTGATTTATTTCCTTTTATTGTAAAAAGATATAAGTGAATATTTAGTTTAATTTTAAATTGAAGGACATTTTTTATTTAATTTTATTTAGCTGCATTTTCCTAATAAAAATGATTATTTGTAATTTTTAATAAAATTTATATGCACACAGAAAAATAATTTTTTGTGAAAAAGGGGTAGAAAAAATAATTAATCTTACAACGTGTTTTCTGTATCAAGATTGAATTTTGCCTTTTTATATTATTATTTTAATTCTGATAAAAAAAACTTAATTAAATCGGAATTTTTTTTATAATGAAAGTCAACTTTAAAATAGATAATTATGACCAAAAACACAAAATAAAATATTGACCGAAAAATTAAACCTGATAAAATTAATAGAAATTCATTTACCTCAAGTGCTGTTAAGAGGGTCAGAAGCTGCGTTTCTTACAGCTAACATGCAGTCCGTTGTCCAAAGAAAAATCCTTCTTACGAAGCAATGCAACGCGCAATCACCAAAATAAATACCACCAAGTGAATATCACGAGAAGCTTGTTGCAATTTGGAATAAAATTTTAATGAATCCGATATGATGACCCAGATAATGGTCGAATATAAAATTCTACTCCTTACAGGACGACTGCAGATGGTAAAAAGATACGTCCTTTTTCCTAAGGAAAAATGACAAGAGCAAAAATTAGTGGCGACACCCATGGCGCCTTTGGATACTAACATCAAAATCAATTAAATCTTAAACTAACCTAAAGAAGGACTTAAAAATATTACTTTCACTTTCTTACACATTAAACAAAACAAGAAATCAGGAGAAAAGTAAAGTAAACCAATAAATCAAAATAAAATATTTAGCCATCTTTTTCTGTTCCATACGAATGGGACAGGACAAGAAATAACTAGTTTCCACTTCCAAAAGTGGCGAAAATGATGGAGCTCTCTGCTCTCTGCCAAATGAGAGAGAGATAGATTTATGGGGAAAATCAGGAGAAGAGAAAGATAGGAAATGCCATTAAAGAGATGCTGCCAAGTTATATAAATACTATCAATTCTACTGCAAAGGGCTGACTAGATAATTTATGTGAAAAACCCTTGAGAAACAACTTATTTTTATAAAAATAGAACTCAAATCCTAGTTACAGAGCAACTAATTAAAATAATGAAAATATATTATATAAATTCCCATCTCAGGAATTTCATCTGAAGTGATTAGGCAACGCCGCATTTTGATCCAAGATTTTCCAAAAATAGAATTTATTTGTGTGTCCCAATACACAGGTGTCGTAAATTAAAGTTAAAATAATTGTTTTCAAAGTGTTTATTTACATATCAATAAATCGCTTGTGGAAAATTCGATTATTATTTAATGGAAAAAATCACTAAGGCTTGGAAAAATTAACCAGTGGCAGTGTCGGTACTCATCTTCAAATAGGATAAATAAAATAGTCTAAGGTAAGTCTAGGATAGGAAAATAGATAAATCTAAGGATAACTAGCAATCAATCAATTAATTTTAAAATCAATAAAAATACTTTTGTTTTAGGAAATGAAAGCAAAGCATACACAGGGTAGCTAGACTAATCCTAGACAATACAATAGATAAAAGAAGACCTAGAAGAATAGAAAACAATTCATAGAAAATAGGATAGACAATTGGCAAGCAAAGTGTTAAATGAGTAGAAATGGATTGTAAACTGGATCACCCTGGAACAATTAATTAGGTAGGTACCATATTAACATAAATAAAATAGAGAAATAGGTAAATTAATTATCTGTTTTGTTTTAGGCGATGTTTTTAAGCTAGAATAAATAAGGCAGAGAAGGGATTACATAATAAATGGACTAACTTAATAGCTAAAGTTATGTAGAAGAACCAAAGATCATAGAAAATTGACTATTCCTAGCCTAGCTAGATAAAATGGTGAGTACTAGAATAGTAAAGAGCACAAATAGATAATTTTGTGTATAGATAGGTTTTACTAATTATTTCCAGGTAATTTAAGTAATAATAGATTATTATTTGCTTTTAGGTGAAGAATGGGACAAATACCTAAAGAGAAAATTATTTAATGGAGAACAAAAACTAAAATCAGACAGAAAAGAGTGGACTAGAATGTGGACGTTGAAGTGAGGAAATTTATAAATGTAGTCAGTTAGAGAAGTTGTAACAATAATTATTTGAAATCAATAAAGGTAATATTTTTATGGTGAAATATTTTTGTTTTATTTATATCACGCAATATTATGTGGAGCGAAGTGCCCTCATATTTTAATTATTTTCATAATAAATTATCGATAAATATAAGATATTTTAATGGCAAAATTAAAATGTTACAAATATTCATCTAAATGTTTTCTCCCTGTTACTGAAACCATTTGTGATGCGGCAACGCCGCCATGCCCCAGCAGAACAGCTGTTTATCTTCGTGAACGTCAAAGAAAATTACGAACTTTTACAGATAAACAAAACAACCGAAAGTTTTTATGTGATTTTTCCCGAAACCTGTGATCTCAAATTCCGATTAGAATGCCCAAATAATACGATGTGCGCAGTGTCCACAGTAATTCGATGGCATGCCTTTAACTTTCAGGTATCTTTCTGGACACTATATAACCTCCAAACCTAGCTCTATAAAATACCCTTAATTTGTGTACAGAAAGACGAGTCGAAGAGCCTTGATTATTTACCTAAATTAACAAATATGTAACGTTTGCCTTAAACGTAAAAATGACACGTTACTGCAGGTCGTTGGTTCGGAGAGGGTTGCTCTTAAAACTCAATAAATTTACTGGCAAGAAAGGGGCGCCAGCTAAGTATCACTCTTAGCAAAGGAGGTGGGGGTTGCAAACAAGTAAAACAGCTCTTTAAACAAAAATTTGCATGTAATAAACTTTAGGAAAGTTGATACTCCAAGTAACTCCTACCTATTTATAAATTTCTGGCCAGTCCCTAGCTAATTATGAATAACTAAATTATGTAAAATCTCTTATTTGCTACACAGCAGTTATATCAATTTTTGGTTTTTAACATGACATTTTAATCCTCAATGAATCAGGTTGATATAAAGGGTAGTTGCACGTACCTGGAGGCAGGTTTTAAATACCTGAGGATATCACAAATTCTCAGGCCACCACCAGCTTCGCTGATTGAGTTCTCTAGGTTAGGTCAGGGTGCTTATGCGATTTTGGTCAGGTTACTTGTGAGGTTTTCTGAGTTCACCAGTTCATCTCGTAGTTTGGTAAAAATGCAGAGTGCCCAAAATGCAGGTGATGTGAGGGTTTTGAAGTAGCAGGTGTTCGCACAGTCCAACAAAAGGAGCCCCAAACTTAAAAGCCTAGAATACCAAAGGGAGGGGTGTCAGAAGAATAACTCTAGTTTGGAAAATACGACCGACCCCGCCCAACCCATAACTCTACTAGTAGAAAGGCATAAAACTAAAAAATTACGCTTACCTAGATGTTATTTGGCTAACCACACTCGCGGAAAATCAATTTTCTGATTTTCGTCTACCGCGCTTTTCTCAGGCAAAAAATGAAAAGGACGCTTGTCACTTTCTGTCACTGTTGCCAAAATTATCTGTGGCACGGAGCAAACTACTCTCGACGGAGAAAATGCGTGGGCTTTTTATCCGGTTAACCCCAACATGAGGTGACCAGTAATCCGTTGTTATCGAATTTAATATCTCCATGATCATTCTGCTGAAATCCTTAAAACAGTCTCTCTCCCTATCGACAAACATGAAACAACCGGTAAAGCATCTTGGAAAACTAAAATTACTGCACAAAAAGAGTTTTTTCAATGTTTAAGAGTCTCTTAAATATAGTGAGCGCAAACAGTCCACTGTGCCCGTGCCGCTCTGTGACCAAATCTGCACTCACTGTGCCTGCCCGTCACGAGTTCCAGCTCGAGTCGAAATTGGCTAGCACAAATGTCAAACATCTGTGGAAAAATAAACAAAAATATTTCGTTACAGAGAGGTTATATTTTTCTGATTTTCCTGATCGAAAATGAATGTGAAACTTTCGAAAGGTACTAAGAAATATCACCACCAGGACACGATTTTTGGATTCTCGCAAGAAAGCTAAAAAACAAAGGTAAGTCTTTATTAAACCACTATGACGGGCTATAAATCTACTTTAGCCTTTGATGTTTTACTCCAAATAAGTTTGCTAAAAAATGCCAAAGATGTTCACAATAAAACTAGAAATGAACACGTCTTGTTTACCAAAACAAATAAAAGACTCAAAAGAAGTGAACCGTTACATAGCAGTTCCAAGAGATAGAAAGGGGTAATGTAGCAAAAGTATCATCTCAACATAGATGGCAAAAGGTAAGACAGTAGTGCATGCTTTACAATAATAAGGTAAAAGAAAGATTGTTTCAACCTTTCTAGACATAAAAATAATTAAATCAGACATAAAATTAATTAAACTGTATTTTTAGGTAAGAAACTGCAAAACAGACAAATCATAAATTCCCTGGAAGTCCAAAGAGATTACAATAAACCAAGAAATTTTAATACATTTCCTGAGTTTTCTTACTAAATTAGGTTGTTTTATTTAATTTTAAATGAGCTAAAATTATATAATAAACAAAAGCTAGGAGCCCCATTATTCAACAGTGATCTTTAAACTCAAAACGCTATAGAAAAAGATTAAAAATTTGGAAAAGGTGAAAGATCATTAACATTTATTTGATAATTTTTATTAATGTGATAAAAAAAATTGTAGTGTGTCACAGTGGAAAAATTACACGTTACAACATCCCCCCTTCCAAGGAAAGAACGTAAATTCAAAGAATTAACGGACGATCACATGAGAAAACGTAAGAAGATAGTAAGAATAATAATAAAGTAATAAGTAAGTAGCAAAGAGATACAGAAGAGGCTAAATTAAAAGCAAGGTAATTATATACAATCTAAACCTAAAGTAAGTAATCAGTAACCAATAATTAGTAATCAGTAATCCAAAATCAGTAATAAGTAACGATTTTACAATAAATCATTAATTCAACAAGAAAAACCCAAGTGAGCTTACGGTGTCGCTTGTGACTTCATCAGGTGGTTCTGGTTCTGGTAAATAAAATGGTTTCAGGTCTTGAACATGTCATTCTCCTTTATAGTTTCCTAACTCGTCCGCTAGTTGATATGTCTATGAACCAGTTTTCTTTTTAATAACAAATGGACCAAGATATTCAGGAGCTAGTTTTCCACTATAATGTTTTGTGGCATCAGACAAGGTTTTATTCTTGCGCCATACTTTCTGATTAACTATGTATTGAACTGGCCGTCTTCTTAAATTGTAACGATGAGTATTCTTCTCACGAGAAGCCTGAATTCGTTGAGACACTTCTTTATATAGGTTTTTAAAGTTGTTATGACGATTCTGAATCATTTCATTTGCAGGAATCTGCTGATTTGCATTCAAGTTGACATTTTCTTCATAATCAGTACCAAAAAGTTTATGATCTCTTCCGAAATTTATAAAAGGTGGACTAAAATTCGTAGTTTCAGATCTTGATGTTCTAATGGCACAAGCAATGGCAGCTAGATTCTCATCCCAGGTTTTATGCTTGCCTTTGGATATATAAGAACGAATCATTGTCTTCAGAACTCTATTAACCGGTTCAGTCGGGTTTGCTCGAGGATAATAACTAGGAGTAAAGAACAGTCGTGTTTTATATGATTCACATAGAGCTTGAAATTCTTTGGATCTCCATTGTCGCAGGCTAAAAATTGTGTGGTACTATAACTTAAGAAGATACCTTCTTCAACAAATTTACAAAGTGATTTTGCCTTTGCGGATCTACAAAGAAACACAACAGTGTATTTACTAAAGTAGTCGGTGACCACGAGAAGATAACTATTCTGTGCTTTTGAATGAGGAAGTGGACCTACATAATCCAAACTTATAGCTTGCCACGTTGTCCCATGAGTCCAGGTTGAGGTTTTTGTTCGACCTTGTTTTGCGCACAAATCTGGCATGATCTAATATATTTCGTGATCAGCTTTGATCTTCGGCCAAAAGTAGCGTTCGCTGACATTCCAAAATGTTTTAAAGACACCCATGTGTCCCGCAGCTGGCAAGTCATGACACCTTTTTAATATTTTTGCCTTTTTATCTTTAGGAACCACTAATTTCCAGGAACTGGCAGTACCTGCTAGTTCAGCATATTGAGTTCTTACATGCTTGTTTGTTGTTGTTTCCATTCGCCAAGAGGCAAATTTATCTGGATGTTTTTCTAATGTCAAAAACATATTCTTATACCACTTATCTTTAGTTTTACTAAAATTTGAAAAAGTAGATGTAATCTCAGTCTGAATTTCATCAACATTAACAGATTCATTTTCATTATTCGGTACAGATCTCGATAGGAAATCAGGAATAACATGTTCTTTTCCTTTTCTATGGATTAATTGGAAGTCATAGGGTTGTAATCGCAAACACCAGCGTGCTAAACGACCTTGTGGATCTTTTAGATTTTGTAAATATAGCAGTGAATGATGGTCAGTAATAACTTTGAAGAGTACCCCTTCCAGGTAGTGTCTTAATTTCTCCACACTCCAAATCACAGCAAGACATTCTTTTTCGGTGACAGTATACTTCATTTCTTGTCGAGTAAGTGATCGTGACAAATAACAGATGACCGTCTTCAAATTCCTGAGATAACACTGCTCCAAGTCCAAAATACGATGCATCTGTTTGCAAGATGAAAGTTTTAGTGAAATCTGGACATGATATAACTGGTGCTGTAACAAGTATCTCATTTCATTGAAAGATTTCTGACATTCATCAGTCCACGACCATTTTGCATTTTTCTGGGTCAAATTGTTTATTGGTGCCATAATAGATGAAAAATTTGAAATGAAACGTCTATACCAAGAGGCAGTTTCGGCGAATCTCCTAATTTCATGAATATTTTTAGGGGGTGGAATGTTAACTATTGCTTCTACTTTATTATGATTTCATCTTAGGCCCTGTAAGTTGACTAGGTAACTCAGGTACTCGAGTTCTTTTTTGCAAAAGAAACATTTCTTTCTTGAAATCATAAGTCCTGCGTTTCGCAATCTATCAAGTATAATTTCTAAGATTCTTAAATGTTCATCAAAATCATGTGAGGTCAATATAATGTCGTCAACGTATACCATGACTTTATCTTCTAAATCATAACCTAGAACTTGATCTACAATACGTTGCCAAGTTGCAGGAGAGTTGCATAAGCCAAAAGGCATCCTAGTAAACTGATATAATTGGCATCCAGGAACTGTAAACGCGGTGTACTCTTTTGATTTTTCACTTAAAGGAACTTGCCAGAAAGCTGATTTAATGTCGATAGAACTTAAATAACCAGCATCTCTAAGTCGGTCTAAAATTGAGGATATGTAAGGTAGAGCATAACTATCTTTCTTTCTTCTAATTTCTTAAATATTTCGAATCCTGGTAATCCAATGATAGTTCTAGATGCTCCCGAATCGAGTAAACCTTTGATAGGATATCCCATTATTGAGACTTCTAAAAGTGGTCTTTGATCACCTGAAGATTGACCTATAATAAAGTCTAAGAGAATTTTATGAGGATTGTTTTCTGCGCTGATGGTCGATAAATCTATAACATTGGAAGAAATCTTACGACCTATTGACTCTTCCCGGTGTCGTTTCCCGGAAATTTATTACATTTAGGACAAGTACTAGTACTTACTTCTGGAGTTCCACAGCAGTAACAGTGTAGAGTTTTAGGTTTGGTACAATTTCTAATTAAATGACCAGTTTCCTTGCAATTCCAGCATACTGCTCTATTACTTACAAGAGGTCTAGCTAAAGGTTGATTATTAGAATTATTAAAGGAACTAACGGCGTCTATATTAGCCTTAGCATCAATTTCAGATACATCAGTAGTAGAAGAGGAGGCAGAAACATAGTAAAAGCTTGGTTCAACAAGTGAAGTTATATTTTTCTTAGAAGGAGCTACCTAAGTATCAGATCGGTATTTCTTAACCTCAATCTTTAGGCATTCATCTTCCAATTCTTCTATGAAATTCACTACTTGGATCCTTTCTCCATAATAGGGATGTAAATTTCTAACCATAATATCCAATCCAACATCAGAAGGAATACTGCCATAGCGATTAAATAAACTATTCATGTCTGTCAAATAACTGACAAAAGGTTCGCCTTCACCTTGTTTTCGGTCTAAGAGTTGTTTAAAAAGTCGAGATTTAGAATCAGCCTGTCCATAGTGTTTAACAAGAAGGTCACAAAGTCCTTTCCAATCTTGAAAACGAGATCGGTTTGATCTAAACCAATGTTCTCCTTTACCTGCGAATAAGTCTATTGCTGATTCAAAAAGTTGTAATTCTGAAACATTTCGGCAATTCTTAGTTCTTCAACTCTTTCTAGGAAGCTATATACAGAGAGTTGTTTAGTATTTCCACTAAAACGGATTTCCCATTTATCAGTTTTTGGATCTTTAGTAAATGGTTGCTGTTGTACTACTACTTGAGAAGTCGAAGGTTTATTTATTAAGGAACTTCTCCGAGTGGATCTATTTACAACGGATTCTTTATTCGGATGATCTGAGCTTTCAGATTCCGCATCACTATCCTGTGAATCATCTTCTTCAGTTAAGATAGTGTTCTCCAAAATTGCACTTAAATTTGGATCTCGTTTAGTACATTTTTCTAATCGATCCATCATACTCAGTATTTCAAAAAGCATTGCTGACTTTATTTTTACTTCATCTTCAGTTAATTTATCATTGGGCATAAAAGGTTAAGCCTATTTAAAAAATGAACCGGTCTAGATTGTAGACGGTTAAATTTCTTTCGCACTTTATCACCATCTTTGCCAACAAAACATTTCATGAGGCCGGAAATTTCAGTTATACATTCTGGTATATATTTCCGCCCATCCTCAAAAATAAATTCGTATTTATGAGTGGAAAATGATTTATTTTTCTTTTCCAAATTTAAAAGTGGTTGGAGAATTGATTTTAGTCTATCAACTGTGACATCTTCAGTAGGCATACCACGATAGTTTAGTTCCCATTGAAGCTCTTGTTTTCTCAAACAGTCTACTTTCATTTTATAATCCATTTTATAATTCACAAAAAAAAACTTTGCCAAGTCACAAGCACTAAGAAAACTTCAAAAAACTTAAGTGTGTAAGCTTCACTTATAACGAAACAAAAGAAAATCTCTTAAAAAAAAAGAAATGAATAAATAAATAAATCGAAAGCTAAAGCTTCTAGCCCGCTTTTCTAGTGACCAGCTAAATACTAGTATCCACTGCGCATAAAAATTTTAACTGCGTATCGGTGTTTGACAAAATTAGTGACTTGCGCATGTATATAAAAAAAAATCTAAATCTTTTGCAAATCAATTTAGAATCAATTAAATGAAATTATTAAACGGATACAGCTTAAAAAAAATAAAAACAAAAAAAAGTTTTGTTTTTAAAAAAAGGCAAAGATAAAACTCGTACTATGAGTTCAAAACTTCTTCGTTACTGATTCTTTACAATAATATAATATAACTAAATCAAAATGTTCAGTAAACAAATAACCTGTAAAAAAAATCATAATGCGCAAATGGCAGATAAGAGTAAAAATAAAAAAACAGAGGTTCGTAAGTAAAATTAAAAAAAAAAATTGGACAAAAATACAGTCAAGGTAAGATCCAGTCTACTGCGCATGAGCACCTAGTTACTGCACAAGGCGTATATAATCAAGTCAAGATTTGAAAACCAACTTTCATGTCAAAACAAAATCAACAAAAGCCAAAATTTAAAGAAAATATCTATTATAAAAAAATTATTACTGCGCATGTTTCTGCGCAGGTTAAACTAAATAGGCCATGCCCCACGTTGGGCGCCAATTTTGCCACGCGCATTTATTGCATTACCAAGATAGTTAATAAATTAAAAATATTTAATATATTATTAAATATTTTAAAATAATCTAATAAATCATTCTACTGTATCTTGCATTAAGGCTGCTGACGCGAGCAAAGGGTGTGCTCGTATGCTCAGAGATCCGGAGCTTTGGGGTGGGTTAAAGCAAAATAATAAATTAAATAAATTTAATTTAATTATAAAATAATCAGATGATCTCGAATAATGGACGCCAGGAAGTAGCAAGCCTTCTCCAACCTCTCGATCAACTGAGAACCTTAGTGCACACAGCAAAATGACAACATCAAAATATTTATACCACAAGATAGCATTGGGGTTTTATAAATAATTAAAAATACTGAAAGTTGGTTTTACAAAATTTAATGAAAATCAAAGTTAATTCAATGATACATGGCGGAATACAATTTACTAGGTTTGCACATTATCATGTAAGATAATTAAAGAGAATTAATAAATTTATACTCCGAAGTAGCCAAGTGCTACATATAATAATAATAAGAAAATAAGATTATTCAAATTATGGATACATTAGAAGTGCAAACTCAGTGTCCTTAATAAACCTGATTAGTAACTAGTGTCCTTATCGGAGGCGAGGTTACCCAATAAAAAATGATTTTTTTTATCTGCGCATGACTCGGACCGCATAAATACAAATTAAACAATAATTAATTGTATAGGTAATTAATAAACAAATTAATATCTATAATTAAAACAGAAAATATATCCAATTAGGTAACATGACCTAATAAAATAAATAAGGGAATGAAGGTATTACGTAAGTAATCAAAGGAAAGTTACTCTTGCCTTAACCGAAGTTAATTCACTAAAACCGAAGTAATTTATGAATGCAAGATATAACTAAAATTAACCGAAGTTAATTATTAACAAGGAAGGTACATAACCGAAGTAATTCAATACCAATATATCTACAATCGAGGTAAGGTAAATATCTACAATCGAGTAAACCGAAGTACACTACTAATAAAGGTAAGGTAAACGTAAGCATACCCGAAGTTATCTATCAAATGAAGGTAAGGTAAGGTAAGTAAATAAATCAAATGAAGGTAAGGTAAACGTAAATAAATAAATTGACAGTAATCAGGTAATTTTTCCTACTCCAGGTAACCATCAAACCTGTCCAATCACAGTTCAGGTAGGCTACCACAGAACCAAGAGGTAGCAGTATATATGACTTAGTAGAAATTCATGAGTTGATCCATGAACCTGTCTAACACAATGTTGAACCGCCCAAATTGCGTGAATCCTCAAAGAAAACGATTGACCCGTACTAAGAAATTGTTGTCCCGTACTAAGAAAAGCGTGGACCCAAGAAAACGGATAATCTGTTCCAAGAAATGGTTGACCCGTCCAAGAAATGATTTCTGACCCGTACTAAATACTCTGCAAAGCAAAAGCCTTACTTAATATGGCATAAAGCTATAAAATAATACCACACAATATCAAGTTCAACAAAAGTCTACGGTAAAATTACCAGCACACGCACGCTGATAATCTAGGGAAATTACCAGATCCACGGAAAAGTTACCAGAAATACAAAACAAATTACCAGGAACCAAGCCCCTAGGACCACCCTTCTAGTAAATTAAAAATAAGAAAAATATAGTAAAGTAAACATCCAGATCATGAAACCAGAACAATGGACAGAACACTATAAGGGACTGCTGCCGGAGAGGAGACCCAAATATTTGGCAGCCTCTCGGAGGAGAGACATAGAAGTACATGAAGAGGAGGTACTCATCGAAAAAGAAATGATAAGGAATAGTATTATAAAGCTTAAATCCGGAAAAGCTAGCGGACCTGAGGGAATATATGCTGAAATGCTCAAATATGGATCAGAGAAACTACTCGAAAATCTCACATATATTATCAATCAATGCATAAACGGACATCCAGTACCTGATGATTGGAAAATTGCATTCATATCCTTAATACATAAAAAAGGAAACAAACTGGATTGCAACAATTACAGAGGAATTTCAGTAACCAGTACTCTAAGTAGATTGTACGGTAGGATTCTTAGAGATCTAATTGAGAATGATTTTCATGAACAAGAAGAACAAGAGCAAAGTGGGTTTTGTGCAGGCAGATCTTGTAGTGATAATGTTTTTTGTCTTAAACAAGTAACTGAGAAAAGGAGCGCCGGAAATATAGAGACTCATGTTACCTTTGTGGACCTACAAAAAGCATATGATACCGTTCCGGTAGAAAAATTATGGACAGTGTTAGAGCAGACTAATATCAATCATACATACATAAACGCGATAAAAGAACTACACAAAGGCTCAAAATCTTAAATTAAAATTGGAAATCGACTTTCAAAAGAATTCCTGGTAACAAAAGGCTTAAGACAGGGATGTTGTATTTCTCCAACTCTTTTTAAAATATATATCGCAGTAGCTCTAAAAAACTGGAAACGCAAATTACACGGCATGGGAATACAACTTAACGACCGATTTACCATATACACACTACAGTTTGCTGACGACCAAGTAATTGTAGCTAATGATAAAGAAGACATGGAGTATATGATGAGAAAGTTAACGGAAGAATACCAAAAGTGGGGTTAACAGTGAACGTGGACAAGACACAGTACTTATGTATTGGAAACGAATCAAGTGAATTAGAACTAGAAAAGGGATAAATAATATCTCCATGTAATGAGTATGTATACTTGGGTGTCATATTTGATCAGACGGGAACAGACTGTAAAGAACTGGAAAAAAGAATAGTAAAAGCAAAAAAGGTTATTGGTTGTCTTAACAGTATTTTATGGAGCAGAGAGATAAAAAATAATGTAAAATTTAACATATATGAAACAATGGTGTATGGAATAGGGACTTGTCGTGTAACAGAAAAATACAAAGCAAAAATGGAAAGTATCGGAATGGATGCAATAAGAAGATCAATGAGAATATCTTGAACAGATCATATAAGAAATGAGATGAGAAGCATAACGGATGACATCACTAAAAGGCATCTGATATGGTACGGCCATGTACAACGGATGAACGACGAAAGATTACCAAAGCAAGTCCCAGAATGACAACCAATAGGGCGCAGAAAAAGAGGGCATCCTAAACTGGAATGGCAACAGTCAATCCAAAGATCAATGAGTCAAAAAAATCTGACGGAAGATGACTGTCAGGATCGAAGGAGGTGGATAATAGGCGTCGGACAACGTAGAAAAACGTTCTAAACCGACATAGTAGTAGTAGAAAAATATACAAATAACTAGATATAACGTACATATTAATAAAATATATATATAAAAGAAAGTAATAAAATTAGTTAGTTACCTCTTATGATGTTACGAGGGTCACTGTCAAGCCTCGATGTACATGGCAACAAGGGCAGGAGAGGCCGGTGCCAATAAATCCTCCTCAGGAGAATATCTTAGTGCCAAACCAAATAAATCCATCACTAACGCAATCAAATAAATAGCACTTCGATAAATTGGAATAATAATTTTTGATCCCTTTCGGAAGCCGCAGCTACGGCATAAAAAAAATTAATAATTCACTAAGATGGCGACCCGCTACCCCTCGGACTTGAAAAGTTAAAGTGAAATTTCGTCACCGGAAAGAATTGATCCAGTCCCACGCTTTGTGTTCGTTTGAAACCAGAAAAATTCCTTGGCTTCCCCTCTCTCTCTGACCAATGGAACATTTTACTCGAATAACAGAAGAGTGAGTTTCGTGAAACAATTGACTGCAGTGCAATCTGTCACATAGACCACTGAAAATACGTCACTTTGCCAGGTTGACTAAATGTACAGGTCAAAATTCCTGTACTCAAGGCATTGATTAAAATCGCAATCACTTAAAACCCAACTAATAGAACGTAAAATACAAAATCAAACCAAAATATTATAAATACATCTAAAACTTAACCCATATCTAGGTTTTCTAGTTGCAGAATTACCTATCCAAGAGAGAGAAAAGTACACCTTATAAAAAGATAGAGAAGGAAAAAGAAGATACGTAAGTCCTTATACGACTACTTTTAATTACAACCGACAACACTGCACTGTTCTGACGTTTACCGCACAAAAATCATAGAAAAATACGCAGATGATAAATTTTTGTACTGTGTCAACAAAGATGATTTTTCAAAGTTTACCAAATCAATCGAGAAAATTGTTGCTGTTTTTGTGTTGCATAATGAACAGTCACGACCATCCCACATTATTGGTGAAGCTAGGATCAAACAGGGAGAACGTGGAAAAACCACTCAAAGGTAGGGTGTTTATTACTAGGTAAAAATAGATGCATTACCACTAATACAAATAAACATATAAACAACATGACAGTCTCTCAGGCCGAGAAAGTATCAAAAAAAATTTAACAAACTAACAAAAATGATAGACGGATAGAGAGAAGAAAACTTATGTACAAAACTTAACGTATCTTAAAACTAATGGTCTAATTATTGCATTTTAGGTACGCAGAAGTCCCTAAAGGAAGTAGAATAATTATAACCAATTCCAAGAGATAGAAAGGAATAACGTAGCAAAAGTATCATCTCAGCATAGATGGCAAAAGGTGAGACAGTAGTGCATTATTTACAATAATAAGTTAAAAGAAAGATTGTGTCAACCTTTCTAGACATAAAAATAATTAAATCAGACATAAAAGTAATTAAACTGTATTTTTAGGTAAGAAACTGCAAAACAGACAAATCGTGAACTCCCTGGAAGTCCAAAGAGATTACAATAAACCAAAAAAAATGCCTATTCCACTGGAATTAGAGTGTTCTAAATTACTTTACTAATAGAGCATTATATAATTATTATTTTTTGTGATTTTAATACATTTCCTGAGTTTTCTTACTAAATTAGGTTGTTTTATTTAATTTAAAATGAGCTAAAATTATATAATAAACAAAAGCTATGAGCACCATTATTAAACAGTGATCTTTAAACTCAAAACGCTATAGAAAAAGATTAAAAGGGTCAAAAACGTGAAAGATCATTAACATTTCAAAAAAATTGTAGCATGTCACAGTGGAAAAATTGACACGTTACACACTCTGTAATAAATTTAATACTTACTAAGCCAAGAATCATTAAAAAACTAATAAATAATCTATGTGTTATAGTAACATTTCGTTTATGTTTTTATGTTTGGAAAACCCGTCTGAAATGCTTCTTAAACATTATCACTTTCAATACTCTGTATTTCAAAAACTGGAAATTAATTTAAGTTTGGCCTATGAGAACTTCTGATGAGCAAGGTTTGATCTACAGCATACTACAGCTTGTTTACTAATATTTACTTAAACACCCTGTAGATAATGTTTTAAAAGTACAAATTAAGAATAATAAATAAATCGTAAATACTTGTTATAGTAACATTGCGTTTATGTTTGGAAAACCCATCTAAAGAGCTATTATGCTTCATGGACATTCTTACTTTCAACACCCTGTATTTCCAAAACTGGTCAATAATTTAAGTTAAGCCCATGAGAACTTCTGATAAGCAAGGTTTAATCTACAACATACTAAAGCTTGTTTCTCATTAAAACTTTCGACTAATATTTACTTAAAGACCCTATAGATAATATTGTAAAAATACAGATTAAAAATAGAAAATAAATCGTAAACATATGTAATAGTAACATTGTAATAGAGGTATTCGCAGTCGTAATAATTTAAAACTTAATTCTAGAAACCTTACAAATAGTTACATATTTATTATTTTCGCAACTTATGTGAGCAATTTCAGATCACATAACAGATCTTATCCTCAGTCTTTTCCAAATTTTCACGCGATAACAAGAATAAACTAGGTAGGGGTAGCAATCTAAATGAAGGACGTACTTAATCTTTCGAGTAAAATTTTATACAGGATCGAATTTACCAAAAAAAATATTTTGCATATATATAGAGTAAGTATATTTTTAAGAATTAATCGTATAATTTAATTTCAATTTTGATATATCGTCGCTTAAAAAACAATACCTCGTATCTCCGTTTTTGTCTGAAATTGAGATTATTTCTTAAAATTAATACTCGCTCTTGTATCCAATAGTTACCAATTACCCTTATGTCCAAGGTTAATATTAACACCTTAAATAAAATGTAGCTATGAATCAGTTCTTTGGTCTCCTGTAAAATTGTTGTTTGGGAGATACGAGGTATTGTTTCTGAAGCTACGATATATTGTCAAATATTTAGATAATCTTTAATATTTTTTTAATAGTTCCTAAATATTGCATTTTTAAATTTCTTTAGAAAACCAATCATATTGTATGTATAGTGGCGGCTTTATTTTACTTAATAGACATCTGAACCCTGAAGGGGAAAAAAACTAGACATATCCCAAAAAAAAATAACCCCAAAGTTAAATTCTATCCGCCTGGGAAAACAGAGTCTATTAAAACTAAAAAACAAAGGAAAAAATCGGCAACACGCTAGAAGCTTACCTTCTGTAATTCTGTAGCAGTCTCAAAATTGCACTGGCGGTCGCGGCCCTTTCTTGCGACTGGAATTTCGGTCTTCAACCCAAAAACACGTGTGACTTCTTACAGTTTTTTTGTCGGAAGTGATTTCTTCATTCCCCTCTCACACACAGGGTAGCGCTTCAAACTCCCAGCGTGAGCAAAAAACGCGCATGATTTTACCAAAATGATCAGGTGATCAAAAAGAAAATAACTTTCAACAAAGAGTGAAATTATCACCTGATCGGAATTTTTCCCAAACAGGACTTTCTTTTTTGAAGGTTTTTGCAGAAAGCCCAAAAATATCAAAACAAACTTTAAGGTTAGGTTTTCCAAAACATTCAAAAAAAACAATAAAGAAAAATAACTGGCCGCATTAAACATTCCGCCCACCATAAAAATTCCCAATTTTTATAGAAAAACCCAAAACTAAAAAATCTAAAAAAAAGAAGGTTATTCAATTACCCAAAGGGTCTAAACAATAGATTAGCATTTTTGCAACAATAATTTTATCGCAATAACTATGGACGTCATACTTAACATAATTCAAATAAGCATGATTCACAGTACACAAGGCTTTGAAGGTTGGTTACTGGCTGGGTAACGGACATACCTTCACCAAACTACGGTTAAGTAATCCTTTCGCGGTTTTTACTTGCACGACACGGGGGATTCTATCTGGACTCTATCTCTATTTTTTTCAATTTTACCGAGTGACCATTTCAATGGGGGTAGGTTTTCGTCTTTCAACGCTACTAATGTTCCAACTTTTGGAGGGTTATCGGGGGTATTCCATCTTTCGCGTTGTTGCAACGACTGTAAATACTCCATATGCCAGCGGCGCCAAAAATGCTGCTGGATCTGCTGAACAAGCTGCCAGCGATGGAGACGGTTTAACTTAACATTGGTTAAGTCTTCATCGGGAGAGGCTGTCAAGGGTTCCAAAGTGAGGAAATGTCCAGGAGTAAGACTTTGAAAGTCATGAGGATCAGGGCTCATACTACACAATGGTCGACTATATAAAATAGCCTCAATCTGAACCAATACAGTCATCAACTCTTTAAAGGTTAGGATTTGATGCCCCACAATTCTCTTCAGATGAGTTTTCGTGGACTTTACCCCAGACTCATGGAGTCCACCAAAATGCGGACTGGCGGGTGGATTAAAACACCACTTAACCACTAAAGTCTCAGCAGCTTGCTGACAATAGGACACAAGGAGGTTATTTGCCCCAACAAAATTAGTTCCCTGGTCACTGTGGAGGGCAGCACATCTGCCACGTCTACCAACAAATCGGCGGAGGGCAGCCAAAAATGCATCAGTGGACAAATCAGAGACAGCCTCCAGGTGAACGGCCTTTGTTGGGAAACAAACAAAAATACACCCATAAGCCTTTTGACTTTTTACACCACGACGCTTGGTTAACGTGATGGAGAATGGACCCATAAAATCTACACTGGGTTTTTGAGTTTTACGAGGACCATCAATACCACCAAGGAGTATCCAACCAAATATTGAATTAATGGCACAAGGTCCTCCATTTTCTCCTTTTTTAAAGCCAGGCACAAGTATCTGACCAAACAAATCAACACCAATCAAAAGGTCTACACTACTAGGTTGTCCAAAATTAGGATCTGCAAAATCTAAATCTTTTAGGTATGGCCACTGGGGTTGGGGGGACCTGGCAGTAGGGATAAAATGCTGGCTAGCCGACTGGCGATCATGAGTGATAAAAATCTTTTTGTACCCCAGGTGAGTACTAATCTCACCGGTAGTTCAGACCGGGTTAAAGCCCTGGTTGCTGCCGCTGGCCCCATGAATTCTGGGGCGGGCCAATCACTCATTAACCCTCACCGAGGAGGTAAAAACTCCGAAGGAGAAGCAGTGCCGAATAGGCCTGCAAGATCCAACCAACAAAGGAGTGCCGAAGAGGCCCCTATGGAGCTGGAGGTCATACCAACTCCCGCTCCAACTCCATCACCAGATCTTGAGTGGAAAAATCAACTGCTCAAAAGCGACGGTGACACCACTGACAAGGGCTCCAATATGAATGCCCGAACTCAGAACATACAAAACCAAAAGTTGTTTGGATCATGGCAGGTGCACAACAACGAGAACATCAAGGCCGGCACTTGATACAAGTAAATCTACGCCATACCAAGACAGCAACGTACACTCTTGGTGGAGTTTTCAAGCAGCAGAGGCTGGACATTGCCCTGTTGCAAGAACCGTAGCTATCAAGTACGAACCAAGTAGCTGGACTTAGCCGAACTCTTGGTAACATCATCACACATAACTCAGGTATTAGACCACGAGCATCTATTCTTATAAGAAAAGATATTAACTACTTTGTCCTCTCAGATTTCTGTACCGATGACCTAGTAGCGCTACGATTAATCGTCCCCGGTGAGCAAGGCATGACAGAACTAGTCGTCTGCTCAGCATATTTTCCGGGTGACAGAGAGCACCACTGCCTCCCACTGCAGAGGCAGCTAACCTGATTGCATACTGCAAAGAGAGGAACGTACAGCTCATCCTGGGCTGTGATGCGAACGCGCACCACACAGTATGGGGCAGCACAGACATCAACAGAAGGGGTGAGCATCTGTTCCACTACATTATAGGGGAGGGGCTTTTTGTAAATAATGTTGGCTCCAAACCAACCTTTGTCGGTCAAAATAGGGCAGAGGTACTAGATCTAACAATAAGCACAAAACTAATTACCACTAAGATCACTGACTGGAGGATTACAGATGAGCCCTCTCTGTCAGACCACAATCATATACAATTCACCGTCGGTATGGGATCTACAAAAACAATTAAATACAGAGACCCAAAAAGCACAGATTGGAGTGGATATGTCAGATCCCTCCAAAAACAACTAAGGGAGGCTATTATAACCGTGTATCACGAAAATTCCCCTCTTAAAACCAAAACTGATAATCGCGGTATGTCTTGGTGGAACAATTCTTTGTTCAAAAAAAGAAAAAAGGTTAGACGCCTATTTAATCGGGCAAAGGAGACGGGCAACTGGGAAAGCTACCGTGCCTCCCTCAACGAATATAACAAAAAAATCATAAGTGCCAAAAGAGAGTCATGGAGGAGGTTCTGTCATGGGCTCACAAAGCTTCCTGACACAACTCGAATCCATAAAATTCTGTCTAAAGAGCCAGCAAACAAACTTGGCGCAATAAAGCTCTCTGATGGCACCTTCACAAAATCTGAAAGGGAATCCCTGGAGGTACTGGCAGAGCATCATTTCCCAGGAAGCACACTCCTTGAAAACGGGAATATTCCTGAGCAATTGACCCATGGACATCGCCCAAAACAGGCGGATTGGAAAATTGCAAAAGAAATTATCAACGCAATGCGATAAAAATGGCGTTCACGTCTTTTGAACCATACAAATCACCGGGCCTAGATGGTATTCTTCCAGTGCTAGTACAAAAAGGCTTGGAAGTGCTAGTAGTACTTTGCCTAGTGAAACTGTATAGAGCCAGCCTAGCATGGAATTATATTCCAACCAGCTGGACTAAAGTTAAGGTAGTTTACATACCTAAGGCGGGTCGGGCATACTCCAAAATCGCTTCGACCCATAAGCCTTACCTCATTTCTGTTAAAAGGCTTGGAAAAGATAATAGACGCAAATATCAGAGGTGGCGCCTTAATGGCCCACCCGCTCAATGCAAACCAATATGCATACCAAGCAGGGAAGTCAACAGAACTAGCTTTAAACAACCTTGTTGGAAAAATCAAGGAAACCCTCGATGCAAAAGGCATCGCAGTAGGTGTTTTTCTTGATATAGAAGGAGCATTTAACAATGCACTACCCAATTCCCTCTTTGAATCAGGGTGCGCCCGAGGAATAAAATCTACCGTCACGGGATTCATCAGGTGCACACTCGAGAATCGAGTGATTGAAACAACTCTTAACGATGAGATGGTAAGCTTCAGAGCTGCTAAAGGCTGTCCACAAGGAGGAGTTTTGTCTCCCCTCCTGTGGTCTCTACTGGTCGATGATCTTCTTGCCATCTTGGTATCGCTGGATGTAGAGGTATTGGGATACGCAGATGACGTAGGAGCAATCATTAGAGACATTCCAGAGAGTGAATTCTCTGGAAAGATACAAGAAGTAATAAACACGGTGAAAGACTGGTGTGACAGGGAACAGATGTCTGTAAATCCCAGCAAAACAGTAACTATACCGTTCACTCGTAAAAGAAAGCTTGATTTCCTGACTCCTCCGGAGCTTAACGGTGAAATAATTCAATTTGCATCAGACGGGAAATACCTAGGGTCACTCTAGATAAAGCTCTTACCTGGAATGCCCATATGGAAAAAGTAACCCGCAAAGCCACACTGTCCTTATGGACGTGCAAAAGAATTTGCGTAAAAACCTGGGGCACTAGCCCCAAACAAATGTATTGGCTGTATATAACAGTCATCAGACCAATGATTGCGTATGGCGCAATAGTCTGGTTCGAGAAGGGACATCAAAGAACCTCAAGGGCCAAACTAACCAGCTTACAACGATAAGCCAGTCTTGCCATATGTGGTGCAATGAGCTCTAGCCCATCGACTGCGCTTGAATGCTTACTAAACTTACCTCCGCTTCACATTTTCTTAGAGGCGGAGGCACGAAGAGCAACATACAGAATAAGAGCCAACCACCTGGATGGCAGGGCAAACAAAGTGATATCAACAGCCCTAATAAGGGAACAAGAGTTGGATGCAACTCTAGGAATGATATCCGACGTCATGTCCAACACGGTGTACAGCAGAAAGCTATACAACATTATCCTCCCGGAGAGGGAGGACTGGTTAAAGAACAGGACCAATTTTTCAAATAACGATAGCTTCTGGTATACCGACGGATCCAAAATGCCTTCGGGCGTTGGATCTGGAGTTGTTAGTATTCAAGAATAAGTCGAGATTAAACATAGTCTCGGCCAATTGGCTACTATATTTCAGGCCGAACTCGTAGCCATTGAACTGTATGCCCGGTGGATTACTGACCACGAATGGACCAACAAGACAATAAAAATCTTCTCCGACAGTCAAGCAGCCTTAAGAGCGCTTGATTCCTATACGGTCTCATCGAGAACCGTGAGGAGCTGTAAAGATTCGCTGAATGCGCTTGGTAGCGCTAACAATGTATCATTAGTATGGATACCAGGGCATTCTGGGCACGAGGGAAATGAGGCCGCAGACCTAGCAGCGAGGGAAGCGGCATCTGGCGAGTTTTTAGGCCCCGAGCCAGCCCTGGGGATATCATACAATGCTGCTAAATCAACCATATTAAAATGGATGGAGAATAGCTTCCAACAATACTGGATAAATATACCAGAACTGGCTCACTCTAAAGAGTTCATTAAAGGACCTTGTAGAAACAGAGCCAGGAACATTATTGGACTTACCAGACAGGAGATACCTATAGTGACTGGTCTTTATACGGGTCCCTGTCGACTGAGAGTGCCCATGCACAGAATGGGACTAACAGAAGAGACCGAATGTAGACTCTGTATGGAGGATGACGAAACAGTCAGACAAGTACTGTGCGAATGTCCGGCTATTGCACGTTTACGTCAGTATAATTTCGGTAAACCTCAGATCGACTCAGAAGATCTGAACAGTGTCTCACCAAAACTGGCCGGCCTTTTTGGAGGATTAGGCATACAGTGGTGAGAAACCACTCAAAAGTGAGCCACAATAGAACTGGTGGTCGCAGTGGAAGGGCTGCAAGGCCCACTCACATATGAATCATCATCATCACTGAATAGAATCATATTCTACAACAGTCACAGGTATGGTTCCACATATTTTAGGAATAAGAATGGCATCACAGGAAAACAAACTCTCAGGAAACTTGGCGGAGCCTATTTTCAATGACCATTTGAAGTACTAGAAATCATGCCATTTATTCCCTTAATAGGAGTTCTATTCGGAGCTACTTTAAGTCCTAACATTTTAACAAAGTGACGGTTACATAGGGCGCTTCACTAGCGGAATCTAAAATTGCCCGGCAAGACACAAACTTTTTGTTGCCATCTACAACTAAAACTTCGGCAGTTGCAAAAAGGACAGGTCTCCTCTTACGAGGTTCAAAATGGTTGCTACTGGGTGTAGCGGTACACAATGCCTGTTGGGCACCTTCGCTATTAGGTATACGGGGGGTCTCCCCTGGACGATCAACTTGGGGGCTCGGAGAGCTTTTCACAAAGTGCAACAGGGAATGGTGAAGACCCTGGCACTGACGACACGTGGCATTTGTAGGGCATTGAGATACACCATGTTTGCCAAAGCAGTTAAAACACAATCGTTCACGCTTAACAAATTGATGGCGTTGACCTACTTCTAATTCCAGAAATCTGGTACACTTCACAAGGGGGTGGTAGGGCTGTTGCTGGCAATAAACTGTAACGGTTTTTTGTTACAAACCAAAATGCTCTCGGTAGCTCAGCTGGGACTGAGGTCGTGGTGTTCACCTCAAAAAAACTCAACAATATTCATGTGAAATAAATTAACTTTCTTTTGCCTAAAGAGCGCCAATACAAGTTTAAAAGTAAAATAGAAAGAATGTATCGAGATCTTAGTGAACCTCGTATTATTCACTAAGTATTAATAAAGATGGTGAATGTTTGATTAAAACGCAAAAGGTTTTTAAAAAAATAGTCTCTATTTTTTTTTATCAGCAAACGACTTGCAAGAAGGAAATTTACAAAAAAATAAATATATAAGGATCTTTTAACCTAAATACTTAATTATATAGCTATCGATTAAAAATTTATTTTTATTATCTCAAGAATGTAATTTAATTTCTATTTATAAAGAGTTGGTTTTTTATTTCAATAAAAGAATTTATCTTCTTATTTTATGTTAATAAAAAGTAAGAAGAAAATACACGGACGATAAAATGAAGCCACACAAAAAAATTATCGAAGTACCTAAATAAAAAGTATGTACCTATTTGGCTAAAAACAAAAAAAAATATAATATATTTTTGGGACCTAAGAAAAATTAATACCTTGGGGGGGGTAAATGCGCATCTACTCAACAAGGGTGCATTGTTGCCAGATCTTAACAAGGGCAATAAATAGGTTTACCAAAAATATTAACAAATGATAATCAGTGCTATAAAAAAGAAATATATCACAGTTAAATAAAATGGTTAGTAAAAATAAGTATTAAATCTTATCTGCCAAATCCCACGCTGGAGGTTGAGTCCTCAAAAGATTTGAGTAGGTAGTGTGGTCGGTACTTCAACAAAACAGATTTCAAAACGGGACAGCAAAACAAAAAGAAAGCAGTAACATCGGCGTGTACAACATGGCTTTTACTTCAGTAAACAATTACGGGCTTCTGCTCAAAGTATGTGTGATGTACGGGCTTCAAAACATAAACGGATCCACGAAAACGAGCTCCATAAAATGTACGGGCTTCAAAACATATACGGGTCCACGAAAACCAGCTCCATAAAATGTACGGGCTTCAAAACATATACGGGTCCACGAAAACCAGCTCCATAAAATGGCCTAAAAAGGTCATTGTTGTCTTAGAAGTGCGTTTAAGTTTAATCAATTTTCAGAATAGTATTTTATGTTTCTTAAGTTTAATCAATTTTCATAATAGTATTTTATGTTTCTATAGAATTCAAAGTTTATGTTTTCAGCAAAAAGTCTAATAAAAAAATTAGGAAAACTCACCAGTAATGAACAATGGTCCATCTTTTTAATCACACCAGCATTTTTCACGAAACTAACTCTGTTACAAAACACTGTACAATTTCTGTAAGTTTTACAACATTTTGAGTAGCAGTTATGCTTGGTTAAAATAAGTTTTTAATATATTTTATTAGCACATATTATAACGGTGTTAAAATGCTCTCTGAAACACGCAAAAATCCTGCGATCTACCGAGTACAATCTATGGCAAAAACTAAGGTAGTTCGGTTACCATATAGAAGTTAAACTGCATCGAGAATCCGCATGTAGCTGACTCTCTCGGCTACGTGCATTTGAAAAGAGACGGCGGGTTTCCCTGACCGAACAAAGCAGCTTGGATCAGTCTGAATACAGCCGCGCGACGACGAAGTGGGGAACGTGCCGTAAAGCGACTCTAAACAACGCTTGTTGAAACAAATTTTATCATGAAGTACCGTGGTCCAGTGGACAAGGCGTCAAACGCTCACGCATCACAAGCAGCCACCGAAGGATCACTCCATCGACGATACTGTTTTTTTTTTAATGTGGATAATTCTTTGATTTATTTTTAGTTGTACAGGGTCCTACAAGTATTTTAATTTTTTTTGTTAAAAACGTTACTTGCTATTAGGGTTAAGAAAAAAAATCGTTACAAAACACAACCTTTATTACCAGACTGGCCTGTTCCAGTCAATAACACAGGATAGGGTGGTTTGCCACCCTTCCTAGGGGGTAGAGGAGGTGAGACCTCCTTCGGCTTATTCAAAAGAGAACTATTTTCCAAAGCCCGACAATTTTTCTCTAAGAATTTAAACAAATCTTTATAGGACGGGATTTCCTTATCACTATACTCAATCTCAAACTGAGTTTTCAATGGGGTATCAACCTGTTGCAAAAGCAGAAGCATTTTAGCAAAATCTAAAAGGTTTACATCATCATAGTTTGACAATGCTTCCAAATTTTCCCGGAAAGTGGACAACAATAACCTCAAATCATGTGGGTTGCTCGATTTTGCAGAAGGGGCTTGACAAATAGACGTCCAATAATTTGTTACCAAAAGTCTTTTATTATTAAAGCGTCTAATCATCGCATCGAATGCTACTCGATAATTATCCGAGGTTAGCGGTATGTTCCTAATTACAGATGTCAAAATGGGGTACCTCTATTCTTTTAATTTCAAGACCCCTGTCCACATTTACCAGGGAATGGTTCAAAATTGTCTGTGAGGCATCTTGGTAATCCTCCGGATAGAGCTCACGACAAATCGATCTAATTGTGTATCTCATTTCATCAAATTATTGCACTAAAGTTTCCTGACTTTCTTGTATCTGATCACTACTATCCAAGCTTATAATTTCAAAATGCAATGCATCGAATTGACTTACCAGAGACATTTTCCCATCTGGGTTTTAACTTTTTTGCCTTCTTTGCATTGCCCTGGGCTTCGACGGCTCTATTATAAGTTGTTTTTAATTTATTAAAAACACTTTTTTGTTTTAAAATTCTTGGATCAGACATTATAAAGCGCTTTTTATAAAAAAATAGGTTTTTTCGCGACAAATTGGCTATCAACACACCGGTACGGTTCGCTAAACAACGCGGCACTAATCTCGCGCTTAACGAAAGCAAAAAATGAAGGTAAATTTCGACGGATTTCACACAAACAAATTCGAAACCCGACGAATAATCAACAATTTTCTAACCTCGGAGGTAAACAAAACAACACGTGAAGTTGTGAGGTTAGAACACACAAACGTCAATGAAACGCCAGCCAGCAAGAAAAAAGAACGGGGACCCGGGCCGCTGCCAAATGTCGAATGGGGGTTTTTTTTATCGCCGCACGAGGTCATAAACCAAACTCAGGGCAACCAACCTTCAAAACCATGCAGACTCAAAAAAAAACACTGGGGTTGCTGCAAAAAAACTATAAAATTACCAATTTTTTAACACAAAAAACTGTAAAATCCAAAAAGCTTTTTCAAAACATAAGGGTATGAAGGACCAAATAGACATCTGAGCCCTGAAGGGGAGAAAAACTAGAGATATCCCAAAAAAAATAACCCCAAAGTTAAATTCGCCCCGCCTGGGAAAACAGAGTCTATTAAAACTAAAAAACACGTGTGACTTCTTTCAGTTTTTTGTCGGAAGTGATTTCTTCATTCCCCTGTCACACACAGGGTGGCGCGTCAAACTCCCAGCGTGAGCAAAAAAAGCGCATGATTTTACCAAAATGATCAGGTGATCAAAAAGAAAATAACTTTCAACAAAGAGAGAAATTATCACCTGATCAGAATTTTTTCCAAACAGGACTTTCTTTTTCGAAGGTTTTTGCTGAAAGCCCAAAAATATCAATAAAGAAAAATAACTGGCAGCATTAAACACTTAATGACTTCTTGAAGTATTCCACTTTGCGCACTATACTTACAACCTAAACTTTTTTTAAATTTAATTGATTATCAAAGAAATATTTCTAATGTTTTACGGATACCTTTTTGTCCGTAGGTTAGATGTCATTTTTAAATAAACATGATAAATAAATAAAAAAGAAATTTTTTCAAGCTGGCATAGAAAATCGTCAAGCGATTATTACACTTTCACCTTACAATAAATTTTGTTGGGGTAATTTTAATAAATTTTAGCTTTCTTGTAAAGACGTTTTCTTAAATATTCTTATATTAACTTTCCCTCTATTTGAACCGTGTAACCGGTGCTGGCGGCCTTTGCACGGTATGGACAATTCCGTTTAGAAACACAGGAATTCTTTTGAAAGTCGACTTCCAATTTTAATTTAAGATTTTGACCCATTGTATAGTTCTTTTATCGCTTTTATGTATATATGATTGATATTAGTTTGCTCTAACACTGTCCATAATTTTTCTACTGGGACGGTATCATATGCTTTTTGTAGGTCCACAAAGGTAACATGAGTCTCTATATTTCTGGCGCTCCTTTTCTCAATTACTTGTTTAAGACAAAAAACATTATCACTACAAGGTCTGCCTGCGCGAAACCCACTTTGCTCTTCTTCTTCTTGTTCATGAAAATCATTCTCTATTAGATCTCTAAGAATCCTACGGTACAATCTACTTAGAGTACTGGTTACTGAAATTCCTCTGTAATTGTTGCAATCCAGCTTGTTTCCTTTCTTATGTATTGAGGATATGAATGCAATTTTCCAATCATTAGGTACTGGATGTCCGTTTAAGCATTGGTTAACAGTATATGTGAGATTTTCGAGTAGTTTCTCTGATTTCAGCATATATTCCCCCAGGTCCGCTAGCTTTTCCGGATTTAAGCTTTTTAATATTATTCTTTCACATTTCTTTTTCGATGATTACTTCCTCTCCATGTACTTCTATGTCTCTTCTCGGAGAGGCTGCCAGATATTCTCTCCTCTCGTCTCCTGCAGCAGTCCCTTGTAGTGTTCTGTCCATTGTTCTGGTTTGATTATCTGGATGTTTACTTTTTCTTTTGTTGGGTTTTTTACTGTAGAAATGAATTTCCATACTTCAGAACTCTGCCTACCTCCGACGTGTGTATTTATGTCGTGGCACTTGCGCTCGAACATTTCATTTTTTTCTGTGCGTATCAAATTTCTTAGCTGTCTTTTGATTTCCCTGTAGATTTCTAGGTCTCTTTGCTCCTTGGTACTGAGCCATTTCAAGTATGTACGTTTTTTCTCTTTGACCATTTCCTGTATTTTGTCCGTCCACCACATCTTCCTGTTAATTCTATTATCATGGTACCCAACAGCTTCGTTGCTTGCTTCCTTCAAGCTTTTTATTATGTTTGTATATATCTCTTCAAATGAGCGATTTGTGTTTACTAATTTTTCATCTAATCGGTTCTGATATAATCTTTGAGTACTTTCGATTTCTAGACTTCTAAAGTTGTATTTTTGATTGTCTTTGATGCTTTCTAGGTTTTCATTTTCTCTAATACTTTCGTCCTTATTTGTTTTTCTTAAAGGGAATAATATTTATGCTTTTACCAGATGGTGGTCAGGTCCACAGGTAACACCACGAAGTGCTCGCACATCATACCACTTTAATTGCGAGTGTTGTCCACCAATAGCATAATCAATGATTGATTTAAGATATCTTGTTGGCTAAATCCAGGTATATCGATGAATATTCTTATGTTTAAAAAAACCATTTATTTTTAGGTTGTGGGTTTCACACAATTGCATCAGTCTTAAGCCATTATCATTTATTACTTCCTCTCCAAATGGTCCTATCACTTTGCTCTGGGTTTGCCTACCAGTTCGGCTATTAAAATCGCCAAGCATAATGATTTCTCTGGTATTACCGATTTTTGTGATAGTCTCATCAAGTTGATCAAAGAACATTTGTTTTGTAGCTACTCTTTCGTCATCTGATGGTGCGTAGACTGCTATTATGCTTATATTATGTCCAAGCATCTTCATGTTCACTTGAAGTATGTTTTCACCAATGCAATCGTAGTCTGTAATTTTATTCTTTAGATTTTTCTTTATTAACAAGGATACCCCTCTGGCTGCTCTTCTTTCTTTTGGGACTCCAGTGAATATATGAACAAAATTACCGTCACTATTCGTACCTCTTCCTTTCTTTTTTGTCTCAGTGAGTGCAATAATATACTGAAGAAATTGTAAAGGATGTAATTTTTTTCTAGATGATATTCGAGGCGCAATAACGTATATATCATACTGTTTTATAAGTTTATTGTTTAATATTTTGATATTTAAAGCTAAATGCATATTCTAATCTCAAAAATTATTTACAACAATTGAGTGAATTTGCATAAAGCTGTTCACCATATCTCCAGTAAAAATGAAAGAAATGGTGACTACTTTATACGGGTAGATGCAGTGGCGGTTTCTCCATAAGTGCACATATACACGTGCACTCCCAAATTTTACTTAAAAAAATATTAAGCTTTGATCATTCCTTAATTTAATTCATAATTACCCCAAAAGAAATTCACTAAAGACTGGAATATAATCTAGGAATGAATACCTGTTATGTATGTGTTTGTATTCGTGTTCAAACTCTCCATGGCTTTTATTTACTGGAACCAAATTCTATGCACCCTAGATGTTATGTCGCATGCTAATTACGAAATATAGAAATAGGGGACGACATATCCCAATAGAATTTTACAGTACATAGAATCTGAACCTTCCTTCGGCACAGCGCGTATACAAAAACCAGCCTCGATGCCACCCGCACCCCCGTGACGACCCCTGCATCATCGGATGGCGTTGCATGTTAGAGCAGATCACGGGCACTTGCGCTTAGTAGTTGTGTGTGAGAAGATTACTTTTCTTAGTATCGAGTAGACACTGATACTTCCTATTCAAGTATCAGATATTTTGTATTCGGTACTAAGTAATCATTATATTATCGGTAAATCCAATAAATACTGAGTAGAGTTGAAAAGAACTAAGTATGCAAAAAATAAAAATATTGATGTTTTACATGTTTGTAGTTTTTGAAGTGTAAACTTCTTTAGGTGCGTTAAGCAGTTTTTGTGGGTAGTGAATTCAACTGAGCCGTTAGGCTCGGCTATGTAACGCTCATTCGGGTGAAATCGGCTCGAGTCGACTAACTGTGAAAAACATTCAGCGAGCGATATGATGATGCAGATGAAGGCCAGTACACAGAAGAGTTCGGTTCGGTCCGCTTTGCAGAATATGTTATGGGCCAGTATTATTAATTTCACCTTGTTGAAGTTTACACTTCTGCCGTGTGTTCGTAAGCACACACCATTTTTTTTTATTACGAGAATGTACATATATTAATCTGGGGAATTTTGTTCAAAATCTGGCAACTTTTCAAATACATTCTGAGGAAAATACATTTCTGAGCCTGGCAACACTGCGCCAGATAAGCCGCCCCGCTAGACATAACATATCAACAGCTATTGAATCAAATAATCAAATATTTAAGTAAATAAATATCGGTCCAAATGATTACAAGTACTCCAAACTCGTTACTCATACGGCCGTTGTCGATATGATTGATACGAAAGTAACACTTCGGCTTCGGTCCCATTCGGGATTCGAGTAACGGGTATTTGGCGTCGAAGGATTCGATTACTTCGAATTCGTCCATGTATCAGATATTATTAAAGTATCGAGTAGATAGTATTTGCACACCACTAGCGCTTAGACAACTTGGCATTATCGGACGGGCGCGGGCGGTTTGTTTTGATTTCGACGATTTGGTATTTACGACAATGACGGAAGTTTCTAATTCTGATAGCATTAGCGTGCAATATTTAAAGACAATTGAATTTTCATATTTGCCATTAGAAGAGAAAATAAACTAGGTGTGAAAATGTATTATTTATTTATAAAAACAATAGTAATAGGTAGGTAACTAATATCTAACTAAATATCTCATTTTTCAATTATTTGCTTTAAATTATATGATATGACGGCCCTCTCGAAGGCCCAAAAAGTTAGCGTGGCACTCAAAAAAGGTTTTCGCCTGCGCCGCAATTTTTATTTTATTTTTTGCTGTGCACCCCCAAACCTGTTTATCACGCGTCGCCACTGGGTAGATGGTGAATCTTTTTACTTTGTACGGAAGTATTTAATTCAGTAAAACCTTCAGGAGAAATCTCAAAATATTCAGGAAAAGCATGGAGAACATGGGTAATGTTCTCACACCCTGTGCAGAGCAAGAGGTTTCCTGGCTGACCAGAAGTTGCTTCAAAACCTTCATCTTAAATATTATTTATTCTTTACCATATTTTTTTTAATGATAAAAGTGCTCTAGCATGCTTCAATGATTTCAGTATTTTATTTTGATGTTACTCTATAAATTAATTGATAATTATTTCTGATTTCTAAAATACTGTTGTATAACAAAAGAACTTGTTACTCATTTTTCAGGGGCCGCCAAATAAAAATTTAAAAAACTCAGTGTTTGAAATACATTCACTTTTTATTTTGCATCTTTAGATAAATATAAAAGTTTTAAAACTATATACATAAATTAGTATTATAATAAAACTGGTACCCATATTGATGATGATTCATATGGGAATGGGCCTTGCACCCCTCTAACTGCGACCACCATACGGCCTGTAATGTGGTTCGGTACAAATAGTAGTTGTTGGCGGGTGGGATATTTATTGAGTTATTCATGGAGTGCTTTTCTATTAAACATTATATTGCCCATAGAAAGAATATATTAGGCTTGCTTGATAGACTGCTCCCATTGCAGAAATCTCCATGTTTGTGAGGAATTCCATCATCTCAGCCTCACACCATATAAAATATCGCGTCTGCTGTTCTAAAAATTTCGGAGCATCTTATTTAACACACAAAATTAAAGTGTACAATTTAAATGTTATACTTTTGAGAAAAATCAACCAAAATAAAAAAAAAACACTTTTAAATAATTCGAAATTTTCTGGTAAATCAGAGCTAAATACGTTACCCTGCCATCCGAGCGCGTGCACTTTTGACAACTTTAACCCCGGGCTATCGCTAACTCGAGGGGTATCCCTCCATTGATAAACCCGTCCTAGGTAGGAGATAAGAATAGTCTGTCGTAAGAAGCGACTAAAAGTTCCTCGAGCCATGACTAAATGGGTAGTCTGATACCGGAGAAGCATTGACCAGTATGTTGACAAAAAAAAATTCAAACTGGTAACATTTGGCATCACATCAGGTAACTCATCCCCTTGGGTTAATCTGGAGCTTCTCAGAATAGATTCGGTGACCTGGCCATTCAGGAAATCACCACATGGGACAAGACATATAGAGTGCCTATTTGAAGTTAGCAGCTAGGGCGGGTACATTATGACCCTCTCCGCCTTTTTGATTATGTTAAAAGGTTTATGACCCATCAGTGGTCTACAACCATGGCATAATGTGGTATATCATGATGACTAAGTTTCAGATCTAAAATATAATTTGAAGTCTACTGGGTTCTATTTACTAGATAGTATTTAAAATATTTTCTGAGTCGAACCCAGTAGGTACGTGGTGCACAACGGGCACAAAAAGGCCTTCACAGATCCTTTAAAAGTCCTAACCACCACTACCGTACATTCATTCAAGGCCGCAAATCGGAACTCCTAATTGCACTGCCCACCTTTAAATCCCAGACCAGGTATTTTTTTTATTCGGCCCTTGTGTCCATTACAGTGACCTACCGATTGACGGAGTATGTAACAAAGTCCGCCTTCACGAGATGTCCGACCTCATCTGCCTGGTTACCGGCGTGAATAAAGGCGGTAACCGACGGAATTTTAACCCGCCACTGTAGCAAGCGAGATTCCTTAATTCACTTTTGTTCGATGCCCTAACGCAAGCAGGCAAGAAGGCTACTCTGAGGGCACTAAATAATTCCCCGGTTTTGACCAACTTTTTCGCAATATCCGCCTGTGTGCGACGTTTTAAAGATGTCTTTGATTCAAACAAAGTATGTGTGCCTTACTAGTACCTACAGAGTGGGGTACCAAAGCACCGGCGACATATCAGATTGCTGTTTTGCAGGAGTCATTTTTCAAATAGATTTTTAGTAATAAAATGCCTGAATCATGTGCAGATTGGAGTACCGTATATCCGTCCATTTGACATGTCGGATTGCCATTTTGCTGGCGTCATATTTTGTGCTATCGGGTCTTGTTCCATTTTTTCTAACAGTATTTTGTATACAGCTATACTTTGACGCCAAACTGCATCATGGCTTATAACATTTATACAAGGGACCATTTTTAAATTACGCAACGCTTACCCAAGTAACACAAATTGCTGAAAAACAGCCACCAAAACCAAAACACTTTAACAGCAAAACTGAAAGTAAAATAGCTATTACTAAGCTAAAGTGTTGTCGTCGCTGATTAGGCAATCTTTATTTAGCTCTCACAGTGTCCATGACAGCTCAAAAATATAGCACGTTAAATTAAAGTAATTTTGTCTAGAAATAAACAAGAAACAATGGCAAGTATTGCAGAATAGCTATTTCCTGTAATGGATAGAGACTTTACTAAAATGGCTGAAGAAAAACTTGTTATGTTCCACACTACTGTGATACAATCGCGCAAAAAAGGCGGTTCTCGTCATCAAAATGTTTGCCAGGTTAACTTTTCTGATAAAACAGGTCAAGATAGCTCGTCAAAACGCAAGCACTTCGAAAATTCAGAATAATAAACGTTTTTTTTTCGGTGTTTGTTTTTAGGCTAGAAATTATTTATTTACAATTATCCTCTAAATACCTGATAAATCAATTTTTAGTCGCATCTTATTGAATTTAGCACTTTCTAGAATTTATTTAGGCCCGGGATCACCTGGAAATTAATATTTTTTAGTCCATAAATTTAAAGAAAAATAAATTGGAAAACTATTATAGCCGCCTCGGCCGTCTCACTGGTTCCAGCAATTTTCCTGTAAACAAGCTATTTTTTAATACTTAAGCCGAAATAATGTTGATTTCTAGCTAACTTGCGTTCTAACAATTGGCCCAATAGGTAATACGAAAAAAAAAGAACAGTCACAGATGTTATCTGTCATCTTGGGCGCTGTCACAACAACAAAATAAATATCAAACAAGTTTCGTGGCTAATCGGGCAAAAAAGGAGTTTTTTGTTTCCCTCATATTTTTCCGTGGGTAGCCTGAAAGCTTAACCTCACGGGGGTCCAAGATCTAATGGACACCTAATAAGTGTTGACAGTTAACCGTTTCGTTCTTATGGGACTCCTCAGAACACTGCTAGTCAATGTGACAAATCTTGCGCAGTTAATCAGACGGTTTTGTCTCTAATTAAATGTAATTAGTGAGAAAACTATAGCAAGAAGCGCCATCTACCGAGATACGAGAGAAACAAAAAACCAAAAGCAGGCGAAACACTGCTATACAATATCGATCAATGAAAAGATCGAATGCAAATAAAAGAAAACAACTATATTCCGTGACCTACGACAGCTCTTTGTTTTTCAGGCCGGATCAACATATATTGCATTTTTACCCGTCATCAAGACAGTGAGCGTCAATCAACGTAATTTTTAAGCCAAATAATACTAACAAACGTGGAATTTCGTACCCGTGAATTTAAAAATCAAACAAGTTTCGTGGCTTGTTATATTATTTTTTTCATATAATATAACTTTTTGTGTATTATTGATGTTGTTTTAATATACCTCAAATTTACCTCGGCTAGGTAGAGCTATTTAGGGTCGTGAGGTTCTTTAAGAAAAATACTCTCAATTTTCTAGTTTGGAAATGATAATAGACCTTTATTTACTTTGACACAATTAACAACAATGGTGACAGATTTTTCTTACTACCACCATGTTACCAATGTATCAATGCAGGAACGAAATAAAAGATCAGGATTACTTTTTGTTTACAACCCTCAACATTTATTTTGTTTCAGAAAGAAAAAAAAACAAATAAAAACAAATGATCAAATATAAACAAGAAAAAATATTAATTTTTTGTTGAAACTCAGTTTCTTAAAAAGGTAGTAAAAAAATTAAATTAATAAAATTATAGATTTTACTGTTCAAATATAACTTAAAAGAGACATACTTTTTTTTTAGAACCTTGTTTCTTTTGATGTACAATAGTGAAAAACAATCGGCAATAGCTGTATAAAATTTTAGTTGTATTAACCTGTCTAACTCTATTTCAACCAAAGGTGCTTATGATACCTATAACCTCAAATTTAACCATATGGTCATGTCGTAGTGACTATTGTTAATTGGTACCAAGCTATCAAAAAAAAAAAAAAAAAATGAACGAGATCCAGGATTAATTACTAGCTTAAAATCATAATCTGGATTTTAGAAATTCCATGTAGGCACAACATTGTGAACCCATTATAAATAAACTATAACTAAAATACCATATAGCCAATATATAAATATTTTGTCGAACATAGTTCGAAACATAAAACATTTTGATTAAAAAAAATATGAATCTCAAAATTTTTATAAAAAAATTAAGTAGTATAGTAAATAGAGAGATAATTGTCTGTTAAAGGCATAAAGAAAAATTGTAACATTTCCTCGGCGAAGAAATTTTTTTATAAAAATACATATATATATATATTTATGTTATAACATATTTACCTAATTAAAAATAAAAATCTGGTATATGCAATTGAATTTTATATTACCATTAATTAAAATTAGAGCAAAGTTCTAATTTATCCTATAAAAATGCTTGATGAACAAAAAATTTTTTTAAGGTTATGTTATGACATAATTAAAATACCTTGTTTCTCGACAAAATCTCGAACAGAAAGGGAGGATTTTTCTCCTATTCCACTCAATTCCTCAAACTGCATAGTGATCACTGACCAATCAGATTCCCAAAAACCCCAAAATTTTCATTCTCCAGAAAATCAATAACACAAATCCGTATTCATAATAAGACTAAAACTGACTGAATAATTTTGAGTCACTTTATTTAAATTACAAAAAACCTATGTTTATTGTTTTATAGGTAAATAAATTTGGAAACAATCTTAGAGTCTTTGCAAAACAAAGGTCTTTAGGTTAAAATACAAGACGGCCAATTACGCAACGTCTGTCGTACGTAATTTGAACAACCTAAAATTTTTCTATCCCTGTTTCACCCAATGACAAAAAAGGAGACAGACAACTCACTCGATCTTATTTCAAAACTGAAATATATTCAAAATGAACCTCTCCCCAGCAGTTAGATCGCTGCATAAAATCAATAATCTCGAGCTTAACCTGACTACATATAGGTAGGTAGTGTGCAAGTAACCGGATAAATTTTCAAAATATTCTAATTAAACTCTCTCACGTAAGATGTCGCTAGATGTTATTTTTTTAAAGCAAATATTAATTCACTTAGCAAAAACGCGTTACGGAAAAAATGTAATTTTATTCGTAACAACCCCCGTGAGGTTAAGCTTTCAGGCTACCCACGGAAAAATATGAGGGAAACAAAAAACTCATTTTTGCCCGATTAGCCACGAAACTTGTTTGATTTTTAAATTCACGGGTATGAAATTCCACGTTTGTTAGTATTATTTGGCTTAAAAATTCCGTTGATTGACGCTCACCGTCTTGATGACGGGTAAAAATGCAATATGTGGTGACCCTGCCTGAAAGACAAAGAGCTGTCGTAGGTCACGGACTGTAGTGGTTTTTTTTTATTTGCATTCGATCTTTTCATTGATCGATATTGTATAGCAGTGTTTCGTCTGCTTTTGGTTTTTTGTTTCTCTCGTATCTCGGTAGATGGCGCTTCTTACTATAGTTTTCTCACTTATTACATTTAATTAAAGACAAAACCGTCTGATTAACTTCGCAAGATCTGTCACACTGACCAGCAGTGTTCTGAGGAGTCCCATAAGGACGAAACGGTTAACTGTCAAGACTTATTAGGTGTCCATTAGATCTTGGACCCCCGTGAGGTTAAGCTTTCAGGCTACCCACGGAAAAATATGAGGGAAACAAAAAACTTCTTTTTGCTCGATTAGCCACGAAACTTGTTTGATTTTTTAAATCACGGGTACGAAATTCCACGTTTGTTAAAAAAATTAACATTTTTTGTATTTATTTGTCAAATATACATAAGTGAAAGTATCCGAAAAGGGAATTCTCAATGTAACCATGCAGAAGTGATTAAATGAAAAACGTCACGAAAGTCATGAAAAGATAAAATGTGAAATGATTGGCCATACGATCGAAGTAAATTGATGAAAAGCGAGGGTAAGAGGCATCATCATTTTTTCGATCAGGCAAAAGTGCTGGGAACTGTGGATCTGCGAAATGTTAAATGATATTTGATGATGGTGGGTCGCCGCTACCGCCTTCGTATATTGCCTTTAAAATAGGAATTTAAAAACTAAAACTTAGTTTTAAGTGTTATAATTCATACTTAACGGTGATAAACATTGATGTAGCTTGGCTTATGTGCTAGACACATAATATTGTTAGTAAAAATTAAAAAAGACACAAGTGATAATAGCCCTGCAAAATAGCAATCCAACCTATCAAATTGTCAGCAGTACGGTACTTCAGTCGGCACAAGACGCAGGCAATTTTAAGATAATTATTAATCAAAAAGTATTGAATAAAATTTTGTTTGAACAATGTATTATAAAAAGTTAAATATAATTTCTAGGGAACAGTCTCCAATCACGTAACACAAAAATTTAGAGTTTTGACCCTTCTCCCCTTTCATTCCGTGTAACGCAAGGTTACACCTCCTTACCCAAGTAACACAAACTGGACAATATAGTTTAAAAGCAAAAACTCTGCTGTGAAAGTGTTGTCAGAGCTTAGTTTTTGCTGTAAAACAGCTAGCTCTGATTTATAAATTATTTTAGCTATAGAACCTCTCTGATAGCAGATGTTTATCGGTAAAATGGCTATTGATGTAATATTACCCAGGACTTGCTCTTTTAAAGTTAAATAATTGCTGATAAGCATGCTGAAATTTAGCTAGCAAAATAACATAAAGTTTAAGCTCTTATTCCTATTATTTTGCTACAAAAAGCAGCAATTTAGCAATTTTGTATTTTTAGCTGTTTATTACAAAATTTTTGAACAGCCCCCAAGAATAAAATGGCCAGAAGACCAGTGCGATTATGACGGTTGAAAAAAGTAGATTTATTGTCAAATTGTGTCAGGCCTGATCCAAGGTTCGTAAAGAAACCGGTTGTGTGGTAACTCCCAGCCAATGACGCGGCAGTTTGCGTGCTCCACGGTCAATAAAGACCTATACGTTAATGTTTAATGCTGCCAGTTATTTTTGTTTTTGTTTTATTTTTAATTTTTTGGAAAACCGAACCTTAAAGTTTGTTTTGTTATTTTTTGGGCTTTCAGCAAAAATCTTCAAAAAAGAAAGTCCTTTATTGGGAAAAATTCCGATCAGGTGATAATTTCTCTCTTTGTTTAAAGTTATTTTCTTTTTGATCACCTGATCATTTTGGTAAAATCATGCGCGCCTTTGCACACGCTGGGAGTTTGAAGCGCCACCCTGTGTTTGACAGGAGAACAAAGAAACTCACGTGGTGTTAAGTTTAAGACCAAAATTCCAACCACAAGAAAAGGCCGCGGCCGGTGAAAGTGTGGAACTGCTGTTAAATAAAAGAATGTAAGCTTTTAGCGTGTTGCCGATTTTTTCTCTTTTGTTTTTAGTTTAGTAGACGTCTGTTTTTCCCAGACGGGGCGAATTTAACTTTGGGGTAATTTTTTGTGATATCTCTAGATTTCTCCCCTTAAGGTCTCAGTTGTCTACGTTACATTATGAGAGAAATAAAGATAGGTCTATTTAAAAGACGGAAAAAGACTAGAAATTTTTAGAGAATAATTTAAAAAAGAATGATAAAAATTCCAATAGTTTTATAAATATGAGATTCAGGACACGATTATAAATACTTTTCCTACTCCCTTGTTCAATTTAATTATTTTTTTTGTGCAGAACTCAAAAGCAAACTAGCCACATATTATTGATTTTTTTTTGGTGGGTAAGAAATAACTAAAATGAGATTTTTTTGTGAAATTGAATCAAAAAAACTAAAGAAAAAGTTATTTAAAATGACTAAAAGTCAATAAGGTAGTAAGGAAACATTCATAAATTACATAACGCAAAGAATCAGGATTTGTGATCACCCCGTCTTAATGCATTTTCAAGAAATATCATAAAAAAGTATATTGACTGTAACGCAAGGCTAATATTCCTTGCCTCGAATCACAAAGAAAGGTCCACAAAAGTCGATAGCTACACTCGAAAAAGGTTTAAGTTGATTGATTCGATGAGCGGGAAGTGAACTCATTCTGGGCGGTCTATAGGGTTTAGGGTTGATTCTAAAACATTGCAAACACTTGGATACGGTTCTTTGAATTGCACGTCTGGCAGATAATATCCAAAATTGCTGGAAAAGCAGATTATGTAATGTTTTAAACCCAGGATGAAGGTATTGTCGATGAGTGTACTCGATAAGAAGAGCAGTTAAACGATGGTTACTCGAAAGTAAGACGGGGTGTTTTGCAGAATAATCATAAATCAAAAATGCCGATTGATTTCGGAGATATTAATCTGGAGGAAAAGCCAAAGGTCTGTTGCAATGCGATAATTGATGTCAACTTCTTAGATCAGCTTCTTATCGAATATTCATCTATATCAAAAATTCAACGTATCATTTGTTATGTCCTTCGAATAGTGAACCTTTTTCAAAACCATTCCTATCAAAAACCCACTAAGCCACCGGACCAAAAAATTATTTTTGAAAATATTGTTTTTCCTACCACCGGTGAGATGCAAAGTGCGTTACACCTTCTTATCAAACGCGTTCAAGGTTCTTGCTTTTCTGAGCTTTTTTCCGCGTTATCTAAGGATAAACCAATACCGAAACCTTTTCGAAAACTTTCACCTTTTCTTGATGAAAATAATATCATTAGAGTCGGTGGCAGATTACAAAAATCTGACCTTTTGTCTTATTCTGCAAAACACCCCGTCTTACTTTCGAGTAACCATCGTTTAACTACTCTTCATATCGAGTACACTCATCGACAATACCTTCATCCTGGGTTTAAAACATTACATAATCTGCTTGTACAGCAATTTTGGATATTTTCTGCCAGGCGGGCAATTCAAAGAACCATATCCAAGTGTTTGCAATGTTTTAGAATCAACCCTAAACCCTATAGACCGCCCAGAATGAGTTCACTTCCCGCTCATCGAATCAATCTACTTAAACCTTTTTCGAGTGTAGCTATCGACTTTTGTGGACCTTTCTTTGTGATTCCTCATCGTTATCGTGGTTGTAAAGCTTTCAAATCGTATGTCTGTGTGTTTGTCTGTACGGCCACACATTGCGTGCATTTGGAATTAACCATGGAACTGTCCACCGAAGGGTTTGTAGGTGCATTCCATCGATTCATTTCCAGACGTGGAAGCGTGACGCAATGATGGTCAGATCAGGGCAGTAATTTTATAGAGTTTCGTAACCAATTACTTGATTATGCAAGAAGTGCGTCCACCAGACTTTCTATTCGTTGGCATCTGGGACCCCCTCTCAGTCCACATTTCAATGGCCTGGCAGAAGCTGGCGTCAAAAGTTTTAAAACTCACTTTGTTCGAGTTGTCGGCGACCAGAAGTTGTCGCATAGAAGCCGACTATTTCTTTCTCCAACTATTTCAAATTTCTACACTTGAAAGGGCTCGATTTTGGTGTACTGAAGCATAGAACTAGAAACTTCAGCCCTTCAGCTACGTGGTGCCATCATTAGATCCAGACAGGGGCCCCTTGGAACGTAAAGAAATTGGCTGCAAACTGGTGAGTGCTTTGTTTCTGATTTCCGTTGTGTGGTACCAACAATTAACCTATGGACCTTAATTATTTCGTGATTTCATATCAATATATTTATGTTTGTTCGCGCTTTCACTAATTAAAATATATACAGTCCATTGCAGCTATCGTTTTTCTAACTGCGGGCAAACACTTCTTGTTCTCATTTGCTGCGAGAATTCGAATGTCGCACACCGAAACCAGCAAATTCCATTCCCGCAAGAATTTTTAATCGTGGAATTGTTTTTTTAAACCGTAATTTTTAAATGTTTTATTATAAAGTTTTTTATGTTATTTAATGTATTTTTTTTTAAATATTTTATGATTTTATTTTAGTAAGTATTAAAAAAATTGCATTTTTTTTAATAATTGAGCAACCTTCGTAGCTTTTTCTAAACGACAAATATATCAACAATAGAATTTTTATATCAATTTAAATTGTTAGCTCGCGTTACTACGTCAACCGTTTCATCTAAACCACAAAAACCTGTCCAAGCTGTTCGAATAACAGGAGCTCTTGAAAACCATTTTTTTAGTTTGCTTTAATTGATGTCGTAACCAAGAATATGTCTTCGGGTGTAGGGCGAGAGCCCATGATGCTGTATTTTATGCTATTTTATTTTTCTATTTATGAAACATGTGGAAAATATCTAAGAATCCTTAGGCTTGGAGGTGGCCGGATGCCGAGCCCCCTTTCTATGTGCGCCACTGCTTTAATTATATTTTTATCCTTTGCTTTTAACAACTCTTTACACTGAAACAATGGTGTAACTAACTAAACTATCAATACTTACATGTGCAAGTGATTTTCAAGCCATTTTTGGATAAACAAATAAAATACCGCTTTACCATATTGATATCTCACAATAGCACTTTGCCTTTTAAAACTTAAATTTTCTGTGATTTAAAATATTAATAGTAGGTAACGCATTTATGTCATCGACCAGTGTGCCTTGCGCTTTCATTTTGCCTCCAGAGCCGGTTTCAGCTCTCGTCACGCCCGAGGAAAACTATAAAAATTGTTTTTTGAGGAAAGAAACCTATTCCGCACTAGTATGAAAAAAAACACCATGACAAAAAATTAAAAACAAACGTGTCAGACAAAACGATTTACGTTATCAAAAGTTATAATAAATAAATACGTGTAAAATTTTGTTTCACTTAATTGCCGGCCCGGCCATCTAAGCGCGTTGTTCGGCCATCTGCAATTATATGCGGCAAAGTAATATTTTTGCTCTTGTTAAATTGACTATTTTCTACCAGGATGTGGAAAACTCTACTTTTCTGCGCGCAAGAAGTTAGTTTTTAGGAAGTAACTGCCACAATAATTAAATAGTTTATTATTAAATTAATATAGTTGTAGTTTGTAAATCTTCTTAATATAATATGTGTTTAAATCTACTATATACTATATAATAGGTGTTTAAATCATTTTGCGAAAAGATGATTTTGCATATTGGGTGTCTCATTATATTTTTTCCCACCCTTTTAGACCATTAATAATTGATATAGGAATATAAAAGGAATTGTGTTTGAATTCGCGAACTTTTTACTTTTGAATTGCATCTTGACTTTATTCCTGATGCTTACCATATTTGAGAGGCGCTTAAGTTTATAGTTTTTGTAAATTGTATGCTCCTTATATTATTTAATTAATAGATTAGGCTTGGAATATAGTTTCCAAAAATACCCGATATGCTGTAGTTTATAGCCATAGTTTCTGAGATATTAGCAATTATTTCTTAAACTGATAAAAAGGTAACAGTAGCTCTTGCGTTAATTTTAGTATCCTTATTCCAAATTACTTTAGTCCCCACATAATGACAGTAAGAATGACATGATGTGACACGACATATAAACTTTGTTGTCGTTACCGGTTGTCATTTTGAGCGTCATTAAAAAATATATATATTTGTCATTGTCACTGTTTATAGATATGGACTAACATAGTTCGAAATAAGGACACTGAAATTAACTCAAAAGTGGTAATGTTATTTTTTTATCATTTAAAAAATTATCGCTAATATTTCAGAAACTATTTATTAAAACTGCGACATAATAATATAGGGTATTTTCGGAAAGCATATTCCAAGCCTAATCTATTCATTAAATAACATAAGGAGCATCCAATTTACAAAAACTATAAATTTGAGCGCCTGTCAAATACAGTAAGCATCAGGAATAAAGTTAAGATGCAATTTGAAAGTAAAAATTTTGGGAATTCGAACACAATTTCTTTTATATTCCTTAATCAATTATTAAAGGTCTAAAGGGTGGGAAAAAATATAATTAGACACCTTGTACAATGTAAAAATTTTACCTAACAAGTGTGGAACGTGATACATTGCCGCACGTGACGGCACTTTCCACCTGTGTTAGGTACAATATTTTACCTATGAGTAAATTTTTTTTCAAAAAATTTAATGTAATTTATAAATAAACATGTCAAATTAGACGAAATTGAAATTTAAACAAATATTGAAGTTGTCTTATTACCGCGTTGCTAAGGTTTTTAAGTGGTGCGGGTCGGGTAAAGTACCTTTACCGAACGGCGTGCGGTAAAGTAATTACTTTACCGCACGAGAGTAGGTAAATTATTTCATTCACCGTAATGTTAAAACAAGTTGGTCTCATAAATTTTTGTGCACCTCAATATTAAAACAAGTTTATTGCATAAGTTTACATTCGATTGTCTACTAAATGCAAATCACTTGTAATAAAATTATATCTCACACTCTTATCTAGACAATTATCTAACCCGTTTTCGGAAAGTTATTTTTCCACACACGACTGCTTGACCGAACTTGTTAGGCGCAACATGCCGTCAACGGCTTAAGGAAAAAAACCAAATACGTAATATATATGGAAAAAACCTTAAATTGTATTTCTTCCCTTTGGTGCACTAAAGGCGTAAGTCCCATTCATTAGACACGCCACTGACGTCCTTATTGTTTGGTACAATAAGTGCGAAAGCTACTTGTGTAATGAATGTGACTTACGCCCTTAGTGTACCAAAGGGGAGATTTCTTTGTATTAAATTTTGTCAAGTTGGTGTTTTTTAGTGATTTTTATGACTATAACTTTGTTGCTACGGGAAGGTTTCTTTCCGAATTAGTGCGGAAAAGTGCAATTTTCCGCACGCAAAATGCATAATGATACAAAACAATATTATTTATTAATTTTTCAGAGAGATATTTACTAGAGGCAGTACTGCCGTGCAAAGCAAAAATTTAGTAACTCGACTTACTCGAAAATTAGATTTTTACATCATTGAAATCGCCGTAAAAAACCGCGCCAGTCAGTTTTTCTAGAATGTGGCTATCTTGAAAAACAAGGAAGTTATGTAGTTAGTATCTATTTAAATAAACTATAGTTAGTATGTAAAAAAAAGCTTTTCCCTCACATACGCACATCTGATTGGTCGACAAATTTAATTCCTCTCTATATAGACACAGTTGAAATAAATAAATACAAACAAATTCCATCAAGAATATTAAAGAAAAAGGGAGTGAAATAGCATGCAGAGACCAATATTATGCGTGTATTCGAGGGAGATTTATCATTTTGCCTGGATTTGTGGGAAATTCAAGAAATGTGCTACTGCCATTGACTTAAGCCACACAGTGGAGATTATAGCAACACGGAGTCTAGTGAGTTTTGATTGAGATTGAGCTTTATAGTTCAAATGCATGAAGAGAGGATGGGGCATTAATGGAGAAGGCTGAAGTGCTTTTTTGTAATTTTACAAATCTCTACTATGAGAAATGGATCATTTTCAATTTTACTTTGGGTATGCTGGTCAAGCGCGAACGCATATGAACTAGATTGAGGAAGCACCAACACAAACGTAAGAGGTGAATATATATTTGATTACTTAAACACAATTAAGATTGACATACAGTGAAGTTCGCATATAGCGAACCCGTTTATAATGAACACTCGCTTATAGCAAACCCCATTTAAAATACCCAATTCTTTTTTTAATTAGGTATACAATAGTCTATATGTCTTTTTATAGTAAACCTCGGAAATAGCGAACCAGTTTCCGTGCAATCTTCGAGTCCCAAGTAACATTTTAGGGCATATTGGCAAGCTAATGGGTCAAAATTTCTAATCACTTGTCAAAACTTTTCCTGAAAAATTACTTTGCAGTTAAAGGTTTATAAGATATGTCATAAACTGGAACAAATATCCCAAGAAATCGTTATTTATAGACAAGAAATTTATAAAAATTCTTTTAGGAAAAACTTTCTAATTTTTTCCTTCTTTATAAGTGTTTAAACTCGTTTCAGCTATAAAGGCAAAGTAACGACACAGTTTGTGCTAAACCTGACCTAGTATTCTACTTTGAGGTTCTCGATTTCCCTAGGCATTTTTAAGATAAGATAGCTTGTAAAATAGTATATATTGTGACCTCAAAAACTTCTTGAAAGTTAACAACTTTTTTGGTTGGCTCTGTAAGTTAGAGTTACTTATTTTTGACGTAAATGAATTCCTTCAAGGCAGGGCCCATTTTGGTTAAGTTACAGGTTGAAAATTATTATTTTTATTAAATAAGTACAACCTAAAACGCATGGTTAAGCCATATAGGAAAATCTGCCATTTTATTTAACCATATGGAAAGTTCGGCGTTGGCTAGGTTAAGGTTGCACTTTATTTTGTCCTGACAAAAATTACGTATAAGAAGTTGAAAACAAGAAAGAAGATCATTTTCAGATGACGTCACAACACAAACAAACCAATTTGAGGTTAACTGTAGTGTTTTTTTACTAAATTCTAAAATAGAGACAATGTGAAGTTTTTCGGATTCCTGCTGCATTGAAAAATGCAGGTGACAGCCAAAATGCCTTATCAAAACAGAGGCAGGAGATGTAGATTAAAGCCCTTAGAAGAGGAGGATTTAGTGAATCTCAAGTAGAGAATGCTCCACACACTTCAAAACAGGTAATAAATTCTAAAAAATAGCTCTTTGTTTATATTGTTTAAAATTGTTTTGTTTTCAGGAAGAACTGCTGATTTTCTAAGTAAAGATCATGATTGGATTCCCTAACTATAATCCTCTAGCTGTTGCTGCCACACAAATTGATAGAGAGCATCAAAAAAGAGGAAGCAGTTTGAACTTGATGAGGTAAGTCTGTGTACATATAGTTAACACTGCCATTCTTAGAAATAAAATTTCGGACTTCCATTGTCCTTATTTATTTTAAAACACGACGTTTCGGTTAGTAAGTATCTCTAACCGTTATCAAGTGTAAACTAAACAATCTAGTCTCTAGGCTACTACTTATACTACTTGGTGTGCAGTCAGGTGTGACGGCCCGCCCCCTTTTTTAATCGTAAGACGCCTGTTTTCCTTAAGGAGTGGTTTCCATATGTTTGGTATGTCCGTGCTTGGTTGACTGAAAACTTCTTTATTCTGCATTATAAACGCAGCTTCAATAAACTTTCGTTTTCGCCAATGCGACTCCTTATGTAAAACTTTAGCTTCTGACCACTGAATCCTGTGATCATTTGACCATGCATGATCTGCTAAACCAGATTTTTCAATATCCCCTAATTGGGTACTTTTTAGATGTTCATTTACTCTAACCTGAAGAGGGCGTTTCGTTTCACCTACAAATGATTTGAAGCTGCGTTTATAATGCAGAATAAAGAAGTTTTCAGTCAACCAAGCACGGACATACCAAACATATGGAAACCACTCCTTAAGGAAAACAGGCGTCTTACGATTAAAAAAGGGGGCGGGCCGTCACACCTGACTGCACACCAAGTAGTATAAGTAGTAGCCTAGAGACTAGATTGTTTAGTTTACACTTGATAACGGTTAGAGATACTTACTAACCGAAACGTCGTGTTTTAAAATAAATAAAGACAATGGAAGTCCGAAATTTTATTTCTACACAATCATTGTCTACGAGTTTCAAACAAAGAGTTGAAGAACGGTACGGACCCGGAATCAACAATCTATTCAGAGGCTACGAGAAGACCAAACTTAAAGTGATAAAGGAAGAAAAACACATTTTATTCTTGTGCGAGGCGCGCGACAGTGGTGTCATTCCGGTTGGTTTTCGCCTAAAAGCCAACTTTCCGGGAGTGAGAACGAAGAAGATCTTAGAGAGGACCAGCCAAGCACTAATCCGATCCCAAATCAGTTACCATCGATGGAGAAAAGCCAACTTCAACACCGACATGGAGGAGCGTTTTGACGAAATTAGACGACACACATGGGAGGAAGACTACGAACCGATACTGAGTAAAATTGACAGTACGTGCAACAGAGAACGACAGAAGATAAGATCAACTCACCGAGAAAAACTTAAGAAACTACAGACACGTACTCAAGATAGAACAGACTCAACAACACCAAGCACTATAGTGAACATCTCCAAAAGGACTCTGAGCACCAAGGAAGAATTGGTACTCAGTAAGGGACTTAAGTTCGCCATTTCACCGGCACAGACACCGACACTGGAAATTATTGCGGCAATATAGACCGTTAGTCTACCTCAACCCGAAGCTGATGAGTTTCGCCATAAAGTAAGAACCACGTTGGACAGAAAGAAGCAACAAAAGACAAACATCACCAGTCAAGAACAACGGGCAATCAAGAACCTGCAGGCAGACAAATCAATCAAGATTCTACCGGCCGACAAAGGAAACGCGACGGTGATCATGGATGTCGAGACTTACGACAAAAAGATCCAAGAAGTTCTGGAGAAAGGAGACTACAAGCAACTACCCAAAGATCCAACCACCACCATAGAAGGACGCATCTACAGGACTTTGAAGAAGTACGCTGAAAATATCTCCGACGCTGTTAGATCCCGCCTGACTCCACACCACAGTAAGGCACCACATTTTTATGGATTACCAAAGATCCATAAAAAGGATATACCACTGCGACCAATTACCAGCTCCAGGGACTCACCGACCAGCACTTTGTCGAGGTTTTTGTTGGACATAATTCAACCACTACAGGGTAAGTCCGAATCTTTTGTCAAAAACTCGGAACATTTTGTCGAGGTTTTAAAAGGTATCGAATTAGATCCCGGCGATAGATTTGTAAGTTTTGATGTAGAAAGTCTCTACACCAACGTGCCAATAAATGAGTCACTCAGTATCATCAAAAACAAATTACAAACTGATGATACATTTCATGAGAGAACAACGCTATCGGTGGAGGGGGTGATGGATCTTTTGGAGCTCTGTCTCCGTAACTCTTACTTTCAAGTGAAAGATAAGTTTTACGCGCAAAATGATGGACTCCCAATGGGTTCATCTCCTTCGCCAGTGGTAGCAAACATCTACATGGAGTGGTTCGAGGACCATGCGATCAACACAGCAAGAGTCAAACCAAAACTATGGCTACGATACATGGATGACACATTTATTATATGGCCGGAAAATGATGACGAACTACAAAATTTTCTACACCATTTAAACGGTATTCGACCAACAATCAAGTGCACCATGGAAATTGAAAAAGATTCGGCCTTACCTTTTTTGGATGTTCTTGTCAAACGATTAGACAGAAACATTCAAACCACTGTATATAGGAAACCTACACACACGGGACAGTACCTAAATTTTAAGTCTAATCATTCTGTTGCAACAAAACAAGGAGTTATAAGAAGTTTGTATTCAAGAGCCGTAAATATTTGTAGTAATAATGAAGAATTAACCACAGAAATTAAAAACATTAAAAAGGACTTACAACAGAATGGTTATTCCGAGAAATTAATAAACTCAACGATATTTAAAATTAAAAACAAACTAAATGTACCAAATTCTCAAAATAATAATCCGTTAGGTGTTATTAACATTCCATATGTTCAAGGGATTTCAGAAAACATAAGACGAATAGCTAAACACTATAATATAAAAACAGTATTTTCTTCGGGAAATACGATAAGAAGTTTTGTAACTAAAACAAAACCAGACAATCCCTCAAATAACAAGGAATGTGTTTACCAAATCCCGTGTGAGTGTGGTAAATCATATGTAGGTGAAACGAAACGCCCTCTTCAGGTTAGAGTAAATGAACATCTAAAAAGTACCCAATTAGGGGATATTGAAAAATCTGGTTTAGCAGATCATGCATGGTCAAATGATCACAGGATTCAGTGGTCAGAAGCTAAAGTTTTACATAAGGAGTCGCATTGGCGAAAACGAAAGTTTATTGAAGCTGCGTTTATAATGCAGAATAAAGAAGTTTTCAGTCAACCAAGCACGGACATACCAAACATATGGAAACCACTCCTTAAGGAAAACAGGCGTCTTGCGATTAAAAAAGGGGGCGGGCCATCACACCTGACTGCATACCAAGTAGTATAAGTAGTAGCCTAGAGACTAGATTGTTTAGTTTACACTTGATAACGGTTAGAGATACTTACTAACCGAAACGTCGTGTTTTAAAATAAATAAAGACAATGGAAGTCCGAAATTTTATTTCTACACAATCATTGTCTACGAGTTTCAAACAAACTGCCATTCTTAATGAAAATATAATATCTACATAGGAATCCCTATGTAGCTATTGGTTTCCCTTTAAGCATGACAGTACAAGGGTTTATGTTTGTAGAAAGCAAAGGGGATAACAACCCAAAATTTGGACATATATGTCAATATTTTGTAGATGCCTTATCCATCATGTTAAGGACTAAAAGCTAGGACTAAATAAGGATGTTGAAGTCAATAAGTGAAAAATTACATTACCGAGAAGTGCTCAGCTGCTCTTAGTCAGTGTATAATTTTTTTCTCAGGAATATATAGCACAGGACACTATGGAGTACCCTAAAACACATTACTGGACCAAGAATTTATTTTTAAATTTTGTCTGATGGTGTACACAGTTAGTTCAGGTGGTCACCTCTCGGCTTTAACTAGATTTGTTTTGCTAAATAAGTATTATTTTTTTTCAGCAAGAACTGTAAACTCCAGCGATATGAAATTATGAATAATGTAGTGCAAAGTGATTTAGACAAAATGTAATATAATATATATGATATAATGTAATTTCTACACTTTATTGTGTTTTTTTTTAAATTATATTATTAATGAATTTTATCGAAACAGTACTTATTTTTTTATACAAAAGCTTTAATTTTTTTTTTTAACCCTATAATGGCTGGTTCAGTTTTAACATTTTCCTTACATAATTTAAGTTTCCTAAGCCTAACTGGGACTAACTTATGGTAAAATTCTCTATTTTTAGTTTTTTACTTAGACTTTATGTACGGACCATATTTTATACCAAAAAAAACACTTTTGCACAAAAAGTTATCTTACATTAGTATAAGTTGCCTTCTCGTAAGTTAAATTATTGTAAGGTAAATTGTGGGGTGAAGCATGGTCGCACCCAGGATGCCCCGAGCCCCCCCCCAAGCCTTAGATTTTTATACATATTTTCCACATATTTCATGAAAAAAACACAAAAAATAGCTTACAATTCGACATCCCCCTAGACCTATTCCTGGGTACACACTGGGTGAATTGAACTAGTTATTAAAGGAGACTATATAGAGATATAATTTGTAATCTTTTATTACAAGTAAGATATGCAGGTACAGTTTTAATTTATTCTAAAGAAAATTATTCTATTTTACACGTACCTAAGATCTCTTTTTAATATTTATATTATATCAGAAAACAAAACTGCACTTTTTTAGTATCGCACACATACAAAATACATAGTTCACGACATTTCGTTAAGATATAAAAATTGGGTTGTATTCCAATGGCTTCACTCTCAACTTCTGGGAATGTTTTACCTGAAATTAAAAAAATGATATAGTATATATCCATTGACAGGAGAGGGACTGCAAAGGAAAATAGAAAAGAAGCTCAAAAAGCAGGACAAATTAACAAAAATATTTTGTTTGCAAAATGTCACTTTTTATAAAAAGTTCTGTTTGTTTTGTCTCTTGCAATACCTTAAATTTAAAAATATTATACAGGGGTGTCACGAAACAACAAAATAATATAACTGCCCTCGAAACTGCCCTTAGTTTTTTAGCAAAGTGGCAAATAAAAAAACATTTTAAAGCATTAATTCTAAAGATTCTTATCTTTAATCTACTGTTTGGATTTAAAATGTTTTTTTGCCACTTTCCTCCAAACTGAAAAATAAAGGATGTTTACTCTGAATGGTATTTCATGTTTTTTTGATTTTTAGCTGATCACCCCCTTGTATTAAAAAGTTTAATATCTTTGTAAATCAATACATTTAAAATATTTTTTTATAAATCCACCCTGCTTACCTTTGTCCAAGTTTATTCTCTTAGCCCTTGCCTCTAGTACATGCCGGGATTCATACTATTTGTATCCCTGTTTTCATCCATGGTATAACAAGACACTTTTTGCATCACGGTTTTCATCTGTTGTCCCATGTAAAAACTGTGAGTTAAAATTAGGTAATACATTAATACTGCCGCCATGGACTGTACATTTTCTACACAGTTTAATGCACTAGCAAAAGTTTCTGTACTTAATAAGTTTACTATTAAATAAAAAGTATGCGTTTTTCACTTCACACTGTAAACCTAAACTGTTTTTCAAAATGATACTTTTAACTATAAATAACTCCTGGTAATTTGTTTAAAAATCCCAAAATAATTTTACTGTTAATACCCTAAAATTCTAATGTCCCACAGCCATATGGCGTATTCCATTGGGAAAATGAGTGCAGCACTGGTGGTGCACTGACACTGGATCGGTGCTGTCAAAAATTTGCACCGAGTGCAGTTTCAATGGAACACGCGGAAAATAAAAAATCGCACTCGTGTGGTATGCAACCCAATAAACTCACCTTTTTTGTTTTGTTATAAAATGTGAAAATATTTTAAAAATGCCCACCTCCTTGTTGAATGCAGGCTCATGCTCGTATACCAACAGATAGATTAGTTATCTGTATATCGCGCTTATTTTTCCAAAAAACCTAAACAGAAGTAGTGTACTTTATGCTCTCAAAATTTGAACAAGGAAGGAAGGATTCGAAACACCTCATATATATATATATATATATATATATATATATATATATATACTCGGCGTTGTCAACTCGGCGTTAAGGATATGACGACCTGACCTCACCTATTTCTAGTGGTGTTAGTCCATATATAGGTACATATATGACATGAGGGGAGTTCCTTTACCAGAATTTCAAAAGAGGGGTAAATAATTTTTTTTCACAAATTTGATAAATACGTGGAATACGTTCGGACCTCAGACCGATATTCAACCTTTGGATATGTGCTATTTCCTGCCACCTCAGGTATTGTTGCCGGTTGTATTAAGGTGATAACGTATGGCGTAAGTCTATAAGCATCAATAGCTTTATCTAACTAAATTTAAATATTAAATATAAGGTAACAACGTTTTACTTTTATTTAGGGACACTTTAGGAAATATTACAACTTTAAAAGGTTGCAAAAGTTTGTAAGAAAAGATTAATGGTGACAACGTACTGTCTTTATATAAAAAACCGAACATTTATACTTTCACTATAGAAAAACTGCCACGCCCATTTTTGGTTTTAAAATTTGTTTACAAAAATTAAAGTTAAAATAAGTCAAATTCGAAAATGGCATCCGTTTTATCCAAATAGAGCTGCGAGCGTGCAATTGTGTTTGCCCGTAGTGCTCAGAGTTCGAGAGCGGTGGGGGGTTCGAGAGAGAGGTAAATAAATAAGAGGAGCACACTTAAAATATGGCGCCAGGAAGTTGCAAGACCTTCTCCAATCTCCTCAGATTCTAAGAGGAACTCTATTAGGAATAAGACAGTGCAATCTATATAACGAAATCATGGACTTGCCTTTTATTTATTCGTATGATTAAAATTACCAGTCATCATAATTGAATAATATAATTTCTAACTCTTTTTAATAAGGAATTAGGGGTAATGGAGCAGTAATAATATTAGGCAGAGTTAAAGTAAAATTTCCCTTTTTAATTAATCAACCGCTACATAGTACAAAATAAAAGATGGTGTCATGATTGCAAAATAATTATTTAAGTCTAATTTGTTATGTAATAATGATTATCCTTGAACCTAGGATTTGTTACCTAATAGTGATCACCATTGGTTTACATTTACCGTAACCTAATTGTTAAGGACCTAGTTACACAAATGGCTCCCGAAAATAGCCATGATAATTAGCAAATTACTTAAATTTAAGCGCATTACTATGAGTTCAAAACAGATAAATTAGTTTAAATTAAAAAGGAAAGGCGGTTCGTAACTTATTACTAAAGTTAACGGATAATAATTGAATTATTAATTAATTAAAATTTAAATAAATTAATCATGGTGATTAATATTATAATATCAATGCTAAATATCAAACCCCATTAGTAACTAACAGAAGCTAGAATAACTAAAAGGTTAGATCGTACCAAGAGCCAAAATGTCGCATGGGCATCTTTTCCGCTCGTCTGACTGAATAATCATAGGAATATCTTAGTTAAAAATCAGGTGTGGTAAGACCATTGAAGAATCTGACAGGTAGTTACAGGAAACTGTGTACAAAAACCACTCGGTTTAAAAATTTGTAGAAGTGCTAGTCAAATCACCCGTAGCTGGAACTAGTTGGAGAACCAGTCGAAAGAACCAGTCCAGAGAACCAGTCCAAAGAACCAGTCCAAAAAACCCTACAAAGATCAAGTTATGTAGGCAAAACGATCAGGAGGAAGTTTTATTTTGTTTTTGGTGTTATTGTCTTTTTTTTTTTTAATGTTATTATAATAAAATAAATATATATTTTTTTTATGAAAGAATTTTTGATTTATTTCCTTTTATTGTAAAAAGATATAAGTGAATATTTAGTTTAATTTTAAATTGAAGGACATTTTTTATTTAATTTTATTTAGCTGCATTTTCCTAATAAAAATGATTATTTATAATCTTTAATAAAATTTATATGCACACAGAAAAATAATTTTTTGTGAAAAAGGGGTAGAAAAAATAATTAATCTTAAAACGTGTTTTCTGTATCAAGATTTAATTTAAAAAAAAAGGAACACTGCCTTTTTATTTATTATTTCAATTCTGATAAAAAAAACTTAATTAAATCGGAATTTTTTTATAATGAAAGTCAACTTCAAAATAGATAATTATGACCAAAAACACAAAATAAAATATCGACCGAAAAATTAAACCTGATAAAATTACTAGAAATTCATTTACCTTTAAGTGTTGTTAAGAGGGTCAGAAGCTGCGTTTCTTACAGCTAACATGCAGTCCGTTGTCCAAAGAAAAATCCTTCTTACGCAGCAATGCAACGCGCAATCACCAAAATAAATACCACCAAGTGAATATCACGAGAAGCTTGTTGCAATTTGGAATAAAATCTTAATGAATCCGATATGATGACCCAGATAATGGTCGAATATAAAATTCTACTCCTTACAGGACGACTGCAGATGGTAAAAAGATACGTCCTTTTTCCTAAGGAAAAATGACAAGAGCAAAAATTACTAGCGACACCCATGGCGCCTTTGGATACTAACATCAAAATCAATTAAATCTTAAACTAACCTAAAGAAGGACTTAAAAATATTACTTTCACTTTCTTACATTAAACAAAACAAGAAATCAGGAGAAAAGTAAAGTAAACCAATAAATCAAAAGAAAATATTTAGCCATCTTTTTCTGTTCCATACGAATGGGACAGGACAAGAAATAACTAGTTTCCACTTCCAAAAGTGGCGAAAATTATGGAGCTCTCTGCGCCTCAAAATGAGAGAGAGATAGATTTATGGGGAAAATCAGGAGAAGAGAAAGATAGGAAATGCCATTAAAGAGATGCTGCCAAGTTATATAAATACTATCAATTCTACTGCAAAGGGCTGACTAGATAATTTATGTGAAAAACCCTTGAGAAACAACTTATTTTTATAAAAATAGAACTCAAATCCTAGTTACAGAGCAACTAATTAAAATAATGAAAATATATTATATAAATTCCCATCTCAGGAATTTCATCTGAAGTGATTAGGCAATGCCGCATTTTGATCCAAGATTTTCCAAAAATAGAATTTATTTGTGTGTCCCAATACACAGGTGTCGTAAATTAAAGTTAAAATAATTGTTTTCAAAGTGTTTATTTACATATCAATAAATCGCTTGTGGAAAATTCGATTATTATTTAATGGAAAAAATCACTAAAGCTTGGAAAAATTAACCAGTGGCAGTGTCGGTACTCATCTTCAAATAGGATAAATAAAATAGTCTAAGGTAAGTCTAGGATAGGAAAATAGATAAATCTAAGGATAACTAGCAATCAATCAATTAATTTTAAAATCAATAAAAATACTTTTGTTTTAGGAAATGAAAGCAAAGCATACACAGGGTAGCTAGACTAATCCTAGACAATACAATAGATAAAAGAAGACCTAGAAGAATAGAAAACAATTCATAGAAAATAGGATAGACAATTGGCAAGCAAAGTGTTAAATGAGTAGAAATGGATTGTAAACTGGATCACCCTGGAACAATTAATTAGGTAGGTACCATATTAACATAAATAAAATAGAGAAATAGGTAAATTAATTATCTGATTTGTTTTAGGCGATGTTTTTAAGCTAGAATAAATAAGGCAGAGAAGGGATTACATAATAAATGGACTAACTTAATAGCTAAAACTATGTAGAAGAACCAAAGATCATAGAAAATTGACTATTCCTAGCCAGATAAGGAGAGAGAAAGATTTCAAAGATAACTAGATAATATGGTGAGTAGTAGAATAGTAAAGAGCACAAATAGATAATTTTGTGTATAGATAGGTTTTACTAATTATTTCCAGGTAATTTAAGTAATAATAGATTATTATTTGCTTTTAGGTGAAGAAGGGGACAAATACCTAAAGAGAAAATTATTTAATGGAGAACAAAAACTAAAATCAGACGGAAAAGAGTGGACTAGAATGTGGACGTTGAAGTGAGGAAATTTATAAATGTCGTCAGTTAGAGAAGTTGTAACAATAATTATTTTAAATCAATAAAGGTAATATTTTTATGGTGAAATATTTTTGTTTTATTCATATCACGCAATATTATGTGGAGCGAAGTGCCCTTATATTTTAATTATTTTCATAATAAATTATCGATAAATATAAGATATTTTAATGGCAAAATTAAAATGTTACAAAACTTGCTGTTATTTTTTTTGGAAAACACATTTTGAGGTTTTGTGATCTCAGAAAAGTTGCATAGCTTGAAAGTCCTTAATACAATTTTTGTTGAAAAATGGTTTACTTACTGTCAAAAATTCTACACATAGATCCGATAAACATTAAAAGGAAATTGTCAAAAATACACTCTATGGAATTCAAAAATGCAATGTTTGTGACATGATTAAGAATTTAAAAAAAAAAATATTTATCCGTAACAATAAATTTAATAAAAAAGAAATTGTGATAATTAGTTAAGCCGTTTAAAACAGGAAAACCATATACAGGAATGATGTGTTTGCCCACGCCACAGCCCAACGCGAATATTATTAATCTAATAATAACCACCAGCAATCATAAGGCTCAAATGTTGACGTGATGTCAGAATTTGTAAATGACATTCTTTCTCAAAAAAGTTTCACGGGCGAATCCACAGAGGTAAAGTAGCTTGGGGGCGCGTTTCGGGTCCCAGAAGACAGCCTAAGCCCTGGATTTTTTTAAATTTGAAGGAATTTCACGAGGTAAAAAGTCTTAACAAAAAAGTTTTACGGGAAAGTCCTCAGAGGTAAAGGTAGCTCGGGGAAGCGTTTCGGCCTCATTAGGCCTCATTCAGCCCGAGCATAACTATGAAATGAAATGATCATGTCCAGTGGCGTATATATGGGGGGGCCTGGGGGGCCCGGGCCCTCCCCAAAGCTAAGATTTTTTTAGATATTTTCCATACATTTCATGAATATAAACATAAAATAACATAAAATACGGCATCATGGGGCCTCGCCCCACCCTAAACTGTCTCGCCCCCCCCCCCCGAAACTTTTTTCTATATACGCCACTGATCATGTCGGTATCTGAAAAAGAAATAGGAAATATGGTGTTTACTGAGGAGAGACCAACTGTCAATTTGCATTCTTTATTATTTAATTTCCAAGTAAGTCATATCGAAATTATAATATCTTTATGTTCAATTTAGCACTGTGCCTAAGAGTCATTTGCAGCCATAATAGCCAAGTTTACAAAAACATTTCCAAACTGTGAGAATCTTTCATTTTAAAATTAGTATTGGAGAACTTGGCTTTACTTTTATCTCAATTCTTTTAATGAAACACCACTTTCGCGTACTTGGCTTTTTTTACATAAAATGTTTTTGTTATAATTTCACTCCTTTTTTAAAGAATTTGGATAATGTTTTAAAGTAGTAAAATTCCCCGAAATAGGCAATGCTAATTTTACATAACTTTACATTTATAGGGGAGGAAAATAAATTAGAATTTTGGTGTTTTTTACAATACTTAGTTTTATCACAGTTCCTATCAGTCTTCCAAAGCTCAGCTCTCTAGCGTTTCTGGAAGAGGAGAATGTTACTTTTACATAACTTTACATTTAAAGGGGAGGGAAGTTAATTATAATTTGGGGTTTTTTAATTTGATTTTATAGTTTTATCATAGTTCCTATCGGCCTTCTGAAGCTCAGCTCTCTAGCGTGTCTGGAAGTGGGCAATGTTACTTTTACATAACTTTATATTTATAGGGTAGAGAAGTAAATTAAAATTTTGGGGTTTTTAAGTTTTTTCCTATAGTTTTATCATATTTCCCTTCAGTCTGCCATAGCTCAGCTCTCTAGCGTCTCTGGAAGTGGGCAGTGTTACTTTTACATAACTTTACATGTATGGGGGAGATGAGTGAATTAGAATTCTGGGCTTTGGTCATAATTTCAGTATGCCAAATGTCAGCTTTGTAGCGTGTCTGGAAGTACAGTAGAATTTTGATGATCTATACATGAGTGAGTGAGTGGCAATTTCGATGTTTTTTGAAATTTCGTAACCACTTTACTAATTTATGGAATTCCATGAAACTTGTAGAGATTGTTAACTCTATAAAGATCTACGACTGTGTGCAAAGTTTGAGTTTCGTAGCTTATTCCGAATTAGAGTTTTAGATAGGTCAAATATGGGCTTAAATGTTTCAAGAAAAGATGGTACAGCCATTTTCGCGCGAACTTGGCGGGGCACTATCAGCCATTCAAAGCTCAGCTCTCTCGCGTTTCTGAAAATGGGCAATGTTACTTTTACATAACTTTACATTTATAGGGGAGGGAAGTAATTAAAACCTTGTGGTTTTTTAATTTTTTTCTATCAGTCGTCCAAAGCTCAGCTCTCTAGCGTTTCTGAAAGTGGAGATTGTTACTTTTACATAACTTTACATTTATAGGGCAGGGAAGTTAATTAAAATTTGGGGTTTTTAATTTTCCTTTATAGTTTTATTATAGTTCCTATCGGCCTTCCAAAGCTCAGCTCTCTACGGTTTCTGGAAGTGGGCAATGTTACTTTTAAATAACTTTACATTTATAGGGGAGGGGAGCAAATTAAAAGATTCAGGTTTTTTAATTTTTCCTATGGTTTCATCATAGGTCCTTTCAGCCTTCCAAAGCTCAGCTTTCTAGCGTTTCTGGAAGTGTGCAATGTAAATTAAAATTTTGGTCTTAAAAAGCTCAGCTCTCTGGCGTTTCTGGAAGTGGGATAGTATAGGGGAGGGAAGTAAATTAGATTTTTGGGGTGTTTTAATTTTTGTCTATAGTTTTATCATAGTTACAATCGGCCTTCTAAAGCTCAGCTCTCTAGCGTTTCTGGAAGTGGGCATTGTTAATTTTACATAACTTTACATGTATAGGGGAGGGGAGTAAATTAGAATTCTGGGCTTTGGTCATAATTTCTATCAGTGTGCCAAATTTCAGTTTTGTAGCATGTCTGAAAGTATTTTACCAAAATTATATATCTTCGCTTTTGTGAAAAATAATTTGAAGCATTTTTGTCTGTATTTATGCCTTACACTAGAATTTTGATGATCTATACATCAGTGAGCGAGTGAGTGGCAATTTCGACGTTTTTTAAAATTTCGTAACTACTTTAGTAATTTATGGAATTCCATGAAACTTGGTTGTTAACTCCATGAAGATCTACGACTGTGCAAAGTTTGAGATTTGTAGCTCATTCCGAAGTAGATAGGTCAAATATCGGCTGAAACGTTTCAGGAAAAGATAGTACGGCGCGCGAACTTGGCGAGGCACTGCCGTGCCCTCAGATATAAACTAAAAATCAAAAATATCAAAAAATTAAGAAAAATCCGATTTTAATGTTATATATCAAAAACTAAGTAATAAAATAAATTTAGTTTGACAGTTGAATTTCTAATAAAAAATTAAATTTTCGTAATATAAAAAGTTAAACCCCTCGTAGTTCAAACGCGGTTATATGTATTAAAACCGGCTTTGATATTTGAAAACGTCTCGAAAATCAAGCCCAGTCTACTTGCTTTTATCTATCTCTGCTAGAAATACCTAAAATCCCCAAAAAACATCGAAATTGGCCCAACCTGTACAAGTCATGTTTAAATTTGTCACAAAATACATTAGGGACTTATTGGAGTAAAGCAAGGTAGAAAGCGCGAATTTGAGGAGGGTAACGGGGTAATGCCCCCCTCTAAAAAAATAAATGCACAAATATTTTTTCCGTCGACCATTAACCCCCTAAATTTAGGTCAAAATTCGCGCTTGCCAGGCAGTAATAGTACCAAGCAATATTTTGACAATTTTACATTAAACGATGACAGCTGATCGACGACTTACTTTTAAATTCAACTTTGGTGTGTCAAGTTTGTAGTACCTACCTACTCCAGTGGCGCACCCAGTGGATAGTCTTTGGGGGGGGCGCGAGGCCTCTGGAGTGGGCCCGAAGCCTCATGACGGCGAATTTTATACTCTTTAATCTTTTTATTCAGGAAATATATGGAAAATCTCTAAAAAAATCTTAGGCTTGGGGGGGCCCGGCCCCCGAGACCCTCCCCCCCTCTGGGTACGCCGATTCATACTTCTAAGTAAAACGGTAAAACCGGATTCATTTCTTTGAAATTTTCAATTTTTTTTAAATGGGTGCTATTATGATGTAAAGCAAAACATACGTAATTTGACAAAAGAAAATCATTTTTATCCATATTTAAGTATTTTTACCTTCCTAGTCCGCAAAGCAATGGCTAGAGAAGGTATTATTTTCGACGAAAAAAAAATTGAGACAACGCCGAAAATATATTTGGGTGTATTTTGACCTATCTTAGCAATATCGTCGTGATGTCTGTGTTTGTGTTCAGGTAAAATAGTGTTCGCCACTCTAAAGAGCTGATTAGTTTTTGGTCAAAATCCATTAATGCTTGCTAATGATAGTTTTTTGACAATTAAAAAATTTTAAAAATTTTAACTTTTTAATGGAGCGTCGTATCAATATGCGGTTTATAGTAGGCTACATTTTGCTTAATAATTTGTGTAATAACCAAAAACTTCATAGAAGCTTTAGTTTTTTTTTCAAAAAACTGTTTTCAGCGCTGATATATCATGGCTTCACTTAAAGCATAAACTAATAATATAATAGACGCTCAGCTTTCATTAGGCCAATAGCATACTCTTTAATTCACGCACTGAGGACCTTTGAAATCAGCCGGTGACGACCGGTGAGGGCGCTGATGTCGCTATTCGTTTGGTAATAGCAGGTAACCACATGAACTCCAATGCTCGCTCTGTCTTTTTTTTCTTATGCAATAATTTACATAGGAAAAAAGAGAGAGGAAGCGTTTTTGCCCCTGTGATTACTCCATAGTGCAGTGTTGCCGATATTTTATTTAATTCAAAATCATTTGGAAAAATCTTTCAGTCACTCCTTTCAGTATACATGCAACCTTCTGTAGGGGTGGACGCGTCTTGCCCAGTGTAGGCATAGATATGTAGGTAAGAAAAAGTAGATATATTTTCTGACTTCCAAGAGTTAAGGCCAGAGGCAAATGTACAGTCCTTACACTTTAAAATTTTTCGGACAACTCAGAATTTTTTTGGGAAAACTCAAGAAATTTTCGGAAATGTCAGGAAAAACTCGGAAATGTTTGGAAAAACTTGGAAAATTTTCAAAAAACTCGAGAAATGTTAGAAAAAACTCGGGAAATTTTTGGAAAATGTTTAGAAAACCTCGGACAATTTTCAAAAAACTTTAGAAATGTTTGAAAAACCTCGCGAAATGCTCGGAAAAACTGGGAAAATTTTCGGAAATCCTGGAAAACTGGGGAAATGGTCAGAAAAACACGGAAAATGTTCAAAAAAACTCGAGAAATGTACAGAAAAACATACATTGGAAAAGAACTCATTAACCTGCTACCATCTGAACTGAACAAAAGGTCAAAAAAATCTTTTAAAAAACAAATAAGCACTTGGTTACTTCAAAATTATCCAAAATTAAATTAAATAAATAAATAGATACCTAACTAACTAGAAACTGATCTTCAAGAATATTTCATAACTTTTTTTTAGTTTTATATATTATTTGTTTTTTTTTTCATTGTAGTAGTATAACTACTTAAAAATTTTGCATTTAGTTATTTTTACATTTATTTGTCTGAATTTTTTAAACTTTTTATTTAGCCAAATATTAAATTCAAAAATACGTAAAACACTTTTAAGTTAAACGGTTCAACTGAAATCATCAGCTGTATAAAAAACTAAAAAATTTTAAGTACACTAACGTGACTTTTAACAGACTAAGGTAAAAGCGTGGGGTGTATAAAAATAGTGTTAATAAACGATTGTTTAATCAAATAAGAATGACTTGTCTAAAATATCAAATGCGCTAAAAACCAGGTTTGTAATTCCTCACCTGTCACTTTTCATCCCTGATTTTAATTTTTTATCCCTGATCTATCCCTGTTCATCCCAGGGATAAACAGTGACACTTTTATCTTTTATGTTTTTATCCCTAAACAACGAAAAAGGATTGGGACTGTCCCTTGAAAGGAGGCGCAGTTTCATTCTTTTTTTGTAATAAGTGGACCCTTTTTGTGGTTTCTAGTTAGTAAGGTCTGGAACGAGTAACCTTATTATTCATATGGTAAGGTTAAAAACGAAATAGTCTATTACATATGAACAAGAGAAGAGAGTGACAAATTTCACACGAGCGTGAATGTTGAGAATGAGGCGCCAGGTGAAACAACAGGCGAGTGTAAGAAAGTTACTTTCTATCGAGTTGTGTACGCTATCTTTCCTACTGATGAGCTATACTCATTTTTGTAAAAACGGTTCTTCAATTTTGCACAAATCAAATGAAACTGCTTTTCCGCACATGTGTGGAAAGATACTTTGCAACACATGTGCAAAAAGTATTTTTCAAAAAATTTCTGCCCATGGGTGAAACCTAACGTTTTCTGAGGATGAAAATGGTGTGAAACCCATGATTTTCATTTGTGGTCGTAGGAAAAATATATTGCATATGAAATACCTCTTATAAAAATAATTAACAAACAAAAGTTTAATTTGATACCGTTGCGCTTTTTTTTCTCTTACATTCTATTTAGTTCTCTTTGCTCAAATAACCGTTCGCCCGCCTTTCTTTTTGTGTGTTCTTTCTGTCTAGAAATTAACAGTGTCGGAGTAGCAAAGGGACTACCGGGTCTGCCAAATTCGATGTAGTCGAAATTTATAAAAACTTATGTAAATATGAAGACATACGAGGGGATTATGAAAAGTCTGACTTTATGAAGGTGGCCTACAACTTTTTTATTTACAAATTTTTTTATTTTGGTGTAATTTACCTTATTAAATGCAAACTTTTTAAAATCCCGTCGGTCCTAAAAAACCACGAGGTGTATCAAATAATAGAATCTTTAATAAATATCCAAGGTGTTTTTAGTATAAATTTATTTTATTTATTAAGTAATAATAAATGGATCCATGACGGATAAGATACCTTCCTAGACTAGCCAATTAGCACACAATAAGTAAACTCCACCCTATTATATCAGCCCTAAAAAGTATTTTCTAAATTTATCGGAAATGAAATTTACGAAGTTTTTGGATCTACCGTTGTTTGATGGATCTCCATCAAACAACGGTTCTACTTAACATCTTTTAGTGATTTTTTACTGCGTATCCAAATTTTTCAAAAGGCCCGCGCGCCGCTGTGTACCCTGCCCGATTTAACCCAAAACTAGTTAAAAATTAGTCTTGAAAAAGTTTTTGGAGTATTATAGGGTGTGTCTGTATAACTAATCAAAAAAAAACTGTAATTTAACCCGGTACTCATATCTGCCGGGTGGACCAAAAAAACCCGGTCAAAATGTTTTTGTTATAACTATACTAACCAATTGATTAGGCTTTCAAGCAGAAAGATTTGATATTATAAATTCTAAGATGGCTGAGAGAATCAATCTTGCCCGTTTCAAAGAGGCTTTTTAATTCTTGTATTTCGGATTTTTGGAACTCTTAAAAACGCTCTCTTTTCGCCACCCTCATGCAACTAGTTACGAATCATTAAAATCCGTTTAGTGGATCTCGAAACATTAATTTTAAAACGGTTTAGTGGTTCCCGAAATATTATTCCTTAATTCTGTATCCATTCTTCCATTAATACTGAATGGATTCTATAAAATCTCTAGAATCGGTTCAGTGGTTCTTTAAATTAGAATTGTTATAGCAACTGTTATTTCAATTTCTGTCTGCAATAATTTCGTTATAAACTCACTGAATCGATTTCAATGAAAAAAATAATAATTATGGTGATACCCGATTGCTCTTTGATCAAAACTATTAAAATTGAACAAAAGTCAAATTTGTCCTTCTATGAAGGATCGTTTCTTTGTATGTTGCGAAGATTTATTTTTTTATGATTAACTTGTGCGTGGTGGACCTAGGATCTTTTAAATAAATTCAAAAAAAGGTCGAAAAATTTCTCTCAACATAAGAAAAAACTAGAGATGGCTGAAAATTTAAATACGGATCTTTAATGAACTTGATCTTTGCCATGATGCTTTTTATTTAATTGTGGGTTTACTAGTAATGAATTTATGAGGAAATAAATGCACATAGAAATGGCAAGGCAATCGCATATTCTGTAAAATTTTTCTATACTTCTAAAAAAATTCAAAACATTTTCGGAATATAAAAATAAACGAACCTTTTTAAAAAGTAAAGTTTTTATGTCCGCCATTTTGGATTTTACAATGACGGCAAATTTTGTTTGTGATCTTTTAAAAGCAATCAATCGTTAACCTGTATGTAAAAGAATATAGTTAAAGCAAAAATTAATTTTTAGGGGCCTAAACCGATTTAAACGATTCATATCTCGTTGTGTGTAGCAAAGATAGAGCTTTTCGACAAACAAAAATATATATCTAAAATTTCCGTAACAGAAGAATAAACGAGCCTCTTTCAAGGTCAAGTTTGATTCTGTCTGCCATCTGAGATTTTAAGATGGTGGACAAAAATATACTTTTACACAATTGTCCGATCAATTCCCTGCAAACTACTGCTTGCTTTGGTAAAATCTATAGTTGGAAAGCTATAACGATAAACATTTTGTCCGGTTTTTTGCCCACCCGGTATGACACAATAAATATAAAATATACATAGATGGCATATTTTTTTTCTTTTGCCCTTATTATCGAAGAAATAACAGTTATTTCTTCGATGCCCTTATATCAGGGTGTAATAATAGCAAACTAATAGGCGCTAGAAAAGATCAAACTAAGGATTTTTTTCTTATTATATTTTGCATCAAACCTCTTTGTTTTTTAGAAAAAGGGTGCCAAACTTAACAGCTTTTATTTTATATTTTTTACTCCCTTGTAATAAACAATGAGAAATGCTGGCCAGTTGGCTCGATCAAGGCCATATTACACACACACACACACACACACACACACACACACACATTTTATATTTTATTATAACTTCCTGAAAAATTAATTTATTATAACTTCCTGAAAAATTACAACAAAATCGATATTTTTTGAAATTATGCATGACAATAGGGGTAATAATTAAATGGCAAAATTATTTAAAAATAAATAGAAATACTCAAAATTATTACCAAAAATCTCTTTTTTTCTTTAACAAATTTTAAAAACTCTTTAATATGTAGTGCTACTACAGTAAATATCGGTTATAACGACATTGAACGGACCGCTTAATTTCGGTCGTTAAAACCAAGCTTTGTAATAGAAAAAAAAAGTAAAAAGTACTAAATATTGATTGTTAAAAACTAAAATTATACTTATTTTTAAAATTTATAAAATGTAAAGAAGAAAATCTTCGATTTTGAATCCGCCAATCCAACTTATAAATTGAATTTCATCTGCCCATTCGCGTATGCAAGAAAAGGGGATAATGGGGGTAATTATCCCCTCCCAAGATTCGTAAAAAGTGAGAATTTTTCCACAAAAATGCCCCCAGTTTTTTTTGCCCCCAGCGCAAAAAACTTTTTTTATTATTACTGAAATTATACCTATTTTAGTAGTATTCGTTTAAAATGAGGTCCTTAGCCTGAATTCATGGATCAAAAATGCAAATTGTTTTGCCTGCGGCGCGCAAGTAATCTCTAGTTATGTAAAAAATTTACATAAACTGCATAAAATTTTGTTTGTGGGACCTTAACACATATTAATAATTGCTATTATTTATCAAGTATGTGTGGCTGGACTGAATTGCCTCTCGCAAGATCAGGCCTCTATCAGCATCGTAGCTAGCCTCAGTTTTCAGGGGGGCCGTGGCGTAGATCTATTTTTTCATCGATATTTTTATAGTAGAGGGGGAAAGCCCCCCGTGCCTCCTAGCTACAGCAATGTCCTACTCTCTACTAATAAAAAATACAGAAACAATATACCTAATATGTGTATCACATAAAACATGGGCCACAGCCTCGCTTAAACACTAGGCTAGCTTAAGGGCCTAAATAAGGGGGAAGTAGTTAGTAGGGTTAAATATCTCCACCTTGCCCCAAAAAATTAGTTCATTGTGGATATATTATATTACAATGATTTTTCTTTATATTCTGAATTCTTGGGCTAGCTACGTCGATGGAGATTAGATAAAATGTATTTCTTTATGGACTGACCCCTTGATTTGTTTGTAGTTTTTTACATTTTTGTATTTATTTGTTTTTGGGTTTAAATATTTTTTATTAATAAAATTAATCATGCAAATTCCATGGAAAAAATTCTAACTATTTGGATACAATCTCAAAAACTAAAAGCCAAAAGTGACAGATAAAATTTAATTTGACAGTTAGATTATTTATATTTTTTTAAATAAAAAAGCAATTTACAATCAATTGTTTTTTTTTTTTAATAAAAAAGTTATAGACCCCCTCTTAAAATGTAGACTACTTAGCTTATAAAGGGCTATTAAAATGAGGTTTTTACTTTTTTCTATATCCCCTAGAAATACCTAAACCCCCCAAAAAGATCGATATTGATATACATACAGGATGTATTAAAACGCAAAGGAAGCGAAATATATACAGTATGTCCCCCTAAGTTGGAATCATATGAAAAACTTTTTTATTATTAATTTTAGGAAAAAAAGTTATTCTTCAAAAAAAATCCTGCATTATCTAAAATCTAGAATACAGTCATCAAATATTAAATTTTTTCAGTGGTATACGAGGTTTGTCAAAAAATATGAGTTTTACTCAAGAGTAAAGTACCTTTATATTTGCAAAATAAATGAATATGCACTTATTACGCGTTTTAATTTCAAAATTATTAGAAAACATCGAAAAACTAAAACTAATCACAAAATCATTCATTCAAAATAGAAAGAGTAGTAAAAAATAAAATAATCTGAAGTTTTAAACGTAATTTTTAATTCTGATCAACATTTTTCGATATTGTCAAATTTCAAGGTACTTTAATCTTGAGCAAAACTCATATTTTTTGACAAACCTCGTATACCATTAAAAAAATTTGATATTTGATGACTGTATTATAGGGTTTAGATAATGCAGAACTTTTTATGAAAAATAACTTTTTTTTCTAAAATTATTAATAAAAAAGTTTTCCATATGATTCCAACTTAGGAGGACATACTGTATATATACATTTATATATGTATAAGTCGAAAACGTAAACGCCTAAGCATATTAAATAGGCAGTAGCTAGAAAAGGAATAATATTTGATTAAATTACGCGGTATACCAACCAAATTCTAAATACCTTATTCATAATGATCGAGTTCGACCAAACACACCGGGGCTCCCGAGAGGCTCTCTCTCTTTAATGCACCACATTCAAAAGAGCGGAAGAATTGCCAAGCGCCCCGGGTTGTCTTCGCGAACTCACTAACTGTCCACCTATTGAAAAATCAATCTGGGGAAAGTAGGAGAATTGTAAAGTAGATAGGTATAATTGTCTTTGGTATGGCAACACCGCCGACTCATTCAGGCGAGACAATTAGCAATTAATATTTACACCGTCGCGTATAGCCATCTGGTATGAGATTTCGGAAACAGGGGCCATTTTTGGATCAGGCGTCGTTTATATTAGTTTATGCTTAAAGTATGCTAATAGGCTAGCTAGGAAGGTATCAGATCCGTTATGGATCCATTTAAAGAAGTTTGGCTGGAATAGCCATGTTTAGAAAAACATTACGAAACTAGTAAGAACAGTTCATTTTAAAATATGTGTTAGAGAACTTGGCTTTACATTTGTCTCAATTCTTTTTAGGGAATACCACTTTCGCGCACTTGGCTTTTTTTACATGAAATGTTTTTGTTATGATCTCACTGCTTGTTTAAAGGATTTGGATAATATTTAAGTTTTAAAGACGTAAAATATGCGGGATATTGTTCAAAACTTTTGAAATGCATATTAAAAATGTTGAGGTTTTTTATATTTTCCTATGGTTTTATTATAGTTCCTATCAGCCTTCTAAAGCTCAGCTTTCTAGTGTCCCTAGAAGTAGGCAAAGTTAATTTTACATAACTTTACATTTATAGGGGAGGAAATTAAATCAAAATTTTAGTGTTTTTAAATTTTTTCCTATAGTCTTCCAAAGCTCAGCTCTCTAGCGTTTCTAGAAGTGGACAATGCTAATTTACATAACTTTACATTTATAGGGGAGGGAAGTTAATTAAACTTTGGGGTTTTTTAATTTTCTTTTATAGTTTTATCATAGTTTCTATCAGCCTTCCAAAGCTCAGCTCTCGAGCGTTTCTGGAAGTGGGCAATGTTACTTTTACACACTTTTACATTTATAGGGGAGGGAAGTAAATTAGAATTTTGAGGTGTTTTAATATTTTTCTATAGTCTTATCATAGTTACTATCGGCCTTCCAAAGCTCAGCTCTCTAGCGTGTCCGGAAGTGGGCAATGTTACTTTTACATTACTTTACATTTATAGGGGAGGAAAGTAAATTATAATTTTGAGGTTTTTAATTTTTTTCTATAGTTTTATCATTGTTCGTATCAGCCTGCCAGTTCTGGAAGTGGGCAATGTTACTTTTACATAACTTTACATGTGTGGGGGAGGGGAGTAAATTAGAATTTTGGGGTTTTTTGATTTTTTCCAGGGGTTCGTTCACAATTTCTATAAGTCTGCCAAATTTCAGCTTTGTAGCATGTCTAGAAGTACAGTAGAATATTGATGATCTATACATGAGTGAGTGAGTGAGTGGCAATTTCGACGTTTTTTGAAATTTCGTAACTACTTTACTACTTTATGGAATTCCATGAAACTTAGAGGGGTTGTTAACTCCAAGAAGATCTACGACTGTGCAAAGCTTGAGATTCGTAGCTCATTCCGAAGTAGAGTTTTAGATAGGTCAAATATCGGCTTTTTTTCTGATTTTTAAAAATAGCCCAAAATTAGATAAAACCTAATTATTTCAGTTTATTTTGCATATAATATAGAAATACATATATGTGGGTAGACCTAAAACTTTATGGTTTGTATCTTACCAAGAATATTACCCATGCAACTGATTAATAATTTTTCTAGAATATTTATCTATCTTTATTTCATGTCATTTCAATCATTCTCAAAAATGAGTAACTTTTAATTTAAAGGCCACCAAAAAAACAAATTGGATAAATTCCAAAATGAAAAAATGGTTCATATCATACCTCGAACCTTGTTTTTAGTCTAACAAAACACACAGTTTAGCATTTTCGTATAAAATTTTGTTGGCTGTAATTTTTGTTTCAAACTTTGTAAAAAAACCAAGATATTTTTAAAAAAAGAGGATTTGTTCGAAATTTTTTTAAAAAGCGTCGCTTTATAATTGTGCCAAGCTTCGGACCTTTTGCACCTAAACGTCATATTATATGGTTAAACTACTTAATTAATTTCAAGTCTTGCCCATAGGAAAGTGTCTGAATAGCTGTCGCAAAAATTTATTATATTACAAAATCAATCAAGTCAAGTTAAATAAAACCGTTAAAAACTACCAGCCAGAATAAGCAAAAAAATGTAAGAAGAATAGCAAAATTAGTCAAATTATTTCAATAAGATAAAAAATACAATAATAATCCTTTACAAAGCCCCTCTTAAAATAGCAGACCCAGGCGCTCGTTTCTAAGAATTCTATTAGATATTCCAAGGGTAAAAAAAGCAGGTACAAATTACATATAACAAAGAAACCCGTAGGATCTAAAATCTAATCTGCAATGTTGCCAAATTTCTGAGGCCGCTGCGACGCGGTTTTAATACGCAGAATACGTTTTATACCACCGAGGTGACTCAGAGGACCGTTTAGTTACAGTAAAAGCGACGCTAGCGCCACCTGTAGATACGTGAACTACACAGCCAAAAAGTAGCTATATATACCATTTTGTGAACTCAGAACAAAATTTTGCACACAGCTTGCTGAGTGTGCTCAAAAAAGTGAGGTACTAAAGTTATATATGAAGTGACACCGTAGTTTATAAATTTTGTTTTGAGATCATTTTTCAATATATATATATATATATATATATATTGATAAAGGGATGTAGCCACCTCAAAATAAAGTATTTAAACTAAGCTGTCACCTCATATATAACGTTGTCACCTCGCTTTTTTGAGGTGTCAACGTTTTTCAATAAAAATTTCAGGGATGACTCCTGACACACTCAGCAAGCTGTGTGCAAAATTTTGTTCTGAGGTCACAAAATGGTATATATAGCTACTTTTTGGCCGTGTAGTTCACGTATCTACCGGTGGCGCTAGCGGCGCTTTTACTGAAACTAAACGGTCTACTAAGTCACCTCGGTGGTATAAAAGGTATTTTGCGTGTTAAGACCACGTCGCAGCGACCTCAGAAATTTGGCAACCTTGTGGTTTAGATTTTAGAGACGGGTTTTTTTGTTGTATGTAATTTCACCCTTGGAATGTTTAATCGAATTCTCGGAAACGTCTCGGGTCTGATATTTTAGAAGGGGCTTTGTAGACGATTATTATTGTATTTTTTATCTTATTGAAATAATTGAACTAATTTTGTTAGTCTTCTTACATTTCTTTGATTATTCTGGTAGTTTTTGACGGTTGATTGATTGCTTTTGTAGTACATTAAATATTTGCGACAGCTATTCAACCCTGTGCTATGGGCTTTAGACTTAAAATTAGTTAAGTAGTTTAATCATTAGAAAAATGCGGTTTTGGTGCAAAAGGTCCGAAACTTGGCATAATTATAGGGTTGACGGTCCATAATTTTCAAAGAAGTTTTTTTAAAAATATGGCGCACAAATTCTGTTTTTCTAAAATCCCTTGGTGTTTGTAAAAGAGTTTGAAACTAAATTTTATACGAAAATGCTAAAAAGTGTTTTTGTTAGAGTAATAGTTTTCGAGGTATGGTATCAACCATTTTGTCGTCATTTTTGAATTTGTACAATTTACATTTTTTGGTGGCCTTTAACTTAAAAACTACTCATTTTTGAGAATGATGTAATGACATTAAACAAAGATTGATAGATATTCTACAAAAAGTATCAATTAGTTGCATGTGTAATATTCTTGCTAGGATACAAACCACAAAGTGTTAAAGATATCCCCTCCATATATTTCTTTCTATATTATAAGCAAAATAAACTGAAATAATTAGGTTTTATCCAATTTTCTAAGTACTAAGTACTTTAGAGAAAATGCATAATAAAGTTTATTGTAGAAAACTCCATTGACGTCCCAATTATGGGGCTATTTTTAAAGATCACAAAAAAAAATCCGTATTATTTTATGTTTTATTCAAACCTATCCCATACACAAAGGATATTTATTTTGCTTGGGGCAAAGATTTATAATGAATTTCAATAAAGATGCTATGTTTTAAATCATTTGTCAAAAAATCAAAAGAGTTTGTATTTTCCGATTTTAATCTTTCTATTTTTTCAAAACCCTTTATTATGCCTACTTATACAGTGTGTCCGTAAAGTGTAGAATCACGAATTTTTTTAAAAAGTTGCAAGCTTTTTAGAAAAAAGCTTGGATATCAAATAAAGATTTAAAATACGAGTTAGAAAAGGCTATGGTTAATTATACAGGATGTTCCAGAAAAAGCTATGACATAAACTTATGTTTCTTTAAATAGGACACCCGGTATATTTTTTCACATTTGGCTTTGATAGGTCATTACAAATGTGGTACATTTTTGTTAAGGTATCTCCATACCTAAACACTTAATAAAAGACTTCATTTATTTAATAACAAACATGTCATCCAATCAACGGTCTCTAAATCAGCAATAATGGGTGATTTCAGACTTTACGGACCTACTGTACATAAGAATCTATTATATAATTAAACCACTGTCCACTAGTTATCAAAGTAATTTGACCTGTACCTATACCTATAGCATATGGGTTTATGTGAATGCATGTGTGTGTGTGTGTGTGTGTGTGAGTATGTGTCTGTAAAAAATAATAAAGATTTATTTCTTTATTTATAGTATATGTAAAGAGTTTGTTTTTGACAGGAAAAGTTTAGTATTATAATTGAAATTATTAGTTTAAAAATTAAGTAATAAACACTAGTTACTTAGTCAATGTTCTTAAAGTTTTTAAAATTTTACTAAGCTATTTTTAGTTACTTAATTTTTTTCTTGTATTCTATCTTTTGTTTGTAGATAAATGCACTACAGGATTAAATTTTTCGCTTTCAGCACTAATAAAAGAATTAAAAAATTTATTATAAAAATGTTAGGAATAAATCTTGAAACTTGAATCATATATAAGAAATTTGATGAAGAATATAAAAAGTTACGGTTTGTGAGAAAAACGCAGTAAATCGTCGTGAGGTTCAGTTTGGTAAGGAGGTTAATCCTAGGGTAGAGGGGGTTTCCTTAAGGACACCTATCGTAAATGCAAGCTTTATAGGAAGCAAAGCCTGACATTGATTTTCTATTTTTTGGTTATTATTTTTGACATTTTTTCCTCGGTTTTGCACCTTAGGAAACCAAAATATCAAATCCTTATAAATTTGTTCAACTAGTCATCATTTTTACGCCTAATTTGCTTCGACTATAAAATACGATGTCCAAAAAAAGTGTTATAAATAAAAGAAAATTGTAGCCTACATTTACCGTTGTGTAGGTATGAAGGGCAGCAATTTATAAGTAATTCTTTTTGTGGTGGCAAAGAACGTTTTATAGATATGTGTGTCAATTTAAAAACTTTTAAAAACGCCTCGGATTTTAAAAAATTTTTATTAAGAAAATCCGGTTTTTAATAATGATAAATCTTTGACTAACTTACTTAGCCAATTTTAAATTAAAAAAATGAGTCAACAAACATGTTAAAAAGATACTTTACTATTTCCAGTTTTTTACTTAAAAATACCTCCGTAAGTTTGAACCAAAACGGATTTAGCAAAAAAACCAAATGTCATATTACTAGGGTTTTATTCGAATTTGAAAGAATAAGGATGCGAATTCTTTACTTAATTTGCGCCAACATAGCCAATTCTTAAATCACTTGACTAATTTAAAATATTGATAATGCCAGGAAAAAGAATTAACGTTAAATTAATCGGACAAAAATGCGCGTTTTTAGTGTTTTTAACCTGGTCAGGCTAGCATAAACCAAAAAAATCAAATTTAATTTGCGATGTTTTGTCACGCGCTATTTAGCTTCTTCCTTCAATAAGATAAACCACTATAGCAGCTACGTCCCTGGCCGTAACTTATATTCAATGTCATTGGAGGAATTCAGCTATTTCAAGAAAAGAAAAAAACTTACTCCTACTAAGCTTTGCTTTTTAAGCGACAAAACAATAGTGAAAATCGCAGCAAAGCAAGTTTGTTTTTTTTAGAAAAAAAAATTGAGATAACCCCGAAACTGCGTTATTTGGGTGTGTTTGAAGCTATCTGAGCAATATCGCTGTGACGTCTGTCTGCGTGTATCTCTGTCCGTAACACGATAGCTCCTAAACCGCTGAACCCATTTTCATGAAATGTTTAGGTGAAATAGTGTTTGACATTGTAACGAGCTGAATAGATTTTGGTCCAAATCCACTAATGATTGATAGTTTTTTGACAATTAATTTCTTTTTTAAATGCGAACTTTTTAACGGAGCATCTTAACAATATGCGGCTTTGGAAATATAATGGAGCACGGGAAGTGTTCTAATAGGCTAGCTAGAAAGGTATCAGATCCGTCATGGATCCGTTTATTTTATTTCAGAAAATTGCATTTAAATACAGTCAATTTTTATGTTTCCGTGGCATTTTTCAGGGGATGATATAAAGTTGCATAATATTTTTCATATTATCTTTTGAACTGTAGGTCGTTTTTGAGTTATATTGGTTTTAAATTCCTGTTGAAGTGCACTAATAATACGAGTTGAACCAGGATTACGTATAAGTAATCCTGGGCCAACTCGGAAATTATTAGTATACTTAAATAGGAATTTAATACTTTAGTACAAATTTAAATAACCTAAAATGAACTCAGAGAAATTCGTTTTGAAAAAATATGTAACTACAAATACTATAAACTGAAGAAAGTTGCTGTCAAGATTTGGCAATTTTGCAAAGCAGGATAATAGGAAACTATGCAAATTTTTCATTACATTAACCTCTCACAAGGTGCAGGAAAATATTAATAATAAGCTGTATATCGGCAATTTCGTCCATATATTCACTGGAGTCCCAAAAGAAAGAAGAGCAGCCAGAGGGGTATCCTTATTAATAAAGAAAAACCTAAAAAATAAGATTACCGACTACGATTGCATTAGTGAAAACATACTTCGAGTGAACATGAAGATGCTTGGTCATAATATAAGTATAATAGCAGTCTACGCACCATCAGATGACGAAAAAGTAGCTACAAAACAACTGTTCTTTGACCAACTTGATGAGACTATCACCAAAATCGGTAATACCAGAGAAATAATTATGCTTGGCGATTTTAATAGCCGAACTGGTAGACAAACCCAGAGCAAAGTGATAGGACCATTTGGAGAAGAAGTAACAAATGATAATGGCTTGAGACTGATGCAATTGTGTGAAACCCACAAACTAAAAATAAATAATGGTTTTTTTAGGCATAAGGATATTCATCGATATACCTAGATTCAGCCAACAAGAAGTCTTAAATCAATCATTGACTATGCTATAGGTGGACAACACTCGCAACTAAAGTGGTATGATGTGCGAGCACTTCGTGGTATTACCTGTGGATCTGACCACCATCTGGTAAAAGCAAAAATATTATTCCCTTTCAGAAAAACACATAAGGACGAAAGTATTGAAGAAAATGAAAACCTAGAATGCATCGAAGACAATCAAAAATACAACTTTAGAAGTCTAGAAATCGAAAGTACTCAAAGAATGTATCAGAACCGATTAGATAAAAAATTAATAAACACAGAACACTCATTTGAAGAGATATATACAAACATAATAAAAAGCTTGAAAGAAGCAAGCATCGAAGCTATTGGATACCAAGATAATAGAAATAGCAGGAAGATGTGGTGGACGGAAAAAATACAGGAAATGGTCAAAGAGAAAAAACGCACATACTTGAAATGGCTCAGTACTAAAGAACAAAGAGACCTAGAAATATACAGGGAAACCAAGAGACAGCTGAGAAATTTGATACGCATAGAAAAAAATGAACTGTTCGAGCGCAAATGCCACGATATCATTACACACGTAGGAGGTAGGCAGAGTTCTGAAGTATGGAAATTCATTTCTACAGTAAAAACCCAACAAAAGAAAAAGTAAACATCCAGATCATCAAACCAGAACAATGGACAGAACACTACAAGGGACTGCTGCAGGAAACGAGACCCGAATATCTGGCAGCCTCTCCGAGGGAGACATAGAAGTACACGGAGAGGAAGTAATCATCGAAAAAGAAATGATAAAAAATAGTATTAAAAGGCTTAAATCCGGAAAAGCTAGCGGACCTGGAGGAATATATGCTGAAATGCTCAAATATGGATCAGAGAAACTAATCGAAAATCTCACAAATATTATCAATGAATGCATAAACGGACATCCAGTACCTGATGATTGGAAAATTGCATTCATATCCTCAATACATAAAAAAGGAAACAAGCTGGATTGCAACAATTACAGAGGAATTTCAGTAACTAGTACTCTCAGTAGATTGTACGGTAGGATTCTTAGAGATCTAATAGAGAAGGATTTTCATAAACAAGAAGAAGAAGAGCAAAGTGGGTTTCGTGCAGGCAGATCTTGTTGTGATAATGTTTTTTGTCTTAAACAAGTAATTGAGAAAAGGAGCGCCAGAAATATAGAGACTCATGTTACCTTTGTGTACTTACAAAAAGCATATGATACCGTTCCAGTAGAAAAACTATGGACAGTGCTAGAGCAGACTAATATCAATCATACATACATAAAAGCGATAAAAGAACTATACAAAGAGTCAAAATCTAAAATTAAAATTGGAAATCGACTTTCAAAACAATTCCTGGTAACAAAAGGCTTAAGACAGGGATGTTGTATTTCTCCAACTCTTTTTAAAATATATATCGCAGTAGCTCTAAAAAACTGGAAACGGAAAGTGCACGGCATGGGAATACAACTTAACACCCGATTTACCATATACACGCTATAGTTTGCTGACGACCAAGTAATTGTAGCTAATGATAAAGAGGACATGGAGTATGTGATGAGAAAGTTAATGGAAGAATATCAAAAGTGGGGATTAACAGTGAACGTGGACAAGACACAGTACTTATGTATTGGAAACGAATCCAGTGAGTTAGAACTAGACAATGGACAAGCAATATCTCCATGCAATGAGTATACTTGGGTGTCACATTTGATAAGACAGGAACAGACTGTAAAGAACTGGAAAAAAGAATAGTAAAAGCAGAAAAGGTTATTGGATGTCTTAACAGTATTTTATGGAGCAGAGAGATAAAAAAGAATGTAAAATTTAACATATATGAAACAATGGTGAAAAGCACGCTGTTGTATGGAATAGAGACTTGTCGCGTAACAGAAAAATACAAAACAAAAATGGAAAGTATCGAAATGGATGCAATAAGAAGATCAATGAGAATATCTAGAACAGATCACATAAGAAATGAGATCATAAAAGAAAGAATGGGAATCGAAGGGAGCATAACGGATGACATCACTAAAAGACAACTGATATGGTATGGCCATGTACAACGGATGAACGACGAAAGATTACCAAAGCAGGTCCTAGAATGGCAACCAATAGGGCGCAGAAAAAGAGGGCGTCCTAAACTAGAATGGCAACAGTCAATCCAAAGATCAATGAGTCAAAAAAATCTGACAGAAGATGATTATCAGGATCGAAGGAGGTGGAGAATAGGCGTCGGACAACGTAGAAAAACGTTCTAAACCGACTAAATAAAAAAAAAATTTATACAGGGTGATGCATTTGCAATATAGCGAATAAAAATCATAATTTTATTATGACTTTCTTGGAAATTAAATGATAAAGAATGTAATTTACAAATTCTGACATCACGTGACATTTGAGCCTTTTGGTTGCTGGTGGTTATTACTAGATTTATAATATGCGCGTTGGGCTGTGGCGTGGGCAAACACAATATCCTGCATATGTTTTTTTCTGTTTTAAACGGCTTAACTAACTATTACAACTCCTTTTATATTCAATTCACTTTCAGTATTAATTAAAAAATATTCAAAATTCTGTAATATCCATCATGTCATAATCATTGCGAACCAAAAAATATACAAATTAATAGAAACTATTAAATTTATTAGCATTCCGAAAACTGTATTTTTGACACTTCCCTTTTATTTGTTTATCGGATCTATGTGTAGAATCTTTAACAGTAAGTAAACCATTTCCCAACAAAAATTGTATTTAGGACTTTCAAGCTATGCAACATTTCTGAGATCACAAGCCTCAAAATAAGTATTTCAAAAAAAATAACAGCCCGTTTTTCTATAATGAAAGTATAAAGGTACGGTTTTTTATATAAAGACAGTACGTTGCCACCATTAATCTTATCTTACAAACTTTTGCAACGTTTTAAAGTTGTAATATTTCCTAAAGGGTCCCTAAATAAAAGTAAAACGTTGTTACCTTGTATGTAATATATAAATTTATAGACATATAGATATACGTCATAAGTAATCACCTCAATAAAACCGGCAACAGTGCCTGAGGTGGCAGGACATAGCACATATCCAAAGGTTGTATATTGGCCTGAGGTCCGAACGTATTCCACGTATTTATCAAATATTTTTAAAAAAATCTTTACCCCTCTTTTGAAATTCTGGTAAAGGAAGTTCCCCTCATCTCATATATGTACCTATATATGTGGTAACACCACTAGAAATAGGTGAGGTCAGGTCGTCATACCCTTAACGCTGAGGTGACAACGGCGCGTGCATTAATATATATATATTGTGTTTTCACCTCGGCGTTAAGGATATGACGATCTGACCTCACCTATTTCTGGTGGTGTTAGACCATATATAGGTACATATATGACATGAGGGGAAGTTCCTTTACCAGAATTTCAAAAGAGGGGTAAATAATTTTTTTTCAAATATTTGGTAAATACGTGGAATACGTTCGGATCTCAGACCGATATACAACCTTTGGATATGTGCTATTTCCTGCCACCTCAGGCACTGTTGCCGGTTTTATTAAGGTGATAACGTATGGCGTAAGTCTATAAGCCACAATAGCTTTATCAAACTAAATTTAAATAATAAATATAAGGTAACAACGTTTTACTTTTATTTAGGGACACTTTAGGAAATATTACAACTTTAAAAGGTTGCAAAAATTTGTAAGAAAAGATGAATGGTGACAACGTACTCTCTTTATATAAAAAACCGAACATTTATACTTTCATTATAGAAAAACTGCCTGTTATTTTTCATGGAAAACACATTTTGAGGTTTTGTGATAGCTTGAAAGTACACATAGATCCGATAAACATTAAAAGGAAATTGTCAAAAATACACTCTATGGAATGCAAAAAAAATTAATACATTATCTTAATTTATATATTTTTGGGTTTGCAATGTTTATGACATAATTGATATGACAAAATTTTTATAAACATTATTTATCCGTAACAATAAATTTAATAAAAAAGAAATTGCGATAATTAGTTAAGCCGTTTAAAACAGGATAACCATATACAGGAATGATGTGTTTGCCCACGCCACAGCCCAACGCGAATATTATTAATCTAATAATAACCACCAGCAATCACAAGGCTCAAATGTTGACGTGATGTCAGAATTTGTAAATGACATTCTTTATCAAAAAAGTTTCACGGGCGAATCCTCAGAGGTAAAGTAGCTTGGGAACGCGTTTCGGCTCCCAGAAGACAGCCTAAACCCTGGATTTTTTTAAATTTGAAGGAATTTCACGAGGTAAAAAGTCTTAACAAAAAAGTTTTATGGGCAAGTCCTTACACGTAACGGTAGCTCGGGGAAGCGTTTCGGCCTCATTAGGCCTCATTCAGCCCGAGCATAACCATGAAATGAAATGATCATGTCGGTATCTGAAAAAGAAATAGGAAATATGGTGTTTACTGAGGAGAGACCAACTGTCAATTTGCAACTTTGACATTCTTTATTATTTAATTTCCAAGTAAGTCATATCAAAATTATAATATCTTTATGTTCAATTTAGCACTGCGACTAAGACTCGTTTGCAGCCGTAATAGCCAAGTTTACAAAAACATTTCCAAACTAGTGAGAATCTTTCATTTTAAAATTTGTATTGGAGAACTTTGCTTTACTTTTATCTCAATTCTTTTAACGGAATACCACTCTCGCGTACTTGGCTTTTTTTACATGAAATGTTTTTGTTATGATTTCACTCCTTTTTTTTAAAGGATTTGGATAATATTTAAGTTTTAAAGTAGTAAAATATTAGGAATATTATTCAAAAGTATTGCAATGCCTTATTAAAAATTTTGAAGTTTTTTTTATATTTTCCTATGGTTTTATCATAGTTCCTATTAGCGTTCTAAAGCTCAGCTCTCTAGTGTTCCTCGAAATAGGCAATGCTAATTTTACATAACTTTACATTTATAGGGGAGGAAAGTAAATTAAAATTTTGATGTTTTTAAATTTTTTACTATACTTAGTTTTATCATAGTTCCTATCAGTCTTCCAAAGCTCAGCTCTCTAGCGTTTCTGGAAGAGGAGAATGTTACTTTTACATAACTATACATTTAAAGGGGAGGGAAGTTAATTTGAAAACTATTGCATACTTTTAGTATACAGACCTGGAACATCTACTGAATATGAAACATTTTTGGACATTTTCTCGGACCTCTTGAATAATATTCTTAATGAATTTTCCAATATTTTAGTGTGTGCTGACTTAAATATAGACCGCCTGCCCGGCAGTAAAGACAAAAAATATTTTAAAATATTAAGCGACATTTTAGAGTCGTTGGCATTAACCTCTTTGGTGCATGATGCGACAAGAATTTTTACCAACAAGAATAATACTGCCAGTACCTCTGGCATTGACTATGTCATTACATCTCACCCTGAGTCTTTTAGTTATAAAAACTTGACGCAGGTTTTTCCGACCATTTTTGTCAAATTGTTCAGCATAACTCTAAAAACAATATATCCTCCACAGTTGACTCGTCCCTTGAAGGGAGCATGAGACAAATTAGGGTTGTTAATAGTAGCACTATAAATAATTTTTATTTCTGGTTTGATCAACAAACTATGGAATTTACAAATACCGACATAAACAAAAATTTTGAGCATTTCTTCGAAAGCGTTATCTGGAGTTTTCAAGTAAGTTGCCCAGTTAAAATCTTAAATAACAAAAAGCCCTCTCAAAATAAAAAAATTATACTTTCCAACAATCTGCTAAAGGAAATGGAGGAACTGAAAAATCTACACTGGCTACAAAAACGCACTGGTAATTCACAACTTAAAATTCTTTACAAAAGTCGGAAAAAAGAAATTGACCTTAAAATAAAAAATGAAAAAGAAAAATACTTCAACGAAAAAATTAATAACTCAAAAAATAAAATAAAAACTACATGGAGTATTATTAATAATCTAAGTGGAAAAAAATCTAAAACCTCACACTCTATAGATCAAATCCGGGATAGCAATAATGTTATTATAACTAATACTATGGAGATCGCTAACAACTTTAGCAAGTATTTTTCCTCTGTTGTTGCTGACAAGCTCCAATCTCATTTCCAGGGCAGCTTGTCCGCAGATTGCACAACGACTAAGAAAAATCACAAATCATTTACTTTTACCGAAGTTACTACACATGATGTTAAACTCGCACTGAAATGCTTGCCAAACAAAAAATCGGCGGGACCCGATGAAATACCCATATCCCTACTGAAAAATGCTTCTTTGAAAATGATAACTTGCCTTACTTTTCTGATAAATCTATCTATATCTGAAGGTACCTACCCTTCTCACCTAAAAGAAGCTAATATCTTACCTATCTATAAAAAGGGCGACCATTTGTCGGTGGAAAACTATCGTCCGATTTCTTTGTTGAACAGTTTCTCTAAGGTCTTTGAAAAAGTTCTATGCAACCAAATAAATCAATTTCTTAAAAAATATCAGATCTTAACTCCAAGCCAACACGGTTTCAGAGAACTGCACTCTACCGAAACAGCCAGCATTGACTTTGTTCAACAGATCTACAACAAACTAGACCAAGGCGATAGAGTTGTTGCACTATTGTTTGATCTAACCCGTGCTTTTGATACCATAGACCCTAACTTTGTATATAAAAAACTCGAAAAACTAGGTATCCAAAACCCCCTTAATAACTGCATTAAATCTTTTCTTAAAAATAGAAAATTTAAAATCAAAATAGGAAGCACATATTCAGAATCTACAGAATCAAACATAGGCACGCCCCAAGGCAGTGTGCTTGCACCTTTAATATTTTTGCTGTTTATTAACGATCTTCCCGAATATATCACGTGGAGACTTGTGTTTATGTTCGCCGATGATACGTCCATCGTTGTATCCGCAAAAGACACAAATTTTCTTCATGAAAAAATCAACTTTACCCTAAATGAATTTTCGAACTGGTGCAAGCAAAACAATCTGATTATAAATGTCTCTAAAACTGTCTTTATGGAATTTAAAACAAAGTCCCGTAAACCTACCGACCTCAATATAATGTTTAATGACATCCCTTTGCCAGTTAGCGATAGCTCAAAATTTTTGGGAACTATTGTCGATACTCATTTCGAGTGGAGTTTACACATAAGTAGTGTATGCTCAAAACTTAATATATGCTACTTCATGATTAAGTCACTTAAAAACTCTCTCAGTTTAAAAAATCTTATTACTGTGTATTATGCTAATGCATACTCGGCTCTAGCCTATGGTGTGGCAGTATGGGGTAGTGCTCAGGATGTGGAAATAGTATTGGTAGGTCAAAAGAGACTTATAAGATTAATTTTCAATATACCTTACAACGGTACTTGTCGCTCTGCATTTAAGGATAATAAAATTATGACAATAACAAGTATTTACATATATAAACTACTCATTTTCATTTTTCAACACCAAAATATTTTTACATTAAATAATTCTTATCACAACTATCCAACTAGAAGTCGTAACCACTTCAGCATCCATAAACACAACCATGCGTATATAAAAAAAAGTACTCATTATCTTGGATGCAAATTCTTTAACTTGTTGCCAAACAAAATCAAACAAACTACGTCGCTGCCAAGATTCAAAAAAGAAATCAAAAATCTTTTATTAAAAGAAACTTTTTATAGTTTAATTGAATTTGAAAACTACATGTTGGGCAGAAGGTAAATTTTTGTTATCAATATTTATATACATATATATACAAATCTTGTAAATGTGTTTTCGTTTTTATTTTTTTAAATATTTACACTATTATTATTTACACTTAATGTTATATTTTTTGTATTTGACGTATCTTATCTACATTATTGTAGCTGAAAAGATGAATAAAGTTGTCTATTGTCTATTGTCTATAATTTGTGGTTTTTTAATTTTATTTTATAGTTTTATCATAGTTCCTATCGGCCTTCCGAAGCTCAGCTCTTTAGCGTATCTGGAAGTGGGCAATGTTACTTTTACATAACTTTACATTTATAGGGTAGGGAAGTAAGGGTTTTTAAGTTTTATCTGCAAAACTAAGTAAAATTTTGACTTGCGGATTTCAATAGTATCTTAAGTGAATATTGCTTGACAACTTCAAGTAAAAATATTAATGGGTTTGTATCTGAATTTTTAAAGAAATTTAAGTTTTTTGGTTTGGTACTTTTAAAAAATTTGCTCGAAAAAATTTTAATTTAAACAAAAAAAAAGCATATATGCATTTTTTAGGGTTTTCTTAATAAGTCAAATAAATAATATGAGTCCGTTTAGTTACCACGTAGAAGTAATTATTTTTTAAATAAAAAGTGATATTTTCATTCTATTCAAGTGGGGAAGTGAGAAAGAGGTACAAGTGAGAGGTCCAAATTATGCAGAATTTTTCAAGGAATACGAATATGGTAAAATTTGTGTATGTTTATCATAGAGTTTTGTCATAAAATTCAATTTTTATAGTGGTAGGTGTTATTACTGCCCCCTAGCCGGGAGCTACAGGAACAAATATATTTTAGGTAAATTTTGTTATATAAAATTTTTTCCTGCAGTCGTAGCTGTACTAGTATCTGAGATAATTCCGGCTGCAATGCTTAATAGGACACCCTGTATATTTTTTACTAATGTATATCTGACAATGTTTAAATTTCCAATTACACACCAGAGGCGTCCGAAAAAGGCGACAATTTTTAGGATTACAAATATTCCCAATGTAAGGACGCCGGTGGAGAGTAACTGTCAATTAAAGCCGTTTTAGTTATTGATTTTTAAAATTATAATTTAAATTCCTATAATAAAGTTTTAAACACATTTGATGTAGAAAGCTTATTTTTTGAGAAAATCATATGAAACCTAATAATTTCGGTTTATTATAAAAATATCCTTAATTTTCGTACGACCCTAGAGTATCAACTTTAGCTTTAACACTACTATATATAATATACCGATTAAAATAAAAAAATATTTTCTAAAAAAAATGTTTTCAATATTGTCCTCTTAAATGATTTTTTAGAAAACTGAATCATAACAAAAACATTTCATGTAAAAAAAGCCAAGTACGCGAAAGTGGTATTCCGTAAAAAGAATTGAGATAAAAGCAAAGCCAAGTTCTCCAATACAAATTTCAAAATGAATGGTTCTTACTAGTCTAGAGACGTTTTTTTAAACTTTGCTATTCCAGCCAAACTTATTTACATTCAATTTAGTACTGCGCCTAAGAGTCATTTGCAGCCGTAATAGCCAAGTTTAGAAAAACATTTTGAAACTAGTAAAAACCATTTATTTTAAAATATGTATTGGAGAACATTTATCTCAATTCTTTTTAGGGAATACCATTTTCGCGTACTTGGCTTTTTTTACATGAAATGTTTTTGTTATGATCTCACTGCTTGTTTAAAGGATTTGGATAATATTGAAGTTTTAAAGTAGTAAAATTTGCGGATATTGTTCAAAACTTTTGAAATGCATATTAAAAATGTTGAGATTTTTTATATTTTCCTATGGTTTTATCATAGTTCCTATCAGCCTTCTAAAGCTCAGCTCTCTAGTGTCCCTGGAAGTAGGCAAAGTTAATTTTACATAACTTTACATTTATACGAGAAGAAAGTAAATTAAAATTTTTTCCTATAGTCTTCTAATGCTCAGCTCTAGCGTTTCTAGAAGTGGACAATGCTAATTTACATAACTTTACATTTATAGGGGAGGAAAGTTAATTAAACTTTGGGGTTTTTTAATTTTCTTTAATAGTTTCTTTATAGTTCCCATCAGCCTCCCAAAGCTCAGCTCTCGAGCGTTTCTGGAAGTGGGCAATATTACTTTTACATACTTTTACATTTATAGGGGAGGGAAATAAATTAGAATTTTGGTTTTATTTTTTTTCTATTGTCTTATCATAGTTACTATCGGCCTTCCAAAGCTCAGCTCTCTAGCGTGTCCGGAAGTGGGCAATGTTACTTTTACATTTCTTTACATTTATAGGGGACGAAAGTAAATGATAATTTTGAGGGTTTTAATTTTTTTTCTATAGTTTTATCATAGTTCCTATCAGTCTGCCATTTCTGGAAGTGGGCAATGTTACTTTTACAAAACTTTACATGTGTGGGGGAGGGGAGTAAATGAGAATTTTGGGGTTTTTTGATTTTTTCCAGGGGTTTGGTAGCATGTCTAGAAGTACAGTAGAATATTGATGATCTATACATGAGTGAGTGAGTGAGTGGCAATTTCGACGTTTTTTGAAATTTCGTAACTACTTTACTACTTTATGGAATTCCATGAAACTTGGAGGGGTTCATGAAGATCTACGACTGTGCAAAGTTTGAGATTCGTAGCTCATTCCGAAGTAGAGTTTTAGATAGGTCAAATATCGGCTGAAATGTTTCAAGAAAAGATGGTATACGGCGCGCGAACCTAATAAACGAAACCTATAAAAATTTTACAGGTTTTTTTTTTGATTTTTAAAAATAGCCCATGAAGTCTTAGGTACTTAGTTTTTAGAAAATTAGATAAAACCTAATTATTTCAGGTTATTTTTCATATAATATAGAAATACATATATGTGGGTAGACCTAAAACTTTATGGTTTGTAGCTTACCAAGAATATTACCCATGCAACTGATTAATAATTTTTGTAGAATATTTATCTATCTTTATTTCATGTCATTTCAATCATTCTCAAAAATGAGTAAATTTTAATTTAAAGGCCACCAAAAAAACAAATTGGACAAATTCCAAAATGAAAAAATGGTTAATATCATACCTCGAACCTTATTTTTAGTCTAACAAAAAACACAGTTTAGCATTTTCGTATAAAATTTTGTTGGCAATAATTTTTGTTTCAAACTTTGTACAAAAACCAAGTTATTAAAAAAAAAAGAGAATTCGTGCGTCATTTTTTTAAAAAACCGGCGAGAGCAGGCATCGCTCTATAATTTTGCCAAGCTTCGGACCTTTTGCACCAATACGTCATATTATATGGTTAAACTAATTAACTAATTTCAAGTCTTGCCCATAGGAAAGTGTCTGAATAGCTGTCGCAAAAATTTATTATATTACAAAATCAATCAAGTCAAGTTAATAAAACCGTTAAAAACTACCAGCCAGAATAAGCAAAAAAATGTAAGGAGACTAGCAAAATTAGTCAAATTATTTCAATAAGATAAAAAATACAATAATAATCCTTTACAAAGCCCGTCTTAAAATATCAGAACAAGGCACTCGTCTGAGAATTCTATTAGATATTTCAAGAGTAAAAAAAGCAGGTACAAATTACATATAACAAAGAAACCGTAGCGTCTAAAATCTAATCTGCAATGTTGCCAAATTTCTGAGGCCGCTGCGACGCGGTTTTAATACGCAGAATACGTTTTATACCACCGAGATGACTCAGTGGACCGTTTAGTTACAGTAAATGCGACGCTAGCGCCACCGGTAGATACGTGAACCACACGGCCAAAAAGTAGCTATATATACCATTTTGTGACCCCAGAACAAAATTTTTCACACAGCTTGTTGAGTGTGTTAGGAATCGTCCCTGAAATTTTTATTGAAAAACTTTGTCACCTCAAAAAAGTGAGGTACAAAAGTTATATATGAGGTGACACCGTAGTTTATATACTTTGATTTGAGGTGGCTAAGTACCCTTTATCAATATATATATATATATATATATATATATATATATATATATATATATATATATATATATATATATATATATATGTATCTATATACATATATATATATATATATATATATATATATATATATATATATTTATATATATATATATATATATATCTATATTGATGCACTCGCCGTTGTCACCTCAGCGTTAACGATATGACGACCTGACCTCACCTATTTCTGGTGGTGTTACCCCTTATATAGGTACATATATGAGATGAGGGGAACTTCCTTTACCAGAATTTCAAAAGAGGGGTAAAGATTTTTTTTCAAATATTTCATAAATACGTGGAATACGTTCGGACCTCAGGCCGATATACAACCTTTGGATATGTGCTATTTTCTGCCACCTTAGGCACTGTTGCCGGATTTATTGGGGGTGATAACGTATGGCGTATATCTATCTAAATCTATAAGCAACGTAATACAAGGTAACAACGTTTTACTTTTATTTTGGGGCGCTTTAGGAAATATTACAACTTTAAAACGTTGCAAAAGTTTGTAAGACAAGATTAATGGTGGCAACGTACTGTCTTTATATAAAAAACCGTACATTTATACTTTCATTGTAGAAAAACGGGCTGTTATTTTTTTTGAAATACACATTTTGAGGCTTTGTGATCTCAGAAATGTAGCATAGCTTGAAAGTCCTAAATACAATTTTTGTTGGGAAATGGTTTACTTACTGTCAAAAATTCTACACATAGATTCGATAAACAAATAAAAGGGAAGTGTCAAAAATACAGTTTTTGGAATGCTAATAAATATAATAGTTTATATTAATTTGTAAATTTTTTGGTTTGCAATGATTATGACATGATTGATATGACAAAATTTGGAATATTTTTTTAATTTATCCGTGAAAGTAAATTGAATAAAAAAGGAATTGTAATAATTGATTAAGTCGTTTAAAACAGAAAAAACATATGCAGGATATCTAATAATCTAAAACCACCAGCAACCAAAAAGCTCAAATGTTGACGGGAAGTCAGAATTTGTAAATGACATTCTTTATCATTTAATTTCCAAGAAAGTCATATTAAAATTATAATTTTTATTCGCTATGTTGCAAACTTATCACCCTGTGTATATATAGCTTTATTATTAATATTTTCCTGCACCTTATGAGAGGTTAATGTAATAAAAAATTTCCATAGTTTCCTATTATTCTGCTTTGCAAAATTGCCAAATTTTGACAGCAACTTTCTTCAGTTTATAGTGTTTGTAGTTACATATTTTTTTAAAACAAATTTCTCGTTCGTTCGTTTTTTTTAAATTTGCACCAAAGTATTAAATTCCTAATAAAGTATGCGAATAATTTCCGAGTTGGCCCAGGATTACTTATACGTAATCCTCGGTCAACTCGTATTACTAGTGCACTCCAACAGAAATTTAAAACCAATATAACTCAAAGACGACCTATAGTTCAAAAAATAATATGAAAAAAATTATGCAACTTTACATTAGCCTCTGAAAAATGCCACGAATAGATAGAAATTGACTGTATTTAAATGCAAATACCTTTCTAGCTAGCCTATTAGAACGCTTCCCGTTTTCAGTTCTTTTGTATATATCTCAGAAACGAAAGCTCTTGTGAAGTTTCAAGGTATTACACAAACTATTGCGATAAAAGTGTTCTACTATATTTCCAAAGCGGCATATTGTTAAGATGCTTCGTTAAAAAGTTCGCATTTTAAAAAAAAATTTAATTGTCAAATTTGGACCAAAATTTATTCTGCTCGTTACAATGTCAAACACTATTTCACCTGAACATTTCATGAAAATTGGTTCAGCGGTATATGAGCTATCGTGTTACGGACAGACATACACGCAGACAACGCAGACAGACGTCACAATGATATTGCTGGGATAGCTTCAAACAAACCCAAATAACGCAGTTTCGGCGTTATCTCAAATTTAAAATAAAATAAAAATCTATTTTCAAAACAACTTGCTTTGCTGCGATTTTCACTATTGTTTTGTCGCTTAAAAAGCGAAGGTAAGTAGGAGTAAGTTTTTTTCTTCTCTTGAAATAGCTGAATTCCTCCAAATACATTGAATATAAATTACGGCCAATGACGTAGCTGCTATAGTGGTTTGTTTCTTCCTATTGAAAGAAAAAGCTAAATAGCACGTGACAAAATATCGCAAATTAAATCAAAGTGATTTTTTTGTTTATGCTAACCTGACCAGGTTAAAAACGCGCATTATTTTCCGATTAATTTAACGTTTAAAAGCTATTTTAATTATTTTTCCTGGCATTATCAATATTTTAAATTAGTCAAGTGTTTTAAGAATTGGCTATGTTGGCGCAAATTAAGTTAAAAAGTCGCACCCTTATTCTTTTGGTTCAAACATACGGAGGTGTTTTTAAGTAAAAAACTTGAAAAGGAAAGTATCTTTTTAACATGTTTCTTGACTCATATTTTTTAAATTTAAAATTGGCTAAGTAAGTTAGTAAAAGATTTATCGTTATTAAAAACAGGATTTTCTTAATGAAAATTTTTAAACATCCCAGGCGTTTTTAAAAGTTTTTAAATTGATACACATATCTATAAAAAGTTCTTTGCCACCACAAAAAGAACTACTTATAAATTGCTGCCCTTTATACCTACACAACGGTGAATGTTGGCTTCAATTTTCTTTTATTTAAAACACTTTGTTTGGACATCGTATTTTATAGTCGAAGCAAATTAGGCGTAAATATGACGACTAGATAAACAAATTTATAAGGATTTGATATTTTGGTTGGGAACTCCTAGTACGAAACCTAAGGTACAAAACCAAGGAAAAAATTTCAAAAATAATAACCAAAAAATAGAAAATCAATGTCAGGCTTTGCTTCCTATAAGCTTGCATTTACGATAGGTGTTCTTAAGGAAACCCCCTGAAAAATCGTCCTCTACCCTAGGATTAACCTCCTCACCAAACTCGACCTCACAACGATTTTCTGCGTTTATCTCACAAACCGTAACTTTTTATATTCTCCATCAAATTTCTTATATATGATTCAAGATTCAAGATTTTTATTCCACACATTTTAAATATAAATACAGAAATTCTAACATTTTTATAATAAATTTTTTAATTCTTTTATTAGTGCTGAAAGCGAGAAATTTAATCCTGTAATGCAATTACCTACAAACAAAAGATAGAATACAAGAAAAATATTACGTAACTAAAAATAGCTTATTAAAATTTTAAAAACTTTGAGAACATTGACTAAGTAACTACTTTTTGTTACTTAATTTTTAACTAATAATTTTAATAATAATACTCAACTTTTCCTGTCAAAAACAAACTCTTTACATATACTATAAATAAAGAAATAAATCTTTATTAATTTTTACAGACACATACACACACATGCATTCACATAAACCTATATGCTATAGGTATAGGTACAGGTCAAATTACTTTGATAACTAGTGGACAGTGGTTTAATTATATAATAGATTCTTATGTACAGTATGTCCGTAAAGTCTGAAATCACCCATTATTGCTAATTTAGAGACCGTTGATTGGATAACATGTTTGTTATTAAATAAATTACGTACTTCATGATGACTTTTAAGTCTATTTGACTAATCAGGGTGCTAAAAAAACTTATTTCATACAAATGTCTTTTATTAAGTGTCTATTACCTCATAATCGGTTAGGTTTAGGTATGGAGATACCTTAACAAAAATGTACCACATTTGTAATGACCTATCAAAGCCAAATGTGAAAAAATATACCGGGTGTCCTTTAAAGAAACATAAGTGTATGTCGTAGCTTTTTCTGGGACATCCTGTATAATTAACCATAGCCTTTTCTAACTCGTATTTTACAACTTTATTTGATATCCAAGCTTTTTTCCAAAAAGCTTGCAACTTTTTAAAAAAATTCGTGATTCCACACTTTACGGACACACGGTATAAGTAGGCATAATAAAGGGTCTTGAAAAATAGAAAGATTAAAATTGGAAACTACAAACTCTTTTGATTTTTTGAAAAATGCTTATTGCTTTAGGAAATTCATTATAAATCTTTGCTCCAAGGAAAATAAACATTCTTTGTGTATGGGATAGGTTTGAATAAAACCTATAATAATATGGATTTTTTTTTGTGATCTTTAAAAATAGCCCCATAATTGGGACGTCAATGGAGTTTTCTACAATAAACTTTATTATAAATTTTCTCTAAAGTACTTAGTTTTTAGAAAATTGGATAAAATATAATTATTTCAGTTTATTTTGCTTATGTTATAGAAAGACAAATATGGGGGGTATCTTTAACACATTGTGGTTTGTATCTTAGCAAGAATATTACCCATGCAACTAATTGATACTTTTTGTAGAATATCTATTATTTTTTGTTTAATGTCATTACAATCATTCTCAAAAATGAGTAGTTTTTAAGTTAAATGCCACCAAAAAAAGGAAATTGTGCAAATTCAAAAATGACGGCAAAATGGTTGATATCATACCTCGAAAACTATTACTCTAACAAAACCACATTTTAGCATTTTCGTATAAAATTTAGTTTCAAACTTTTTCACAAACACCAAGTTATTTTAGAAAAACAGAATTTGTGCGCCATTTTTAAAAAAAACTTCCTTGAATATTATGGACCGTCAACCCTATAATTGTGCCAAGTTTCGGACCTTTTGCACCAAAACCGCATTTTATGTCTCTAATGATTAAACTACTTAACTAATTTTAAGTCTGAAACCCATAGCAGAGGGTTGAATTGCTGTCGTTAATATATTTAATGTATTACAAAAGCAAACAATTCAAGTTACATAAAACCGTTGAAAACTACCAGAATAATCAAAAAAATGTAAGAAGAGTAACAAAATTAGTTAAATTATTTCAATAAGATAAAAAATACAATAATAATCCTCTTCAAAGCCCCTAAAATATCAGACCCAGACATTCGTTTCCGAGAATTCGATTAAACATTCCAATGGTAAAAAGCAGGTAATATCTGAAATTACATACAACAAAGAAACCCGTCTCTAAAATCTAAACCACAAGGTTGCCAAATTTCTGAGGTCGCGGCGACGCGGTCTTAACACACAAAACACCTTTTATACCACCGAGGTGATTTAGTAGACCGTTTAGTTTCAGTAAAAGCGCCGCTAGCATCACCACTACTAACTACACGGCCAAAAAGTAGCTATATATACCATTTTGTGACCTCAGAACAAAATTTTGCAGACAGCTTGCTGAGTGTGTCAGGAGTCATCCCTGAAATTTTTATTGAAAAACGTTGGCACTTCAAAAAAGCGAGGTGGGAACGTTATATATGAGTTCAACAAGTTTTCGTGGCTAATCGGGTAAAAAGAAAATTAAGGGTTTTTTGTTTCTCTAGTATTTTTCCGTGGGTAGCTCGAAAGCTTAACCTCACGGGGGTCCAAGATCTAATGGTTATATATGAGGTGACAGCGTAGTTTATATACTTTATTTTGAGGTGGCTACGTAGTCTTTATCAATATATATATATATATATATATATATATATATATATAATAAATTTTTGCGACAGCTATTCAGACACTTTCCTATGGGCAAGACTTGAAATTAGTTAAGTAGTTTAACCATATAATATGACGTTTAGGTGCAAAAGATCCAAAGCTTGGCACAATTATAGAGAGACGCCTGCTCTCGCCGCTTTTTTAAAAAAATGGCGAACATATCCTCTTTTTTTAAAAATAACTTGGTTTTTTTACAAAGTTTGAAACAAAAATTACAGCCAACAAAATTTTATACGAAAATGCTAAATTATTTGTTTTGTTAGACTAAAAACAATGTTCGAGGTATGATATGAACCATTTTTTCATTTTGGAATTTGTCCAATTTGTTTTTTTGGTGGCCTTTAAATTAAAAGTTACTCATTTTTGAGAATGATTGAAATGACATGAAATAAAGATAGATAAATATTCTAGAAAAATTATTAATCAGTTGCATGGGTAATATTCTTGGTAAGATACAAACCATAAAGTTTTAGGTCTACCCACATATATGTATTTCTATATTATATGCAAAATAAACTGAAATAATTAGGTTTTATCTAATTTTGGGTTATTTTTAAAAATCAGAAAAAAAGCCGATATTTGACCTATCTAAAACTCAACTTTGGAATGAGCTACGAATCTCAAGCTTTGCACAGTCGTAGATCTTCTTGGCGTTAACAACCCCTCTAAGTTTCGTGGAATTCCATAAAGTAGTAAAGGAGTTACGAAATTTCAAAAAACTATGTATAGATCATCAATATTCTACTGTACTTCTAGACATGCTACAAAGCTGAAATTTGGTAGACTTATAGAAATTATGATCAAAGCCTTGGAAAAAATTTAAAAACCCCAAAATTTTAATTTACTCCCCTCCCCCACACATGTAAAGTTATGTAAAAGTAACATTGCCCACTTCCAGAAATGGCAGGCTGATAGAAACAATGATAAAACTATAGAAAAAAATTAAAAACCTTAAAATTATAATTTACTTTCTTCCCCTATAAATGTAAAGTAATGTAAAAGTAACATTGCCCACTTCCGGACACGCTAGAGAGCTAAGCTTTGGAAGGCCGATAGTAACTATGATAAGACTATAGAAAAAAATTAAAACACCTCAAAATTCTAATTTACTTCCCTCCCCTATAAATGTAAAAGTGTGTAAAAGTAACATTGCCCACTTCCAGAAACGCTCGAGAGCTGAGCTTTGGAAGGCTGATAGGAACTATGATAAAACTATAAAAGAAAATTAAAAAACCCCAAAGTTTAATTAACTTCCCTCCCCTATAAATGTAAAGTTATGTAAATTAGCATTGTCCACTTCTAGAAACGCTAGAGAGCTGAGCTTTAAAAGACTATAGGAAAAAATTTAAAAACACCAAAATTTTAATTTACTTTCCTCCCCTATAAATGTAACGTTATGTAAAATTAACTTTGCCTACTTCCAGGGACACGAGAAAGCTGAGCTTTAGAAGGCTGATAGGAACTATGATAAAACCATAGGAAAATATAAAAAACCTCAACATTTTTAATATGCATTTCAAAAGTTTTGAACAATATCCCGCATATTTTACTACTTTAAGACTTAAATATTATCCAAATCCTTTAAACAAGCAGTGAGATCATAACAAAAACATTTCATGTAAAAAAAGCCAAGTACGCGAAAGTGGTATTCCCTAAAAAGAATTGAGACAAATGTAAAGGCAAGTTCTCTAACACATATTTTAAAATGAACTGTTCTTACTAGTTTCGAAATGTTTTTCTAAACTTGGCTATTCCAGCCAAACTTCTTTAAATGGATCCATGACGGATCTGATACCTTCCTAGCTAAAATTTATAGCATTAAAATCATATTTTTCTTAATTTTTGGATATTTTTGATTTTTATTTTATACCTGAGGGCACGGCAGTGCCTCGCCAAGTTCGCGCGCCGTACCATCTTTTCCTGAAACGTTTCAGCCGATATTTGACCTATCTAAAACTCTACTTCGGAATGAGCTACGAATCTCAAACTTTGCACAGTCGTAGATCTTCATGGAGTTAACAACCAAGTTTCATGGAATTCCATAAATTAGTAAAGTAGTTACGAAATTTTAAAAAACGTCGAAATTGCCACTCACTCGCTCACTGATGTATAGATCATCAAAATTCTAGTGTAAGGCATAAATACAGACAAAAATGCTTCAAATTATTTTTCACAAAAGCGAAGATATATAATTTTGGTAAAATACTTCCAGACATGCTACAAAGCTGAAATTTGGCAGACTGATGGAAATTATGACCAAAGCCCAGAATTCTAATTTATTCCCCTCCCCTATACATGTTAAGTTATGTAAAAGAAATGCTAGAGAGCTGAGATTTGGCCGGCTGATAGGAACTATGATAAAACTATAGAAAAATTTTTAAAAACACCAATATTATAATTTACTTCCCTCCCCTATAAATGTAAAGTTATGTAAAATTAACATTGCCCACTTCCAGAAACGCTAGAGAGCTGAGCTTTAGAAGGCCGATTGTAACTATGATAAAACTATAGAAAAAAATTAAAACACCCCAAAAATCTAACTTACTTCCCTCCCCTATACTATCCCACTTCCAGAAACGCCAGAGAGCTGAGCTTTTTAAGACCAAAATTTTAATTTACATTGCACACTTCCAGAAACGCTAGGGAGCTGAGCTTTGGAAGGCTGAAAGGACCTATGATGAAACCATAGGAAAAAATTTAAAAACCTCAAACTTTTAATTTTCTCCCCTCCCCTATAAATGTAAAGTTATTTAAAAGTAACATTGCCCACTTCCAGAAACGGTAGAGAGCTGAGCTTTGGAAGGCCGAGAGGAACTATGATAAAACTATAAAAGAAAATTAAAAACCCCAAATTTTAATTAACTTCCCTGCCCTATAAATGTAAAGTTATGTAAAAGTAACAATATCCACTTACAGAAACGCTAGAGAGCTGAACTTTGGACGAATAATAGAAAAAAATTAAAAAACCACAAGGTTTTAATTACTTCCCTCCCCTATAAATGTAAAGTTATGTAAAAGTAACATTGCCCATTTTCAGAAACGCTAGAGAGCTGAGCTTTGAATGGCTGATAGGAACTATTATCTGGGGGCACAGTAGTGCCCCGCCAAGTTCGCGCGGAAATGGCTGTACCATCTTTTCTTGAAACATTTAAGCCTATATTTGACCTACCTTAAACTCTAATTCGGAATGAGCTACGAAACTCAAACTTTGCACACAGTCGTAGATCTTTATAGAGTTAACAATCTCTACAAGTTTCATGGAATTCCATGAATTAGTAAATTGGTTACGAAATTTCAAAAAACATCGAAATTGCCACTCACTCACCCATGTATAGATCATCAAAATTCTACTGTACTTCCAGACACGCTACAAAGCTGAAATTTGGCATACTGATAGGAATTGTGACCAAACCATTGGAAAAAATCAAGCAACCCGAAAATTCTAATTCACTCCTCTCCCCCATACATGTAAAGTTATGTAAAAGTAACACTGCCCACTTCCAGAGGCGCTAGAGAGCTGAGCTATGGCAGACTGAAAAGAAATATGACAAAACTATAGGAAAAAACTTAAAAACCCCAAAATTTTAATTTACTTCTCTACCCTATAAATGTAAAGTTATGTAAAAGTAACATTACCCACTTCCAGACACGCTAGGAACTGTGATAAAACTAAGTATAGTAAAAAATTTTAAAACACCAAAATTCTAATTTATTTTCCTCCCCTATAAATGTAAAGTTATGTAAAATTAGCATTGCCTATTTCGAGGAACACTAGAGAGCTGAGTTTAGAAGGCTGATAGGAACTATGATAATCCATAGGAAAATATAAAAAAACCTCAAAATTTTTAATAAGGCATTGCAAAACTTTTGAATAATATTCCTCATATTTTACTACTTTAAAACTTAAATATTATCCAAATCCTTTAGAATTGGAGTGAAATTAAAACAAAAACATTTTATGTAAAAAAATCAAGTACGCGATAGTGGTGTTCCGTTAAAAGAATTGAGATAAAAGTAAAGACAAGTTCTCCAATACAAATTTTAAAATGAAAGATTCTCACAGTTTGGAAATGTTTTTGTAAACTTGGCTATTATGGCTGCAAATGACTCTTAGGCACAGTGCTAAATTGAACATAAAGATATTATAATTTTGATATGACTTACTTGGAAATTAAATAATAAAGAATGTCAAAGTTGCAAATTGACAGTTGGTCTCTCCTCAGTAAACACCATATTTCCTATTTCTTTTTCAGATACTGACATGATCAATGGCGTATATAGAAAAAAGTTTCGGGGGGGGGGGGCGAGACAGTTTAGGGGGGGGGGGCGAGACCCCATGATGCCGTATTTTATGTTATATTATGTTTGTATTCATGAAATGTATGGAAAATATCTAAAAAAATCTTAGCTTCGGGGAGGGCCCGGGCCCCCCAGCCCCCCCCATATATACGCCACTGGACATGATCATTTCATTTCATGGTTATGCTCGGACTGAATGAGGCCTAATGAGGCCGAAACGCTTCCCCGAGCTACCTTTACCTCTGAGGACTTTCCCGTAAAACTTTTTTGTTAAGACTTTTTACCTCGTGAAATTCCTTCAAATTTAAAAAAAACCAGGGCTTAGGCTGTCTTCTGGGAGCCGAAACGCGTCCCCAAGCTACTTTACCTCTGTGGATTCGCCCGTGAAACTTTTTTGAGAAACAATGTCATTTACAAATTCTGACATCACGTCAACATTTGAGCCTTGTGATTGCTGGTGGTTATTATTAGATTAATAATATTCGCGTCGGGCTGTGGCGTGGGCAAACACATCATTCCTGTATATGGTTTTCCTGTTTAAAACGGCTTAACTAATTATCACAATTTCTTTTTTATTAAATTTATTGTTACGGATAAATATTTTTTAAACAAAATTCTGTCATATCAATCATGTCATAAACATTGCATTTTTGCACTCCATAGAGTGTATTTTTGACAATTTTCTTTTAATGTTTATCGGATCTATGTGTAGAACTTTTGACAGTAAGTAAACCATTTTTCATCAAAAATTGTCTTAAGGGGCCGACTCGCGCCGATATTTTCGTGCTAAGCTAATGTAAGGGTTCGGAAATCCACGCTTTTCTTGAAGACGGCTAAAGGTTTTAACAAAAACTTTTTTTTATCGTTTAAACTGAATCTTTGGTACAGGCCTAAAACTATTTTTTAGTTAAAAAAAAATCTCCAAAATAGCATGAAATAATAATAATAATTTTTTTAATCGGAAATTGTTATCTGATTCAATCGGGGAAGAATTTCGGGCCTATAAGGGACATTCCTCTAAATAAATAAAAAATAAAAATACAAAAAACTGCAGGTCATCTGGTAGGAAAACGTGTATTGTTAAACCCTTACAAGACCAACAATTGCCGCTTTTGTCATCAATAAAGTGGGGCCCTCTGCTGGTCGCTAAGAAATATTTTTAAAACAATAGCAATATCCTTGTCTTTTCGGTTTTTTACGAAACCGGACCATCAGAGCCGCAGCTAGCATTTTTGGCGCCCGAGGCAGCATTTAAAATTTTTAGTCACTTTCACCCCTTGATAGAGGTTTTACCAAATCAAAATGGTAAATTATATTTGACATTCTCATATGTTAGCTCCCGCTAAATTTCGCGGTTGTTTATATATATTTTTAAAAACACACAACAGTATGAAGGACAAAGCGCATTCCGCGTATTTGGACATGCGCTCCAACAACCGGGGAGATCCTTGTCAATCGCCCAGAGAAAAAGGCGTGTTAATTTCGTTCTCCAACTATATCAAATTTCTACACCTGAAAGTGCTCGATTTTTGTGTACTGAAGCATAGAACTAGAAACTTCAACCCTTCAGCTACGTGGTGACATCATTAGATCCATTCGGGGGCCCCTTGGAACGAGGAGAATTTGGCTGCAAAGGAGGTGAGTGCACTTATCTGATTACCGTTGTGTGGTTCCAACAATTTTACCTATGGACGTCTGATTATTTCGTAATTTCATATCAATACATTTATGTTTGCTCACGATATCATTAAAATATTTACAGTCCACTGCATTTAGCGTTTTTTCTATCCGCGGGCTAACATAAAGTTTTCCTTCGACCGAATTATTTTAAATAATAAATCCATACGACGGTATTAATAATTATTTGCAGCCAAATAAGGCGAGAGAGAAACCAGAGAAAGTGGTCTGCACCGACGACTGCACGTGTCTTTCGCATGCTCAGTGCATGATTCAGTAAACAAAGCGAAGGGATCAAAACAAAATAAAACAAACAAAACAAAAGTTCAGTGGTGTATCATATCATTTCGATATTTAAAACAATTTTCATCAATTGCGATAAATTAGTGCATATTTTCGACAATTCGTCATTTTTCTATTTCAGAAGCATTAATTTAGCGTTAATTGTATATTTACCGACAATTTCGTCATTTCAAAGGTAAAATCATGTCTGTCAAAAAAGCCGTACAAAAACGCAAGGGTTTTTTATCTGCGATCACCGAGTGTTATGTGTTGTCGCAGACTGCGGAAAAAGATGAAAGAGCGAGAAACGAGTTTCAAGTGAGGTATGCCGATTTGGATGAAACCTTCGATAAATGCATGCTGGCGCATAATGACGTCATTATGTTGCTAGACGACTCGGACGATGAGGAATTTAAAACGCAGGATGCGATCCTTTCAGAAGCTCGTAAGTATTTTTATTCGTGTAAGGGGGTTTACTCTAAAATATTTCCGGTTGAGGCCCCATCTTTTTCGGGATCATATATTCGACAAAACGAATCTGAAACTCCAAAACTCAAAGAGTTAGGTATTCCCATATTCCGAGGTGATAAAAAATTATGGCCAAGCTTTTTCGATCTTTTTAATAACATTATAGATCAAAATCAAAGTCTAAGTAATGTCCGAAAACTTCAATATTTATTTTCATATCTCGAGGATGAGCCTTTAAAATTGATATCAGGGATTAGCTTATCTGATCAAAATTATAAAATTGCTTATGACAAATTAGTCAATAGATATCAAAACAAGCGAGATCTCGCAAATGATGCTTTAAGCTCAATTATGAACTCCACCTTAAAAAACGAGTCAGCTAAAGAATTGCGTAATTTAATTGACACCTTTTCTGAATCCCTAGAAATTTTAAAATCACTTAGCTTTGACGTTGACAGTTGGGACTTTATTATTTTTTTCATTTTATTAGAAAAATTGGATATTCCAACGCGTTCAAATTTCGAAATGAGTCACGCCAACACTAATAACGAAATTCCCACTTTTCAGTCACTTTTTCAATTTCTAGAAAAAAGATGTAAAGTTTTGGAATCACTTCCTCAATCAACAGCACCCAAAAAGGTGCCTATATATCAAAATTCAAATTCTATGCAAAGTCAGTCTGGGCAAAAGCCTACCTATCAAAATTCAAATTCTATGCGAAATCAGTTTGGGCAAAAGCCTACCTATAAATCATCCAATTCGCCTTTTATAGGACTGGCTGGCACCTCAACTAATTCGAGTATGGGAATAAAATGTTTCCGGTGTAATCAAGGTCACGTGCTTTCGAAATGTCAAACATTTCTTGATCTCTCACCTATCGATCGCCTATCTTTCGTCAAACAGAAAAAATTATGTCTAGCGTGTTTTTATCCCTTGCATGATGTAGATACGTGCAAATCAAAATATTCATGCAGGACTTGCAATAGTAAAAGGCACCACACTTTAACTCATATCTTAGAAACTAATCAAGAGTCTGGAAGCCAAGATACTAGTCCTGTCATTCACACACCACCTGTCAATAATCTTCATGTGTCATTAAATGCCTCAGGACCTTCAGGTACCTTTCTTTTATGCACCGCCATAATAGATGTTATGGACGGTTGCGGAAATTTTCAACCTGTAAGGGCACTGCTTGATTCTGGATCACAGACAGGATTCATCAGTGAAAAGTGTATTCAGCGTCTTAATCTTCCTAGGCGAAGTTACACCACTGAAATATTCGGATTAAATCAGATGTCTTCTTTTACTTCCAAAGGGCTCGTTCAATGTCACATTAAGCCACAAGGACAAGTCACTCCTTTACTTAATTTCGAAGCAATTGTTGTTCCACAACTATGTTCCAATATGCCTACATTCTCTTTGAACGATAATCAGTGGAAACACTTGGAAGACCTTAAACTTGCCGACCCATCTTATTTCAAATCTAGACCTGTGGACCTGGTTATTGGTTGCGAGCTATTCGCACAGATATTCAAGGAGGGCAGGGTTCTTGGACAGGTAGGGCAGCCTTCAGCCCTTGAAACTATCTTTGGCTGGGTCGTCATGGGAAAGGTTGACGAAGTAGGTAGTCTTACGGAACGAACCAGTTGTTTTTTAACGAGTCATTCACCTCCTTTAGAGGTCATTCTCCCTAGGTTTTGGGAAATCGAACATTTGCCTAAAAAACAAATCTTATCAAAGGAAGAAAAACAGGCAGAATCAATTTTTACTGCTAGTGTAGTACGGCAACCGAGCGGTAGATTCATGGTAGATCTTCCGTTTAAAGATAAAATAAACCCTGACCTAGGAAATACTTATCCGCAAGCTTATCGTAGATTTTTACTTCTAGAAAATAGATTAATCAAAAATCCTGATCTGTACACTGCCTATTCAAGTTTCATGCAAGACTATATCGATTCTAATCATATGAGTTTAGTTTTATCTAGTCAACCAAAGGTCGACGTATCGTGTTTTTTAGCACATCATTGCGTATTAAAGCCGGAAAGCTTGAGTACAAAATTAAGGGTAGTCTGGGATTGTTCAGCAGTCATCCCAGAAAATATTAGTCTCAATGACACATTGTTATCTGGACCGAAACTTCAAAAAGATATTGCTTCTTTACTCCTTACGTTTCGTCTTAATCCTATTGCCTACATTGCTGACATCAAACAGATGTTCCGTCAAGTCCTTATCAATCCTTATCACCGTCCTTATCAAAGGATATTGTGGAGGTTTTCTCCACAGGACCCACTTTCAGTGTGGGAACTTTCTACTGTCACTTTTGGCATGACATGCTCACCTTTTCTAGCCATGCGTACCTTAAATGAGCTGGCAGAGAGAGAAAAGGAACGTTTTCCTATGGCTAGTACTGTTTTAAAAACGTCAATCTATATCGACGATATCTTGGGAACTAGCCCTTCGCTTTCTGAAGCTCTCTCCCTTCAAACAGAACTCAATGATTTGTTGAAGTCGGGAGGATTTGAACTTAAAAAATGGGCAAGCAATTGTCCTGAGTTATTGGCAACATTGCCAGAGTCCGATCGTCAAATGCCTCTCTCTTTCGACAAGGAGGAACCCCACTTTATCAAAGTTTTAGGACTTCAATGGCATCCAAAAAACGACATTTTTTCTTATCAATGCCGAATGAAGGACAAACCCCCAACCAAACGTTCTATTTTATCTATCATAGGGACAATCTTCGATCCCTTAGGTTTTCTTTGTCCCTTGTTGCTACAAGCAAAATTTATTTTGCAACAGTTGTGGAAATTGAAAATAGGCTGGGACAAAGAACCAGATTCTTCTATCATCGACTCTTGGAACAAACTTCGTTCTGAATTCCCGCTTCTTTCCAATTTTCAATTACCCCGACAAATCAAACTGTCAAAAACCAATACCTGTCAAATCATCGGCTTCTGTGACGCTTCAATTCCAGGCTACGCAGGCGTCGTATATTTTCATATCTGCAAAATCTAGGGTCGCGCCTATAAAGTCACAAACTTTGGCTAGGCTAGAACTCCTAGGCGCATTTCTTTTAAGCGAATTAATTGACTTCGTTTTATCTAGCTATGAAGGAAAAATAACTTTTACAAATATCGTTACTTTCTGCGATTCACAAGTCGTATTGCACTGGCTTTCATCCCCTCCTAATCACTGGCAAACCTTTGTTGGAAATCGAGTCAGTAGAATCCAAGAAATCATTCCTTCAAACTCATGGCGCTACATTCCTTCTGCTTTAAATGCAGCCGATATTGCGTCACAAGGGGCCACCCCTTCACAGCTCATGTCACATGACATGTGGTGGAACGCACCGTCGTTTTTGTGGTCTCCCGAAAACGAATGGCCCGATTTTCATAAATCAAAAATGCCGATTGATTTCGGAGATATTAATCTGGAGGAAAAGCCAAAAGTCTGTTGCAATGCGATAATTGATGTGAACTTCTTAGATCAGCTTCTTATCAAATATTCCTCTATATCAAAAATTCAACGTATCATTTGTTATGTCCTTCGAATAGTTAACCTTTTTCAAAACCATTCCTATCAAAAACCCACTAAGCCGCCGGACCAAAAAGTTATTTTTGAGAATATTGTTTTTCCTACCACCGGTGAGATGCAAAGTGCGTTACACCTTCTTATCAAACGCGTGCAAGGTTCTTGTTTTTCTGAGCTTTTTTCCGCGTTATCTAAAGATAAAACAATACCGAAACCTTTACGAAAACTTTCACCTTTTCTTGATGAGAATAATATCATTAGAGTCGGTGGCAGATTACAAAAATCTGACCTTTTGTCTTATTCTGCAAAACACCCCGTCTTACTTTCGAGTGACCATCGTTTAACTACTCTTCTTATCGAGTCCGCTCATCGACAATATCTTCATCCTGGGTTTAAAACATTACATAATCTGCTTTTACAGCAATTTTGGATATTATCTGCCAGACGGGCAATTCAAAGAACCATATCCAAGTGCTTGCAATGTTTTAGAATCAACCCTAAACCCTATAGACCGCCCATAATGAGTTCACTTCCCGCTCATCGAATCAATCAACTAAAACCTTTTTCGAGTGTAGCTATCGACTTTTGTGGACCTTTCTTTGTGATTCCTCATCGTTACCGTGGTTGTAAAGCTTTCAAATCGTATGTCTGTGTGTTTGTCTGTACGGCCACACATTGCGTGCATTTGGAATTAACCATGGAACTGTCCACCGAAGGGTTCGTAGGTGCATTCCATCGATTCATTTCCAGACGCGGAAGCGTGACGCAATGCTGGTCAGATCAAGGCAGTAATTTTATAGGGTTTCGTAACCAATTACTGGATTACGCAAGAAGTGCTGCTACCAGACTTTCTATTCGTTGGCATCTGGGACCTCCTCTCAGTCCACATTTCAATGGCCTGGCAGAAGCTGGCGTCAAAAGTTTTAAAACTCACTTTGTACGAGTTGTCGGCGACCAGAAGTTGTCTATCATGGAGATGTCCACCCTTACCTGTCGCATAGAAGCCGTACTTAATAGTCGCCCTTTATCTCCTACCTCTTCAGACCCACACGATCTTCAACCTCTTACCCCTGGGCATTTTTTGACACTTGAACCCCTTAATTCAGAAATTCCGGAGTCAGATTTGTCCGAGGTTCCCCTAAATCGGCTCTCGAGATGGCAACTAATCCAAAAACTACATAATGATTTTTGGAAACGGTATTCTATAGAGTATTTGCATACGCTACAACAGCGACACAAGTGGGCTGATTTGTCCCCAAATATCAAATTAAATGATTTGGTTATCATAACAAGTGATCACATTCAAACGCCTTTGAAATGGCCGGTCGGTCGGGTCATCGAACTGCATCCCGGCGGGGACGGTCAGGTGCGTGTTGCGACGGTAAAAACGGTTACCGGTGTTTATAAGCGGCCAGTTGTAAAACTGTGCCTCTTGCCAAATTAAAAGTAATTTTAATTTTCTACCTTTTACCGGGTATTACAATAGGTTTTTTATTTTTAATTTTTTTTGAATTTTTTGTTTGTTTGTTTTGCCTTTTTTCGGGATTTCGTTATATCTAAATAAACTTACGATACTTATCTGTTTTCATTCATTTATATTTATCGGTCGATTCTTTTTCTTATATCTATATCTGTCCGGTTGAGATTCTAAATTTGTGTGTTTTGGAGGGCAGTTATGTTAGCTCCCGCTAAATTTCGCGGTTGTTTATATATATTTTTAAAAACACACAACTGTATGAAGGACAAAGCGCATTCCGCGTATTTGGACATGCGCACCAACAACCGGGGAGATCCTTGTCAATCGCCCAGAGAAAAAGGCGTGTTAATTTCGTTCTCCAACTATATCAAATTTCTACACCTGAAAGTGCTCGATTTTTGTGTACTGAAGCATAGAACTAGAAACTTCAACCCTTCAGCTACGTGGTGACATCATTAGATCCATTCGGGGGCCCCTTGGAACGAGGAGAATTTGGCTGCAAAGGAGGTGAGTGCACTTATCTGATTACCGTTGTGTGGTTCCAACAATTTTACCTATGGACGTCTGATTATTTCGTAATTTCATATCAATACATTTATGTTTGCTCACGATATCATTAAAATATTTACAGTCCACTGCATTTAGCGTTTTTTCTATCCGCGGGCTAACACTCATATACTTTCCGCACTGTTTTTGAATTGAGTTGTTTGGTATGGAAAGTAGCACGTTTTCGTCTTCACTTTACACACTAAAAAATAGGGCGGACTATAAACAAACAAATTGTGTGTAAGTGATTGGAAGAAAATATAAACATTTGCACGTGTATTCGTACCGGTGTTTTTTTTTAAATTTATATATTTTATACAGGAGGACGTTAATTAGACATTTTCACCTTAACATTGTTAACTCCTAGAGAATGAGCCAGAAATCGAACAAAATGTTCGAAAAAGGGCTGTTTCTATAAGGCTTAACCCGTGTTTGAGGTTTCTATGTGTAATTTTAAACAGTGAGACCAACATTGTTTACTGGGCGCTATTTCCTGAATATCTACAGGGGTGCCACAAAATACCTATAAAAATACTTTAATTACCTGTCTAAAAATCACTGCTTATTTAGCATTAATTGAATATACATAATTCCATCCACCCTTTTGACATTTTTTTAGATCAATATAATGGCACAGATTTTTAAGGGTCAGAGTTGAACCGATATTCTAGTGTAAATGTAATTTGTGGTTGTTTAGAAATACACGGTTTTGTCCAAGACGGCTACAGATTTTTACCAAAACTTTCCTTAATTATTGAAAGTAATCTTTTGTCTAGGACCAGAAATATTTTTAAGTTTAAACAAAATGTCAAAAATTAGATAAAATTATGCTTAAATATAGTCACAAAGCGACAATTTTATAATATTTCTTTTTATACGAAATAGATCTTTGTTTTAAACGGGGAAGAATTTCCGTCTTACTGGTGATATTCTTCTAAATAATAAAAAGAAATTGTGAAAATAAAATGGCATCTGGGACGTTTAAAACGCTTACAATTTATAAAATGTTCGTATCCTCTCTTCCTTTGATAGGGATTTTACTAAATTCAAAATTACAAATTGTTTTTTACACTCGCGTGCGGAAAATACTGACTTGCGGCAATTTTTTTGGATGAGTTTGGTACGGAAAATGGCACTTTTTGACACTGTCGTATTTTCACTGTATTTAGCCATCTTTAAATATTTTTGTTACTGTGTAAATATAAGTTCAAATATGTTGTATGTGAATTGTCAATCTATCTACGGCGTGTTATTAATATAATTTATTTTTTTATAAAAACCGAGGGGTGATCAGCTGAACCAAATTTGTACACCTTCCTACGGGACTTTAATAAATTTTTGGGCTTGTAGTGTCCTGTATAGTCCTGACTGACGGGCGCCCATAAAAAAATTCGCGACCAACAAAAAAAAACGTCTTAACTCTCGTTTTTCTTAGAGAGTTGATTTGCTTTTGCCGGTCTCCCTACTTAATCATGCTTAGGGCACCCCTTAGGCGCCAGTACCCTCGGGGTCCTGTATAGTCCTGTGGCAATCCTGTGGAAGTCCTATGGAGTCCTGTATAACGATTTTCTATTTTAAATACATTTGGTAGAAAAATATTTTAAAGAAAAAAAATTAGCTAGAAAAACATTTGGTATACATTACATTTCATAGAAAACACATTTAAATGGTAAAAAATATTTTTGGTAAAGTACATTTGGTAGAAAGTACAATTGGCAAAAAAACCTATCACAGAAAACACATTTTCTAGAATAACATTTGATAGAAAGTACAATTGGCAGAACAGCAAATGTTAGAAAGGACATTGGGTATGAAAATATTTCATAATCGAACCAAACCTATCCTGACCTAATATGTACTTTTTAAATGTTTTTTTACCAAGTCTCTTTCTATCAAAGGTTTTTCTACCAAATCTATTTTCCATTAAATATTTTTTTACCAAATGTTTTTCTAACAAATATTATTTCTACCAAACTTATTTTCTATCAAGTGTTATTCTACCAAATGCATTTTCTATCAAACATTTTTTTGCCAAAAATATTTTCTACGAAATGTATTCTACTAAATGTTTTTCTACCAGGGGGCCGATTTTTGTCAATTAACCTTCCGATCGTTTTGGACGACTAAAAAATTTTAGCCTCAAGATTTAGCATGATGCCCGGCAACGCCGCCGGTCTAGACTCCACAGCACCCCTTGGCACTGGCGATAAATAGCGTAGAGGGTCGTCGCACAGTGGGACCAATTGTTATAATTTAACAGTTTTGTATTACAAGATTAAGGGGTAGTAAATCCTCAAAATTTTAGCTACCGATGTACCGGGTGACCTATAAAAACATTTCATATTTAAAATGCAGCTAAATATTTGACTAGGTACCGAAAAATTAAAAATATATGTAAAGTAAATAAGCTTTTAAATCCAACTAAACAAAAATGATCGCAAATATAAAATAAAGATAGCAGACAATTAAAAGCTAAGAGGTATTTATATATTTTCTTTCAGCTAAAACACTGCGCTTACATCAATACAAAAGGTACAAGGTTTTTTATCGCCTATTTCAGGTACTACTTAACCAATTTTAATGAAATTTGGTATACATGTTTTATAAACAATTCTCCCTTGTTAAGGCGATTTTTTTACGCTATGACACGTGCAAGTCAGGACTAACCAGCGAAGCCGGCTATTGTTATTTTGGTAGGTCAGTTATTAATCAATTGGAATAAGAAACCGATACCTTTCTTAAGGCTTTAAATGCAAATAAAGAATAATAGGGATTTTTTAAAATTCAAGATGGCTACTGTACACTAAAACTATACAACTTATTTGTTTAAACTGACGAAATATTTATATTTAATTTGGTTACACGGTTACAAAAGTCAAACTCCCAATATATCTAAATATAAAATAAAAATAACTCCATTTTGATGGTTATATTGTTATAATTGTGAAAATGCAAACGTGTACTTAATTAAAGTTTTTTTTTTAATAATAACTAACCAAACCACTTTTTAATTAATGTTTCAGTACAGTTATTTCTTAACTTAATAAAAATTTGATCTAATTTGAAAAATAATATTTATGTTTACTAATACATGTCTACTTTTTAAAACTCTTGGTCATCTTTAATATGTATGAAATAATGTCTAAAATACTCGCAGTAAACACTTGTTTAATCGAGTAATTAGGTCAAAAGTCATAAACCTAACCGAACCAATTCAAAAAAAGTGCGGAAATTTGTAGCCTAGCCTTCAATTAGTAGCTTAGACTATTGCGCCACCGAGGGAAGCGACTTTAATAGGTTTAATTTTTAGATCGGAAAAAGATTTAAGTAATGGATGATATGAGGAAACTCGAGGGGCGATCAGCTGAACCAAATTTGTACACCGTCCTACAGGACTTTAATAAATTTTTGGTCCTGTATAGTCCTGTACATGTCCTATATAGTCCTGTACAAGTCCTGTATAGTCCTGTACAAGTCCTGTATAGTCCTGCCTGTAGAGTCCTGTATAGTCCTGTGGCTGAACGCCCATAAAAAAATTCGCGACCAAAAAAAAAAGGTCATCACGTCCGTCTTAACTCGCGTTTTTCTTAGAGAGCCGATTTGCCTTTGCCGCCTTAGTACTTAATCATGCGTCGGGCACCCTTTAGGCCTCGGGGTCCATTTTTTTAAAAAACCGGCGAGAGCAGGCATCGCTCTATAATTTTGCCAAGCTTCGGACCTTTTGCACCAATACGTCATATTATATGGTTAAACTAATTAACTAATTTCAAGTCTTGCCCATAGGAAAGTGTCTGAATAGCTGTCGCAAAAATTTATTATATTACAAAATCAATCAAGTCAAGTTAAATAAAACCGTTAAAAACTACCAGCCAGAATAAGCAAAAAAATGTAAGGAGACTAGCAAAATTAGTCAAATTATTTCAATAAGATAAAAAATACAATAATAATCCTTTACAAAGCCCGTCTTAAAATATCAGAACAAGGCACTCGTCTGAGAATTCTATTAGATATTTCAAGAGTAAAAAAAGCAGGTACAAATTACATATAACAAAGAAACCGTAGCGTCTAAAATCTAATCTGCAATGTTGCCAAATTTCTGAGGCGTTTTATACCACCGAGATGACTCAGTGGACCGTTTAGTTACAGTAAATGCGACGCTAGCGCCACCGGTAGATACGTGAACCACACGGCCAAAAAGTAGCTATATATACCATTTTGTGACCCCAGAACAAAATTTTGCACACAGCTTGTTGAGTGTGTTAGGAATCGTCCCTGAAATTTTTATTGAAAAACTGTCACCTCAAAAAAGTGAGGTACAAAAGTTATATATGAGGTGACACCGTAGTTTATATACTTTGATTTGAGGTGGCTAAGTACCCTTTATCAATATATATATATATATATATATATATATATATATATATATATATATATATATATATATGTATCTATATATATATATATATATATATATATATATATATATATGTATCTATATATATATATATATATATATATATATATTGATGCACTCGCCGTTGTCACCTCAGCGTTAACGATATGACGACCTGACCTCACCTATTTCTGGTGGTGTTACCCCTTATATAGGTACATATATGAGATGAGGGGAACTTCCTTTACCAGAATTTCAAAAGAGGGGTAAAGATTTTTTTTTCAAATATTTCATAAATACGTGGAATACGTTCGGACCTCAGGCCGATATACAACCTTTGGATATGTGCTATTTTCTGCCAACTTAGGCACTGTTGCCGGATTTATTGGGGGTGATAACGTATGGCGTATATCTATCTAAATCTATAAGCAACGTAATACAAGGTAACAACGTTTTACTTTTATTTTGGGGCGCTTTAGGAAATATTACAACTTTAAAACGTTGCAAAAGTTTGTAAGACAAGATTAATGGTGGCAACGTACTGTCTTTATATAAAAAACCGTACATTTATACTTTCATTGTAGAAAAACGGGCTGTTATTTTTTTTGAAATACACATTTTGAGGCTTTGTGATCTCAGAAATGTAGCATAGCTTGAAAGTCCTAAATACAATATTTGTTGGGAAATGGTTTACTTACTGTCAAAAATTCTACACATAGATTCGATAAACAAATAAAAGGGAAGTGTCAAAAATACAGTTTTTGGAATGCTAATAAATATAATAGTTTGCAATGATTATGACATGATTGATATGACAAAATTTGGAATATTTTTTTAATTTATCCGTGAAAGTAAATTGAATAAAAAAGGAATTGTAATAATTGATTAAGTCGTTTAAAACAGAAAAAACATATGCAGGATATCTAATAATCTAAAACCACCAGCAACCAAAAAGCTCAAATGTTGACGGGAAGTCAGAATTTGTAAATGACATTCTTTATCATTTAATTTCCAAGAAAGTCATATTAAAATTATAATTTTTATTCGCTATGTTGCAAACTTATCACCCTGTGTATATATAGCTTTATTATTAATATTTTCCTGCACCTTATGAGAGGTTAATGTAATAAAAAATTTCCATAGTTTCCTATTATTCTGCTTTGCAAAATTGCCAAATTTTGACAGCAACTTTCTTCAGTTTATAGTATTTGTAGTTACATATTTTTTTAAAACAAATTTCTCTGAGTTCGTTTTTGGTTATTTAAATTTGCACCAAAGTATTAAATTCCTAATAAAGTATGCGAATAATTTCCGAGTTGGCCCAGGATTACTTATACGTAATCCTCGGTCAACTCGTATTACTAGTGCACTCCAACAGAAATTTAAAACCAATATAACTCAAAGACGACCTATAGTTCAAAAAATAATATGAAAAAAATTATGCAACTTTACATTAGCCTCTGAAAAATGCCACGAATAGATAGAAATTGACTGTATTTAAATGCAAATACCTTTCTAGCTAGCCTATTAGAACGCTTCCCGTTTTCAGTTCTTTTGTATATATCTCAGAAACGAAAGCTCTTGTGAAGTTTCAAGGTATTACACAAACTATTGCGATAAAAGTGTTCTACTATATTTCCAAAGCGGCATATTGTTAAGATGCTTCGTTAAAAAGTTCGCATTTTAAAAAAAAATTTAATTGTCAAATTTGGACCAAAATTTATTCTGCTCGTTACAATGTCAAACACTATTTCACCTGAACATTTCATGAAAATTGGTTCAGCGGTATATGAGCTATCGTGTTACGGACAGACATACACGCAGACAACGCAGACAGACGTCACAACGATATTGCTGGGATAGCTTCAAACAAACCCAAATAACGCAGTTTCGGCGTTATCTCAAATTTAAAATAAAATAAAAATCTATTTTCAAAACAACTTGCTTTGCTGCGATTTTCACTATTGTTTTGTCGCTTAAAAAGCGAAGGTAAGTAGGAGTAAGTTTTTTTCTTCTCTTGAAATAGCTGAATTCCTCCAAATACATTGAATATAAATTACGGCCAATGACGTAGCTGCTATAGTGGTTTGTTTCTTCCTATTGAAAGAAAAAGCTAAATAGCACGTGACAAAATATCGCAAATTAAATCAAAGTGATTTTTTTGTTTATGCTAACCTGACCAGGTTAAAAACGCGCATTATTTTCCGATTAATTTAACGTTTAAAAGCTATTTTAATTATTTTTCCTGGCATTATCAATATTTTAAATTAGTCAAGTGTTTTAAGAATTGGCTATGTTGGCGCAAATTAAGTTAAAAAGTCGCACCCTTATTCTTTTGGTTCAAACATACGGAGGTGTTTTTAAGTAAAAAACTTGAAAAGGAAAGTATCTTTTTAACATGTTTCTTGACTCATATTTTTTAAATTTAAAATTGGCTAAGTAAGTTAGTAAAAGATTTATCGTTATTAAAAACAGGATTTTCTTAATGAAAATTTTTAAACATCCCAGGCGTTTTTAAAAGTTTTTAAATTGATACACATATCTATAAAAAGTTCTTTGCCACCACAAAAAGAACTACTTATAAATTGCTGCCCTTTATACCTACACAACGGTGAATGTTGGCTTCAATTTTCTTTTATTTAAAACACTTTGTTTGGACATCGTATTTTATAGTCGAAGCAAATTAGGCGTAAATATGACGACTAGATAAACAAATTTATAAGGATTTGATATTTTGGTTGGGAACTCCTAGTGCGAAACCTAAGGTACAAAACCAAGGAAAAAATTTCAAAAATAATAACCAAAAAATAGAAAATCAATGTCAGGCTTTGCTTCCTATAAGCTTGCATTTACGATAGGTGTTCTTAAGGAAACCCCCTGAAAAATCGTCCTCTACCCTAGGATTAACCTCCTCACCAAACTCGACCTCACAACGATTTTCTGCGTTTATCTCACAAACCGTAACTTTTTATATTCTCCATCAAATTTCTTATATATGATTCAAGATTCAAGATTTTTATTCCACACATTTTAAATATAAATACAGAAATTCTAACATTTTTATAATAAATTTTTTAATTCTTTTATTAGTGCTGAAAGCGAGAAATTTAATCCTGTAATGCAGTTACCTACAAACAAAAGATAGAATACAAGAAAAATATTACGTAACTAAAAATAGCTTATTAAAATTTTAAAAACTTTGAGAACATTGACTAAGTAACTACTTTTTGTTACTTAATTTTTAACTAATAATTTTAATAGTAATACTCAACTTTTCCTGTCAAAAACAAACTCTTTACATATACTATAAATAAAGAAATAAATCTTTATTAATTTTTACAGACACATACACACACATGCATTCACATAAACCTATATGCTATAGGTATAGGTACAGGTCAAATTACTTTGATAACTAGTGGACAGTGGTTTAATTATATAATAGATTCTTATGTACAGTATGTCCGTAAAGTCTGAAATCACCCATTATTGCTAATTTAGAGACCGTTGATTGGATAACATGTTTGTTATTAAATAAATTACGTACTTCATGATGACTTTTAAGTCTATTTGACTAATCAGGGTGCTAAAAAAACTTATTTCATACAAATGTCTTTTATTAAGTGTCTATTACCTCATAATCGGTTAGGTTTAGGTATGGAGATACCTTAACAAAAATGTACCACATTTGTAATGACCTATCAAAGCCAAATGTGAAAAAATATACCGGGTGTCCTTTAAAGAAACATAAGTGTATGTCGTAGCTTTTTCTGGGACATCCTGTATAATTAACCATAGCCTTTTCTAACTCGTATTTTACAACTTTATTTGATATCCAAGCTTTTTTCCAAAAAGCTTGCAACTTTTTAAAAAAATTCGTGATTCCACACTTTACGGACACACGGTATAAGTAGGCATAATAAAGGGTCTTGAAAAATAGAAAGATTAAAATTGGAAACTACAAACTCTTTTGATTTTTTGAAAAATGATTTAAAACATAGCATCTTTATTGCTTTAGGAAATTCATTATAAATCTTTGCTCCAAGGAAAATAAACATTCTTTGTGTATCGGATAGGTTTGAATAAAACCTATAATAATATGGATTTTTTTTTGTGATCTTTAAAAATAGCCCCATAATTGGGACGTCAATGGAGTTTTCTACAATAAACTTTATTATAAATTTTCTCTAAAGTACTTAGTTTTTAGAAAATTGGATAAAATATAATTATTTCAGTTTATTTTGCTTATGTTATAGAAAGACAAATATGGGGGGTATCTTTAACACATTGTGGTTTGTATCTTAGCAAGAATATTACCCATGCAACTAATTGATACTTTTTGTAGAATATCTATTATTTTTTGTTTAATGTCATTACAATCATTCTCAAAAATGAGTAGTTTTTAAGTTAAATGCCACCAAAAAAAGGAAATTGTGCAAATTCAAAAATGACGGCAAAATGGTTGATATCATACCTCGAAAACTATTACTCTAACAAAACCACATTTTAGCATTTTCGTATAAAATTTAGTTTCAAACTTTTTCACAAACACCAAGTTATTTTAGAAAAACAGAATTTGTGCGCCATTTTTAAAAAAAACTTCCTTGAATATTATGGACCGTCAACCCTATAATTGTGCCAAGTTTCGGACCTTTTGCACCAAAACCGCATTTTATGTCTCTAATGATTAAACTACTTAACTAATTTTAAGTCTGAAACCCATAGCACAGGGTTGAATTGCTGTCGTAAATATATTTAATGTATTACAAAAGCAAACAATTCAAGTTACATAAAACCGTTGAAAACTACCAGAATAATCAAAAAAATGTAAGAAGAGTAACAAAATTAGTTAAATTATTTCAATAAGATAAAAAATACAATAATAATCCTCTTCAAAGGCCCTTTTAAAATATCAGACCCAGACATTCGTTTCCGGGAATTCGATTAAACATTCCAATGGTAAAAAGCAGGTAATATCTGAAATTACATACAACAAAGAAACCCGTCTCTAAAATCTAAACCACAAGGTTGCCAAATTTCTGAGGTCGCGGCGACGCGGTCTTAACACACAAAACACCTTTTATACCACCGAGGTGATTTAGTAGACCGTTTAGTTTCAGTAAAAGCGCCGCTAGCATCACCACTACTAACTACACGGCCAAAAAGTAGCTATATATACCATTTTGTGACCTCAGAACAAAATTTTGCAGACAGCTTGCTGAGTGTGTCAGGAGTCATCCCTGAAATTTTTATTGAAAAACGTTGGCACTTCAAAAAAGCGAGGTGGGAACGTTATATATGAGTTCAACAAGTTTTCGTGGCTAATCGGGTAAAAAGAAAATTAAGGGTTTTTTGGGTCCAAGATCTAATGGTTATATATGAGGTGACAGCGTAGTTTATATACTTTATTTTGAGGTGGCTACGTAGTCTTTATCAATATATATATATATATATATATATATATATATATATATAATAAATTTTTGCGACAGCTATTCAGACACTTTCCTATGGGCAAGACTTGAAATTAGTTAAGTAGTTTAACCATATAATATGACGTTTAGGTGCAAAAGGTCCAAAGCTTGGCACAATTATAGAGAGACGCCTGCTCTCGCCGCTTTTTTAAAAAAATGGCGAACAAATCCTCTTTTTTTAAAAATAACTTGGTTTTTTTACAAAGTTTAAAACAAAAATTACAGCCAACAAAATTTTATACGAAAATGCTAAATTATTTGTTTTGTTAGACTAAAAACAATGTTCGAGGTATGATATGAACCATTTTTTCATTCTGGAATTTGTCCAATTTGTTTTTTTGGTGGCCTTTAAATTAAAAGTTACTCATTTTTGAGAATGATTGAAATGACATGAAATAAAGATAGATAAATATTCTAGAAAAATTATTAATCAGTTGCATGGGTAATATTCTTGGTAAGATACAAACCATAAAGTTTTAGGTCTACCCACATATATGTATTTCTATATTATATGCAAAATAAACTGAAATAATTAGGTTTTATCTAATTTTGGGTGTTTTTTAAAAATCAGAAAAAAAGCCGATATTTGACCTATCTAAAACTCAACTTTGGAATGAGCTACGAATCTCAATTGCACAGTCGTAGATCTTCTTGGCGTTAACAACCCCTCTAAGTTTCGTGGAATTCCATAAAGTAGTAAAGGAGTTACGAAATTTCAAAAAACTATGTATAGATCATCAATATTCTACTGTACTTCTAGACATGCTACAAAGCTGAAATTTAGTAGACTTATAGAAATTATGACCAAAGCCTTGGAAAAAATTTAAAAACCCCAAAATTTTAATTTACTCCCCTCCCCCACACATGTAAAGTTATGTAAAAGTAACATTGCCCACTTCCAGAAATGGCAGGCTGACAGAAACAATGATAAAACTATAGAAAAAAATTAAAAACCTTAAAATTATAATTTACTTTCTTCCCCTATAAATGTAAAGTAATGTAAAAGTAACATTGCCCACTTCCGGACACGCTAGAGAGCTAAGCTTTGGAAGGCCGATAGTAACTATGATAAGACTATAGAAAAAAATTAAAACACCTCAAAATTCTAATTTACTTCCTTCCCCTATAAATGTAAAAGTGTGTAAAAGTAACATTGCCCACTTCCAGAAACGCTCGAGAGCTGAGCTTTGGAAGGCTGATAGGAACTATGATAAAACTATAAAAGAAAATTAAAAAACCCCAAAGTTTAATTAACTTCCCTCCCCTATAAATGTAAAGTTATGTAAATTAGCATTGTCCACTTCTAGAAACGCTAGAGAGCTGAGCTTTAAAAGACTATAGGAAAAAATTTAAAAACACCAAAATTTTAATTTACTTTCCTCCCCTATAAATGTTACGTTATGTAAAATTAACTTTGCCTACTTCCAGGGACACGAGAAAGCTGAGCTTTAGAAGGCTGATAGGAACTATGATAAAACCATAGGAAAATATAAAAAACCTCAACATTTTTAATATGCATTTCAAAAGTTTTGAACAATATCCCGCATATTTTACTACTTTAAGACTTAAATATTATCCAAATCCTTTAAACAAGCAGTGAGATCATAACAAAAACATTTCATGTAAAAAAAGCCAAGTACGCGAAAGTGGTATTCCCTAAAAAGAATTGAGACAAATGTAAAGGCAAGTTCTCTAACACATATTTTAAAATTAACTGTTCTTACTAGTTTCGAAATGTTTTTCTAAACTTGGCTATTCCAGCCAAACTGATACCTTCCTAGCTAGCCTATTAGCATACTTTAAGTGAAGCCATGATATATCAGCCCTGAAAACAGTTTTTTGTAAAAAAAACTAAAGCTCCTATGAAGTTTTTGGTTATTACACAAATTATTAAGCAAGATGTAGCCTACTATAAACCGCATATTGATACGACGCTCCATTAGAAAGTTAAAATTTTTAAAATTTTTTAATTGTCAAAAAACTATCATTAGCATTAATGGATTTTGACCAAAAACTAATCAGCTCTTTAGAGTGGCGAACACTATTTTACCTGAACACAAACACAGACATCACGACGATATTGCTAAGATAGGTCAAAATACACACAAATATATTTTCGGTGTTGTCTCAATTTTTTTTTCGTCGAAAATAATACCTTCTCTAGCCATTGCTTTGCGGACTAGGAAGGTAAAAATACTTAAATATGGATAAAAATGATTTTCTTGTGTCAAATTACGTATGTTTTGCTTTACATCATAATAGCACCCATTTAAAAAAAATTGAAAATTTCAAAGAAATGAATCCGGTTTTACCGTTTTACTTAGAAGTATGAATCGGCGTACCCAGAGGGCGGGAGGGTCTCGGGGGCCGGGCCCCCATGCCTAAGGTTTTTTTAGAGATTTTCCACATATTTCCTGAATAAAAAGATTAAAGAGTATAAAATTCGCCATCATGAGGCTTCGGGCCGACTCCAGAGGCCTCGCGCCCCCCCAAGAACTATCCCTGGGTGCGCCACTGGAGTAGGTAGGTACTACAAACTTGACACACCAAAGTTGAATTTAAAAGTAAGTCGTCGATCAGCTGTCATCGTTTAATGTAAAATTGTCAAAATATTGCTTGGTACTATTACTGCCTGGCAAGCGCGAATTTTGACCCAAATTTAGGGGGGTTTATGGTCGACGGAAAAAATATTTGTGCATTTATTTTTTTAGAGGGGGGAATTACCCCGTTACCCTCCTCAAATTCGCGCTTTCTACCTTGCTTTACTCCAATAAGTCCCTAATGTATTTTGTGACAAATTTAAACATGACTTGTACAGGTTGGGCCAATTTCGATGTTTTTTGGGGATTTTAGGTATTTCTAGCAGAGATAGATAAAAGCAAGTAGACTGAGCTTGATTTTCGAGACGTTTTCAAATATCAAAGCCGGTTTTTAATACATATGGCCGCGTTTGAACTACGAGGGGTTTAACTTTTTATATTACGAAAATTTAATTTTTTATTAGAAATTCAACTGTCAAGCTAAATTTATTTTATTACTTAGTTTTTGATATATAACATTAAAACCATATTTTTCTTAATTTTTGGATATTTTTGATTTTTATTTTATACCTGAGGGCACGGCAGTGCCTCGCCAAGTTCGCGCGCCGTACCATCTTTTCCTGAAACGTTTCAGCCGATATTTGACCTATCTAAAACTCTACTTCGTAATGAGCTACGAATCTCAAACTTTGCACAGTCGTAGATCTTCATGGAGTTAACAACCAAGTTTCATGGAATTCCATAAATTAGTAAAGTAGTTACGAAATTTTAAAAAACGTCGAAATTTCCACTCACTCGCTCACTGATGTATAGATCATCAAAATTCTAGTTTAAGGCATAAATACAGACAAAAATGCTTCAAATTATTTTTCACAAAAGCGAAGATATATAATTTTGGTAAAATACTTCCAGACATGCTACAAAGCTGAAATTTGGCAGACTGATGGAAATTATGACCAAAGCCCAGAATTCTAATTTATTCCCCTCCCCTATACATGTTAAGTTATGTAAAAGAAATGCTAGAGAGCTGAGATTTGGCCGTCTGATAGGAACTATGATAAAACTATAGAAAATTTTTTAAAAACACCAATATTATAATTTACTTCCCTCCCCTATAAATGTAAAGTTATGTAAAATTAACATTGCCCACTTCCAGAAACGCTAGAGAGCTGAGCTTTAGAAGGCCGATTGTAACTATGATAAAACTATAGAAAAAAATTAAAACACCCCAAAAATCTAACTTACTTCCCTCCCCTATACTATCCCACTTCCAGAAACGCCAGAGAGCTGAGCTTTTTAAGACCAAAATTTTAATTTACATTGCACACTTCCAGAAACGCTAGGGAGCTGAGCTTTGGAAGGCTGAAAGGACCTATGATGAAACCATAGGAAAAAATTTAAAAACCTCAAACTTTTAATTTTCTCCCCTCCCCTATAAATGTAAAGTTATTTAAAAGTAACATTGCCCACTTCCAGAAACGGTAGAGAGCTGAGCTTTGGAAGGCCGAGAGGAACTATGATAAAACTATAAAAGAAAATTAAAAACCCCAAATTTTAATTAACTTCCCTGCCCTATAAATGTAAAGTTATGTAAAAGTAACAATATCCACTTACAGAAACGCTAGAGAGCTGAGCTTTGGACGAATGATAGAAAAAAATTAAAAAACCACAAGGTTTTAATTACTTCCCTCCCCTATAAATGTAAAGTTATGTAAAAGTAACATTGCCCATTTTCAGAAACGCTAGAGAGCTGAGCTTTGAATGGCTGATAGGAACTATTATCTGGGGGCACAGTAGTGCCCCGCCAAGTTCGCGCGGAAATGGCTGTACCATCTTTTCTTGAAACATTTAAGCCTATATTTGACCTACCTAAAACTCTAATTCGGAATGAGCTACGAAACTCAAACTTTGCACACAGTCGTAGATCTTTATAGAGTTAACAATCTCTACAAGTTTCATGGAATTCCATGAATTAGTAAATTGGTTACGAAATTTCAAAAAACATCGAAATTGCCACTTACTCACCCATGTATAGATCATCAAAATTCTACTGTACTTCCAGACACGCTACAAAGCTGAAATTTGGCATACTGATAGGAATTGTGACCAAACCATTGGAAAAAATCAAACAACCCGAAAATTCTAATTCACTCCTCTCCCCCATACATGTAAAGTTATGTAAAAGTAACACTGCCCACTTCCAGAGGCGCTAGAGAGCTGAGCTATGGCAGACTGAAAAGAAATATGACAAAACTATAGGAAAAAACTTAAAAACCCCAAAATTTTAATTTACTTCTCTACCCTATAAATGTAAAGTTATGTAAAAGTAACATTACCCACTTCCAGACACGCTAGGAACTGTGATAAAACTAAGTATAGTAAAAAATTTTAAAACACCAAAATTCTAATTTATTTTCCTCCCCTATAAATGTAAAGTTATGTAAAATTAGCATTGCCTATTTCGAGGAACACTAGAGAGCTGAGTTTAGAAGGCTGATAGGAACTATGATAAAACCATAGGAAAATATAAAAAAACCTCAAAATTTTTAATAAGGCATTGCAAAACTTTTGAATAATATTCCTCATATTTTACTACTTTAAAACTTAAATATTATCCAAATCCTTTAGAATTGGAGTGAAATTAAAACAAAAACATTTTATGTAAAAAAAATCAAGTACGCGAAAGTGGTGTTCCGTTAAAAGAATTGAGATAAAAGTAAAGACAAGTTCTCCAATACAAATTTTAAAATGAAAGATTCTCACAGTTTGGAAATGTTTTTGTAAACTTGGCTATTATGGCTGCAAATGACTCTTAGGCACAGTGCTAAATTGAACATAAAGATATTATAATTTTGATATGACTTACTTGGAAATTAAATAATAAAGAATGTCAAAGTTGCAAATTGACAGTTGGTCTCTCCTCAGTAAACACCATATTTCCTATTTCTTTTTCAGATACCGACATGATCAATGGCGTATATAGAAAAAAGTTTCGGGGGGGGGCCGAGACAGTTTAGGGGGGGGGCGAGACCCCATGATGCCGTATTTTATGTTATTTTATGTTTGTATTCATGAAATGTATGGAAAATATCTAAAAAAATCTTAGCTTCGGGGAGGGCCCGGGCCCCCCAGCCCCTCCCCATATATACGCCACTGGACATGATCATTTAATTTCATGGTTATGCTCGGACTGAATGAGGCCTAATGAGGCCGAAACGCTTCCCCGAGCTACCTTTACCTCTGAGGACTTTCCCGTAAAACTTTTTTGTTAAGACTTTTTACCTCGTGAAATTCCTTCAAATTTAAAAAAAACCAGGGCTTAGGCTGTCTTCTGGGAGCCGAAACGCGTCCCCAAGCTACTTTACCTCTGTGGATTCGCCCGTGAAACTTTTTTGAGAAACAATCCCAACAAACAATTAAAGTTGTAACGACGAAACCCCAACTAGAAAGAATTTCTTAAAAGTAACCGCAACGTACTCCCGCTACGTCTCAGTATACCATACAGCGACGTTATAATTCCCTAAGTGGGGAACCAATTTCTGGTTATAACTACTTGGCCAAGTGTTTAAAGTCACTGTAGTAACAACTACACTACTACGTCGTAGCCAGGTATCTACTACGTCGTAGAGGCTGTTTTTTTTCCGTAATGGCATAAAAGTTGCGATGTAGTTGCAAATAATATAATCGTTTCTTTTTGGTAGAATTGTTACACAATATGGTGGACACAACAGTAAACAGACTCGCTTAGTTTTTTTGTTTGGTTATGGTTATATTATGAACTATGTTATCCAAAAGTGTGAGAATTTACGAGCAGAGGATCAAAAATCGAGTGCGACGCAAAGTTTTTTGTATAACATGCATTATATATATTGCAAAAAACCGGTGCGCCCGTAAAATTGAGCCGTTTTCTGGTAGCTGATGGAATTTTTGTGTTGTGATTTTGGAGGTTATGTTTTCATAATCGACAGTTAACTCCAACAAATGGTGCTTAAGAAGAGCATTTTTGGTAAGCTTCAACTAATTTGTTTATAAAATAGTATGGCTCTTTAATATGAACTCATAAAACGACAACAAAAATATTAAATTTTCTTTCTTACATAAAAACATGGCGTCCCAAACTATATTCCCTGATAGTCGAAAAGGTTACTTGAAAGTAGTTGCGGCTTTAAAGTTGATCCAAAAAGTTATTTTGTCTACATTGTTACATCAGATGTTACTATGATGACACAAACTTTTGTGGTAAAAATTAAAGTTATAATGTAGTTGTCGGATACACTTGTTTGGGACTCCAATGAAGCTTAACTTTCTAGTGGTAATTAAGTAGGATATAAAAGTCAGGGCGACTACGAAATAACGACTAAAAAGAAAGTAAAACTTTAGCAACGTCCTGTTGTGGTAGAGAAGACTATCAGAATCGACTATCAAGAAACAATCCTATGAAGTGGTTTAGAGGGTCGTTTTTACGAAACATCTACTATTTCCTGATACTAAATAGTTGTTAGAACTAAAAAGTAACAAATTTTGGTTGGGATCACCACATTTCTACTATAAGAAAGTAGCAAAGCCTTTAGAACATGTAGCCGCTACTATAAATGTTAGTTGGGATGTCATTTACAAATTCTGACATCACGTCAACATTTGAGCCTTGTGATTGCTGGTGGTTATTATTAGATTAATAATATTCGCGTCGGGCTGTGGCGTGGGCAAACACATCATTCCTGTATATGGTTTTCCTGTTTAAAACGGCTTAACTAATTATCACAATTTCTTTTTTATTAAATTTATTGTTACGGATAAATATTTTTTAAACAAAATTCTGTCATATCAATCATGTCATAAACATTGCATTTTTGCACTCCATAGAGTGTATTTTTGACAATTTTCTTTTAATGTTTATCGGATCTATGTGTAGAACTTTTGACAGTAAGTAAACCATTTTTCATCAAAAATTGTCTTAAGGGGCCGACTCGCGCCGATATTTTCGTGCTAAGCTAATGTAAGGGTTCGGAAATCCACGCTTTTCTTGAAGACGGCTAAAGGTTTTAACAAAAACTTTTTTTTATCGTTTAAACTGAATCTTTGGTACGGGCCTAAAACTATTTTTTACTTAAAAAAAAATCTCCAAAATAGCATGAAATAATAATAATAATTTTTTTAATCGGAAATTGTTATCTGATTCAATCGGGGAAGAATTTCGGGCCTATAAGGGACATTCCTCTAAATAAATAAAAAATAAAAATACAAAAAACTGCAGGTCATCTGGTAGGAAAACGTGTATTGTTAAACCCTTACAAGACCAACAATTGTCTTTTCGGTTTTTTACGAAACCGGACCATCAGAGCCGCAGCTAGCATTTTTGGCGCCCGAGGTAGCATTTAAAATTTTTAGTCACTTTCACCCCTTGATAGAGGTTTTACCAAATCAAAATGGTAAATTATATTTGACATTCTCATATACTTTCCGCACTGTTTTTGAATTGAGTTCTTTGGTATGGAAAGTAGCACGTTTTCGTCTTCACTTTACACACTAAAAAATAGGGCGGACTTTAAACAAACAAATTGTGTGTAAGTGATTGGAAGAAAATATAAACATTTGCACGTGTATTCGTACCGGTGTTTTTTTTTTAAATTTATATATTTTATACAGGAGGACGTTAATTAGACATTTTCACCTTAACATTGTTAACTCCTAGAGAATGAGCCAGAAATCGAACAAAATGTTCGAAAAAGGGCTGTTTCTATAAGGCTTAACCCGTGTTTGAGGTTTCTATGTGTAATTTTAAACAGTGAGACCAACATTGTTTACTGGGCGCTATTTCCTGAATATCTACAGGGGTGCCACAAAATACCTATAAAAATACTTTAATTACCTGTCTAAAAATCACTGCTTATTTAGCATTAATTGAATATACATAATTCCATCCACCCTTTTGACATTTTTTTAGATCAATATAATGGCACAGATTTTTAAGGGTCAGAGTTGAACCGATATTCTAGTGTAAATGTAATTTGTGGTTGTTTAGAAATACACGGTTTTGTCCAAGACGGCTACAGATTTTTACAAAAACTTTCCTTAATTATTGAAAGTAATCTTTTGTCTAGGACCAGAATTATTTTTAAGTTTAAACAAAATGTCAAAAATTAGATAAAATTATGCTTAAATATAGTCACAAAGCGACAATTTTATAATATTTCTTTTTATACGAAATAGATCTTTGTTTTAAACGGGGAAGAATTTCCGTCTTACTGGTGATATTCTTCTAAATAATAAAAAGAAATTGTGAAAATAAAATGGCATCTGGGACGTTTAAAACGCTTACAATTTATAAAATGTTCGTATCCTCTCTTCCTTTGATAGGGGTTTTACTAAATTCAAAATTACAAATTGTTTTTTACACTCGCGTGCGGAAAATACTGACTTGCGGCAATTTTTCTGGATGAGTTTGGTACGGAAAATGGCACTTTTTGACACTGTCGTATTTTCACTGTATTTAGCCATCTTTAAATATTTTTGTTACTGTGTAAATATAAGTTCAAATATGTTGTATGTGAATTGTCAATCTATCTACGGCGTGTTATTAATATAATTTATTTTTTTATAAAAACTGAGGGGTGATCAGCTGAACCAAATTTGTACACCTTCCTACGGGACTTTAATAAATTTTTGGGCTTGTAGTGTCCTGTATAGTCCTGACTGACGGGCGCCCATAAAAAAATTCGCGACCAACAAAAAAAAACGTCTTAACTCTCGTTTTTCTTAGAGAGTTGATTTGCTTTTGCCGGTCTCCCTACTTAATCATGCTTAGGGCACCCCTTAGGCGCCAGTACCCTCGGGGTCCTGTATAGTCCTGTGGCAATCCTGTGGAAGTCCTATGGAGTCCTGTATAACGATTTTCTATTTTAAATACATTTGGTAGAAAAATATTTTAAAGAAAAAAAATTAGCTAGAAAAACATTTGGTATACAAACATTTCATAGAAAACACATTTAAATGGTAAAAAATATTTTTGGTAAAGTACATTTGGTAGAAAGTACAATTGGCAAAAAAATCTATCACAGAAAACACATTTTCTAGAATAACATTTGATAGAAAGTACAATTGGCAGAACAGCAAATGTTAGAAAGGACATTGGGTATGAAAATATTTCATAATCGAACCAAACCTATCCTGACCTAATATGTACTTTTTAAATGTTTTTTACCAAGTCTCTTTCTATCAAAGGTTTTTCTACCAAATCTATTTTCCATTAAATATTTTTTTACCAAATGTTTTTCTAACAAATATTATTTCTACCAAACTTATTTTCTATCAAGTGTTATTCTACCAAATGCATTTTCTATCAAACATTTTTTTGCCAAAAATATTTTCTACCAAATGTATTCTACTAAATGTTTTTCTACCAGGGGGCCGATTTTTGTCAATTAACCTTCCGATCGTTTTGGCCGACTAAAAAATTTTAGCCTCAAGATTTAGCATGATGCCCGGCAACGCCGCCGGTCTAGACTCCACAGCACCCCTTGGCACTGGCGATAAATAGCGTGGAGGGTCGTCGCACAGTGGGACCAATTGTTATAATTTAGCAGTTTTGTATTACAAGATTAAGGGGTAGTAAATCCTCAAAATTTTAGCTACCGATGTACCGGGTGACCTATAAAAACATTTCATATTTAAAATGCAGCTAAATATTTGACTAGGTACCGAAAAATTAAAAATATATGTAAAGTAAATAAGCTTTTAAATCCAACTAAACAAAAATGATCGCAAATATAAAATAAAGATAGCAGACAATTAAAAGCTGAGAGGTATTTATATATTTTCTTTCAGTTAAAACACTGCGCTTACATCAATACAAAAGGTACAAGGTTTTTTATCGCTTATTTCAGGTACTACTTAACCAATTTTAATGAAATTTGGTATACATGTTTTATAAACAATTCTCCCTTGTTAAGGCGATTTTTTTACGCTATGACACGTGCAAGTCAGGACTAACCAGCGAAGCCGGCTATTGTTATTTTGGTAGGTCAGTTATTAATCAATTGGAATAAGAAACCGATACCTTTCTTAAGGCTTTAAATGCAAATAAAGAATAATAGGGATTTTTTAAAATTCAAGATGGCTACTGTACACTAAAACTATACAACTTATTTGTTTAAACTGACGAAATATTTATATTTAATTTGGTTACACGGTTTCAAAAGTCAAACTCCCAATATATCTAAATATAAAATAAAAATAACTCCATTTTGATGGTTATATTGTTATAATGGTGAAAATGCAAACGTGTACTTAATTAAAGTTTTTTTTTTAAATAATAACTAACCAAACCACTTTTTAATTAATGTTTCAGTACAGTTATTTCTTAACTTAATAAAAATTTGATCTAATTTGAAAAATAATATTTATGTTTACTAATACATGTCTACTTTTTAAAACTCTTGGTCATCTTTAATATGTATGAAATAATGTCTAAAATACTCGCAGTAAACACTTGTTTAATCGAGTAATTAGGTCAAAAGTCATAAACCTAACCGAACCAATTCAAAAAAAGTGCGGAAATTTGTAGCCTAGCCTACAATTAGTAGCTTAGACTATTGCGCCACCGAGGGAAGCGACTTTAATAGGTTTAATTTTTAGATCGGAAATAGATTTAAGTAATGGATGATATGAGGAAACTCGAGGGGCGATCAGCTGAACCAAATTTGTACACCGTCCTACAGGACTTTAATAAATTTTTGGTCCTGTATAGTCCTGTACATGTCCTATATAGTCCTGTACAAGTCCTGTATAGTCCTGTACAAGTCCTGTATAGTCCTGCCTGTAGAGTCCTGTATAGTCCTGTGGCTGAACGCCCATAAAAAGATTCGCGACCAAAAAAAAAAAGGTCATCACGTCCGTCTTAACTCGCGTTTTTCTTAGAGAGCCGATTTGCCTTTGCCGCCTTAGTACTTAATCATGCGTCGGGCACCCTTTAGGCCTCGGGGTCCTGTATAGTCCTGTGGAAGTGCTGTGGAGTCCTGTAGAGGTCCTGTGGAGTCCTGTATAGTCCTGTGAAGTCCTGTGGAAGTCCTGTATAGTCCTGTGGGGTCCTGTTGAAAAATTTGTACACCTACTGTAGGCAGCTGATCACCCCTCGAGGAAACTCGTACAAGGGGGACGAGTGTGATAGAGTTTAGGTAGGCTAGATTTGTTTGTTGAAGATGGGCTTCACCTGCTAGTACCTAAAATAAGTATGTATTGCAAAAAAATACAAAAAATAAGAATTTTTTTTCTTCTTCCCTCCCACCCGCTAACCTTATTGTGCAAATAACAGAAAACATTCAATGAAAAAAATTTCGCCGCGTACAGAAATTTTAGAAAAATTAAGCACTATTAGAAAAAAAATTTCGCTTCAAAAATAATTATTAGAAAAAATAAATAATTACAGGAAAAATTGAACAGACCAAAAAGTTTTCGGAAAAATACCTGAAGTTTACCGCATCCAAATCGATGTTTTTCTTATAGTTTATAGTAGGGTTACACGTACAGTTTTTTGTAAATTATGTGTAATGGATGTTCTTTTAGATCTGTCAATTTTTTTATTAAAAATTAGGTAATATTTTGTCGCATGTTCAATTTAATATTACAAATCCCAGTTTTTCTTTTAAAACTAATAATACAAAAACTAACTGTTATAAGTTTTTGAACTTTTTAAATATAAGACAGTAGGTTATGTTTGAAACTTCCTGCTGAAATTAATTTGGCATTGTTGCTTATATGTTCCACCTTCTTCAGATAGCATATTGGTTCTATAATTGAATTATATATTCTAATGGTTATTTAATTTAATTGAATTTAACGGCTGCTATTACTAAAAAAACGAAAAACAATTAGGTACTACATAACTGAAGTATTATAAAAAAGGATAAGGAATATGACGTTATATTTCTGAGAGAAAGTCGGTTAAGTATGATAGCAATTTGTGGGTGTGCTGTGTACATTTAGGAACCACAAAGCGACAGAAATCATATATTAAGTTTAATAATAATTAATAATTAATGTTTGTATTGTCACAAAAAAAATATATAAATACACATGCTTCGTATATCTAAAACTAGGATGTGTGGCAAAGGTCAGAGTTCGCGCTGCCTGCTAGTTTGTTTAGCACGCTCTTCCACTCAGGCCCAGATATACAGGTTGTTTCAAAATTCAATAACATAATTTTAATGTTAAATTTCTTGAGTGATTTTAAGACAAAAAGTTCATATAAACATAGGTCTACATACGCTTAGTTTTCGAGATAATATTTTTTATTTATTTTGATATAGTCGCCATGCTATACCGAAGCATTTTTTATTTTGATAATAGCAGTCTTTGGTGCAAAAGGGTTTTTTTAAACGGTTAGAGATACGAAAAAATTGCAAGAGACAAAAAAGTTTGCAAAGGAAACAACGATTTTATTTCTTGATTTAGAATCTACCAGTGGCTTACAACCAAAAAATATCCCAGGAAAAAGCTGACATGACCCCTGAAAAAGTATAACCTTGTAGATTTTTACTATCGTTTGGCATGTCTTATAGTGTACTGCCAACATTGAGCAGCATATCTCAAAAACTGCACGAGCTATAAACAAAAAACTAATAAATATATGAAATTTTAACACCCTGTATCTCGAAAACTAAGCGTTTGCGTGTCTATGTTTATATAAACTTTTTGACTAACAATTACTTAAGAAATTCAAAACTAAAATTATTTTATTGAGTTTTGAAACACCTTGTATAAATAAAAAATTGTATATTTTAGAAATTCAGTAGAAAAAAAACTGTGTACTAAGTAAAACATAGTACATACATAAGTTTGAAATTCATATTTAAGTCCTACAAGTTCCACAACGGCACAGAATTTTGTCTTCTTTTTAAAAACAATTTTTGTATGAGAAGAGGACACTCTGATCTATCTTTTATATTTCACCATAAAGATTTCGTTGAGCCTTTACTTATGGATAATAAAAACGTGATCTGGTTTATTTAGGAAAATACCTGTTATGTCTGATCGTGGACACATTTCCCTACCCAAATGCAAAAGTGAGTTTTAAAAAGTTATGTCATATCATTAAATAAAACTCTTCAGTCCTTATGATATCGGACGGGGGGCAGATTGTGGTAGGTTGGTTATGAGGGGGCTGGTTATGGGGGGAGGGGAATCTCTTACTTTACCCCTTCCCATAGAAATACAGGCAGTTATCCTTTTGTAGGAATCTATTTGTATATTATTATTAAACTACAAAAACAGCAGTTTTCTTTTTTTAGGGGAGCCCTTTTTTTTAGAATGTTAATTATGTTACTAAAATTCTAGAAAAAACAGAGCAGGAAGGCCTAGTCCGCATGCTATTTGTGGACTTGGTCTGCGCCCCTGATAGATTATGTTCATTTCGTTTGAAGGGGGCTAATTTTGATCTTAGAGGGCTTACCCTCCTTCCCCCAAGCTACTTCCTTGGCGTATAAACATACATTCATTCCATTCTTTCAACAAATTTTGGTTTTGGTAATATCTAGTTCTACCATGAAAAATTGCATTGGATATCTGATTTGGCCCACTGTGCTTGTTACTACGTCATCTAAGGCCCGGCAGTCTGCAATTCACAACATAAAATAAGCTTGTGTTCTCAATGAACTTCTAAACAAGTTCATTGGGTGTTCTGCATAAAGTGGGTTAGGAATTTAATGTTTATATTTATTATTTATGTTCAACGTTCGATAGTTTTGGTTGTTTAGCTGTTGGGCCGTATGTTTAAACGTAAGTATTAGTCTAGTGTTGTCTAGTATTTCGCTAACAAGCCCTTTTGGGCACCCTTTGCCAAAAAAATGTTTTTTTTTCACTTGGAAATATTTCTAAAGGCAGGCTTTTCCAAAATAATTAGAGCTGGAAAATTTGCATCTTCTTGAAAATTATTGGTTTTTAATATGGATTTTTTTTGTTACAGGTTACTTATGTGTCTACAACGCAACAAAGACAAACTTCTTAAGGTTGCAAGCAATCCCTATCATCTGCTATGTTGGTCCAAATAAAAAACTTGTTGCAGAGAAATAAACATCCTTCGAGACCAGCACAAGACCAGTAGATGCCACCCAAATCTATGATATGATTTATTCTGTTATAGTAATGTAACTATGTGAATGTGAAATGGAATACAATGTATTATCAAATAATATTTGTTAATTATTATCAAAAATATTATTATTCATAAGAAAAGTACATAAAGTGATTACATTTCCACAAACAAAAACAGTTGAACAATATATGAAGTGAAGTTCAGTTTGATAATTGTTTGTGAGAAATAGGTACAAGGCACATAGATAAGAGAGGGCACTGGGGGACATTTCCCCCCTTCTTGAACAAGTTTTTATCATGATATTTTAGTGTCTTGGACAAAAATTGGGCACATCACCACTAAAATGTTCTGTATTCAGTGGATTTGCCTCCGTCAAGCATTTCTGCCTACCCTGTTCAAAACATCATGCACCGTCACTAAATAACAGCACAGCACTTTCTATATGGGAGTATCCCCCCAGAAAAAAAGCTATCTATGTGCCTGCTACATACTTTGAGTACATGTTTTACAGAACATTTTTTGTTCGGTTCTCCAGAAGGATAATTATTCAATAAAATTTTCTTGAAAATGTTTTTGCACAAATTTCCGTTCAAAGAAAATGTTTAGGACGAAATAATTTTGTACAAGTTTCCATTTAAACGATAAAATTAATTTTAAAGATATTTGTGCAACCTGCTTTTTTTCTATGAGGGTTATCAAAAATAACTACTACATACATATTTTTACTCAAATGTCAAAAAATGCTTCGAACATGCCCCATGTTCTAAGAAAATGTAAAATCTTAATTTTAGAGAGTTTGTTTGCATAAATTTCCATTTAAAGAAAATGTTTTTGGAGAAATTTCCATACAAGGAAAATGTTTTAGGAGAAAATGATTTAGAAGAATTTTCCATTTGAACATATTTTTACAAAAACTGTAAAATCTTAATTTTAAAAATTAGAGTTTATGTGAAAATATGCCGTGTGTCATACCAAACGAAAGGTAATTGAGTCTGGAGTTAAACAAAATACATTTTCGTTAAAAAAAAGGGTGGGGGTAGATTTCAAAAATTAGAGATTAAGTCAAAACATGGCTTCTGTGATATCAAACAAAAGGTAATTGAGTCTGGAGTTGAATAAAATATATTTCAGTTTTTAGTTATTAGCTCACACATACACTATAACTATAGTACCTAGTGTGAGAGGTACCCATATATTGGCAGAGTATTTTTATAATCACCAAAAATACATAAAAAAAAATAAAGTACCTTACTAAGATTCTAAATCAATAATTAAATTTAAAAAAACGTTTTCTTCAAAAGGATAATCATTCAATAAAATTTTCTTTATACAGAAAATTGTTCAAAAACATTTTGTTCGATTAGAAGTTTGTTCGAACAAATTTCTATTTAAAGAAAATGTTTTTGAACTTATTTTCGTTCAAGGAAAATGTTTTAGAAGACAATTATTTCCAATAAGATTTTTTATTAGAACATATTGATACAAAAAATGTAAAATTTTTAGATAACTTTTTTTCTATAATAACCAAAAACTCAAAGTTTTTGATTTAAAATAAAGGACTGAAAAGTCATTATTCAGTGACCCAATAAAAGTGAAAAAAAGTACCTACTGCATAAGGTTTCTAAACAATTTATTAACAAAAAAAATTGAATTATATTATACAAGTAAATAATAATTTATTCTAGCACTGTCGAAACAATGATTCTAATCATCTCATCTTATCTTCATGGACAGTACCTATTGGTATGCAAAGTTAAATTTAAAAAAATACAAAAAATGGATAGGATATATGTCATAGGCTTGTAGCAATAAATAATGATTTTAGTTGTGGGGGTTGCTATAGTCTATAGTTTAAAAAGCTATAGTAAGTACCTATAAGCAGATAGTGTACCTATTGTTAGAGATTTGAATTAGAATTGAATCTTTTCTTCGAAAAAAATATAACGCGGACTGTAAAACGTTATGGTTCTGAAATTTCCAAAATATAATTAACAAGCCATACAAAACCAAAAAATATGCACTTACCAGTTTTGTCGCAGATACACCATCCCAGGAGCTCCCTTCACTGTAGAATGTCGCTGGAGTTGCTTAACACTAATTTGATTATAATTAAAATCGAATAATAAGGTTTTGGATTGAATTTTTGATTGATTTTTCGATCACTTGAGTTTTTAACATGCCGTTCTTTCCTTGGCGTGATAACGAAGTGTGATTGCGCACTCTCTCGCGCATGTAGACGCAGAATCCTCCGTTGTCGAGTCTTCTCGTGCACATTTTAATCTTGTATGGCGGGGTTTATTAACTTTGAATTTTTAAAAGAATATAGACGCAAAAGTTTCTCTAACATTTCCGCCCACTTAAAACGAAGTTTTAAATTAAAATTAAGAAATTTAGAAAAAAAATAAAATCAAAGAATTAAGAAAAATTGGAAAATAATAAAAGGAGAATTTACCCAAACATTTTCCAATTTTTATGGAATTTTCCCAAAAACAAAAAAATAAGAATTCTAAGAATTAGATAAGACATTACAAAAAAAAAACATTGAATATGAGATTTAGCGTGGATCCAACGGTAATGGACACAACTTTACGACCGGACGTTTGAAAAGGCCTTGCTTTGTCTTAACCGTGGCCACTCTTACATTGTTATCAGGACCGGGGTGTACCGACACTATCCTACCCAACAACCAATGCAAGGAAGGTTTTGCTTCGTCTTTGATTAAAACAAGTGTATTAATTTTAATCTCGACCGATGGATCGCACCATTAAGCACGCTGCTGCAAAGTATTTAAATATTCACACTTCCAGCGTTTCCAGAAGTCTGAATTTAAACGTTGAATTAATTGCCAACGGCTAAGTGCGTTTAGTTTTAGGTGAGTTAAATCGGGATCTGGGCAAGAGTTCAAGGGTTCGAGATTTATGAAATGCCCTGGAGTAAGGGGGGAGAGATCATTAGGGTCTGTACTTTGTTCGCAAATTGGACGTGAATTTAGCAAAGCTTCAATTTGTGTTAAGAGCGTGTATAACTCCTCAAAAGTAAATATTTGACTACCGATTGACTTGCAGAGATGAGTTTTGATAGATTTTACGCCTGCTTCAGCGAGGCCGTTTAAATGAGGCGCTCCGGGACTAGTCAAGCACCAACGGATTTGTATTCTTTCCGCCGCTGATTTAGATAACTCCTGAAGTTGCTTGATAGCTCCTACAAAGTTAGATCCGCAGTCGCTTGTGATTTGAGTGCAAGCACCTCTTCTCGCAATAAATCGCCGCAAAGCTGCGATAAACGCTTCTGTCGTAAGGTCACTGACCAATTCGATGTGGATAGCTTTTACGCAATTGTCTTCAAAAACAGCGATATATGCCTTAAGAACTTTCGCTTTGCGTATGCGTGAAGAGATAATGTTTATGGGACCAGCATAGTCCAAGCAGACATGCGAAAATGCCTTCAATTGTGAAGTTCTGAATGAAGGTAAATCAGCCATGAATTGAGTGTAGGGTTTTGGTTTCATACGAAAACACTGAATACATTGAGATAAAACATGATTTATAGCTCTACGAGCTGATAATATCCAAAATTTTTGGCGTATTAAATACAAGACAGTATTGGGTCCTGGATGAAAATTATTTTTATGAATTTGGATAATAATTAAATCAGTTAGTCGGTGAGATCGAGGCAGAAGAATTGGGTGTTTTGAGTCGTATGGAATTCCAGATGAATGACGCAAGCGTCCGCCCACTCTGACAAACCCCTTGTCATCAAGGAACGGCGCAAGTTTTCGGTATGGTTTAGGAAGCAATTGTTGATTTTTGAGTTTTTGAATAAGTTCTAAGAAGCAGTTTTCTTGGACGTGCTTGACTAAAACTAATAAAGCTTCATGTAACTGATTGGAAAAAAAAACTTGAGGAAGGGACTCGGGTTTTTTCGATTATGAATAACTCTCAAAAAATGACATATAATTTTTTGAATAAGGTCAAGGTTAGAATAATTTTGAATAAGTTTTTCGAAATAATTAGGTGAAGTTTGAAACGTAACGAGTACTGAAGATTTTTGCTCTTGGAAAACTTCTTCTGGGACATTGTCTGACATCTGGTCTAGAAAATTTTGAATTTTCCATTCGGACTTTGGTAAGGTGAGCCAAGAGGGACCTTGAAACCAAAGTGGATGGTTGACGAGATTACTAGCCAATAGACCTCTACTTTCACAATCCGCGGGATTTTCAGCCGAGGGTATGTGGTACCAGGATACATCTGGAATGGTTTCTTGAATCTTGCAAACTCGGTTGGCTACACAAGTTTGCCATTTGTGAGGAGAACCAGTAATCCAGTGTAAAGCGACTTGTGAGTCTGAAAATGCAAGTATTTCGTCTATAGAAGTAAGTGAAGAACAGTTTCGGATAACGATTTCTAAGATATCAGCTAAGAGCGTGGCTCCCAGAAGTTCTAAACGTGGTATTGAATTTGTATTGATAGAGGCTACTCTAGATTTGCCTAAAGCCAAGGCTGACCTGATTTCACCATTTTGCAACTCAGTACGAGCATACACACAACTGGCGTAACCAAGCTCAGACGCATCACACAAGGCTAAAAGTTTGCAGCTTTTTACTTGAGTAGAAAAAATATAGCGAGGTAAGGAAATATTTGAAATGCAGTTTAGTTCATTACTGAATTGGTTCCAAAGATTTACAATAGAGTCTGGAGGCTTTTCGTTCCATGAACAATTAGACAACCAGAGTTTCTGCATAATGGGTTTTGCTAAGAATGATAGAGGTGATAAGAAACCAAGCGGATCCCATATTTTTGCTATTGCTGAAAGGATATTCCGTTTGGTACAGGATTTTTCAGATTGGGTGTAAGAATATGTGAATTGATCGGGAGAAGGCTGCCACTGCAGTCCTAAGACCTTGATTGAACTTGAATCGTCCTTATCAAAAGTAACAGGAATTTGACAATCCGAGGGTGAAAAATGTGATATAAGTTTCGGTTAATTGGAAGCCCATTTACGGAGTTGAAAGCCACCTAAGTTTAACAAAGCAATAAGGTCATTTTGAAGGGCTAAGGCGTCTTCAAGGGACTTTGCGCCTGCGCAAATATCATCCATAAAAATATTATTAAGAAGAACCTTGGAAGCTGCGGGGTAGTTTTCACTCTCGATTTTTGCTAACTCCCTTAATGTACGAATAGCTAAATAAGGGCTAGAACACATACCAAAAGTAACTGTATTTAGTCGAAATTCTTGTAAGGGTTCGCTAGCATCAAAACGCCAGAGAAGTCTTTGAAAATCTCTGTGTTCAGGATTTATTTTGATTTGAAGGAAGTGTTGTTTTATGTCTGTTAAAAATACATAGGGATAGAATCGGAATTTGAGTAAGATTTCGGAAATATCATTTTGAAGTTTTGGACCTATTAAAAGGGTTTCATTTAGGCTTAAGCCTGTGGACGAGGGTTTTATCGAAGGGTTAAAAACAACCCGGAGTTTTGAAGTAGTTTTATCAGGTCTAAGAAGACCATGGTGAGGCAAATAACAGGATAAAGCTGGTTTGGGTATAGGAGACATGTGACCATTGATTAAATAGTCTCTCATGAATTCGGAGTATAGATGATAAAGATCTGGATTTTTTAAAAGCCTAGATTCGAGCGACATAAAGGAACGGTACGCAATAGAAAAGGTATCGCCAAGCTACGGCTCTGCGCTTCGAAACGGTAAGTTGACAATAAAGCGTCCTGATGGTTCTCTTGTCGTAGTTTTTTGGTAGATCTCCTCGCATTTGTTCTCCTCTGGAGAAAGAAAATCTCTAGGTTTTATAGTTTCTAATTCCCAGAATTTTTTGAGACTAGAATCGAGAGACTGTTCGGATAGAAAAAAACAAGAATTATCGAGCGTGGTTTGAAAAATGACGTCGCGTGTATCCCCCAGTAAGACCCATCCAAAGATGGTTTCAAAGGCGGTTGGTTGCCCTGGTAGGCCATCAATGCGTCCTGACAAAAGGATATCGTTGTAGAGCTCTGCTCCGATTAGCATGTCTATTGGTCCAGGTGTATAGAATTTTTCATCTGCTAGTTTAAGATTTTGAATATAGCTCCAATTGTTAGGCAAAATATGAACTTGAAAATTGAAGGTTGGGTATGGTTGTCCTACTGGACGAATTGTACACGTTGAGATTTCCTTGGTCGAGGATGAAGAACGGTTTAATCCTAGGACTGGGATCGATTCTTTGTTTCTAGAAAGTCCTAAACGATTTAAACAGTTTTCGCTTATCAAGCTTAGTTGACTACCATTATCAAGGATGGCTCGAACCTTTTGATAATTGCCTCTAGAATCTAGAACCTCTACGTGACAAGTAGATAATAAACAAGTTTTTGTTGCTGTGGTAACCAAAGAAGTCCACAGATTTGTTGGGGCAACAAAATTTTGACTTTGAGGTTGAATAATTGAATAATTTTGAGTTGTTGGATTTTGATTTGTTGGATTTTGAGTGATATTTTGAGTTGAGTGATTTTGAGTTATTGACAAAGAATTAACATAGCTTGGGTGAATTGTGGGGTTAGGAAGTAAGTTTGAATTTGATTGAGTTGGCTGAATAAAATTGGATTGGTTAGAGTTATTATTTGAGTTAAATTGACTAACTCCGGAGTTTTGATTAGAGTTTTGTCTACAAATCATTGTATGATGTCTAAAACGACAAATTTTGCAATTATACGTGCTTACGCAATCCTTTTGTACGTGATTAAAATGCAGACAATTTACGCATGCGTTTTGTTGAGTTATGAAAGCGTACCTATCATTAGGAGACTTTGAAATAAAAACCGGACATTGGGTTATTAAATGTATCGAATTATTGCATAACCTGCACTTAGCTTGAGAATAATTTTGATGAGTTGAGTTATTAGGTGAATTTTGATGTTGAGTTTTTTGTTTGTTCATTGTGGTTGGTGGGGCGTTTACAAAAAAATTAGATTTGGCGTTTGATTTGTTTTGATATTGAGAATATGAATTCGCTTTAAAATTGTTGGGTTTTGAATTATACGGTTTATTATTTGTGAAGTTGGTTGAAGTCACTTGGGAAGGGATAATTTGCAATGACCCAAGAGCTTTGCATTGATTTGGCAAAAATTCGATTAAATTTTTGTAAGTTGGTATTTCAGTAGTGCTGTATTTTAGCTCAAACGCAGTTCTGGTCGAATTATCAATTTTTGAAAGTAAAATTGAAAACAGACAAAAACACCACTGATCTACTGGAAAATTAAAGTTACCTAGGGCTAGCACATTTTCCGAAAAAATATCAATTAATTTTCTAAGCTCTTTTGCCGAGTTATTTTTTAAAGGAATCGCTGTGTAAATAGCATTCCAATAGGTGGATGCTAACAACCGTTTATTTTGATAGCGATTGACTAGGATATTCCACGCCATTTCGTAATTATCTCCCGTTAATTTAATTGAATTTAAAAGATTTGCAGGTTCGCCCTCTAAGTACATTAATAAATGCTGACATTTTTTAATGTTTGAGTAATTTTGATTATCATTTACGAGGGAAGAAAAAATATCACAAAAGGTGGGCCATTTTCGAGGTGATCCATCAAAGCAGGGTATTTTTAGAGGTCCTAGTTCGTCCCTTATTGGGGCTTGAATTATAGCAGGGCTGTTTCCCGAAAACCTAGGGCCGAAATCTGGAAAGAGTTCTGCATATATTTGCTTGGTAGCGTAATAGAATTTGTCGGTATCCTTCCTAAATACGTCCTGTTCCGTGAATTCCTCGTCCTCAATGAGGCCTATGATGTCGTTATGTAACCGTTTAAATTCCTCGTAATGATCGTCGAAAGATTCGTAAGATACTTTAAAAAGTACGCTTAGACACGCATCCTGCTTGCATTTAGTTATATACCTCAGTAATGCGTGAAATAGATATCTCTCTTTGGTTTATCAAACTATTTTTGGAAGGCATATTGAATTAAGTTTATTTTTATAGCACAAAGTATTTTAAAAGAATAAAATATCTTTTTGTTTTGTTTTGGTAAATATCGATTTTTATTTTATGCAAAAAATAGAATTTCTTACTTGTTGAGTAGGTTAGTATATGCTACCGAGATCCTTATTTTATCATAAAATGCACTTTTATAAAGAGGTATTTTTACCACTTATTTTTCACAAATAATTTAGGTAATTAAAAGGATTTATTCGCACCTAGTAAAACGCCGTTCGCAGAATTGTTTTGTCCACTGCTAAACCACACATAAACAATAATCGAATTTCGAATAAAATAAGAATTTTTTATTGAATTTTTGAATTGAATTCTTTTATTTTGAAATGTAAACAAACCGTGAAGTATCACCGCTGTGAAACTGAGCTTTGTCCTTTATGTGGAGGGGAGAGCCCTGCTTCGAACGCTGTTCGCTGGACGACCGAATTGCAGGTTCCCGGTGGGGTATAATGGCGAATTTTTAATACGAATATTTTTCTTGACTTGCAAAAATTTTAATTTTTAAAAATGTCTTTAATTTATCCGGCTCGAAGGAGCAAAAATGTTAGAGATTTGAATTAGAATTGAATCTTTTCTTCGAAAAAAATATAACGCGGACTGTAAAACGTTATGGTTCTGAAATTTCCAAAATATAATTAACAAGCCATACAAAACCAAAAAATATGCACTTACCAGTTTTGTCGCAGATACACCATCCCGGGAGCTCCCTTCACTGTAGAATGTCACTGGAGTTGCTTAACACTAATTTGATTATAATTAAAATCGAATAATACGGTTTTGGATTGAATTTTTGATTGATTTTTCGATCACTTGAGTTTTTAACATGCCGTTCTTTCCTTGGCGTGATAACGAAGTGTGATTGCGCACTCTCTCGCGCATGTAGACGCAGAATCCTGCGTTGTCGAGTCTTCTCGTGCACATTTTAATCCTGTATGGCGGGGTTTATTAACTTTGAATTTTTAAAAGAATATAGACGCAAAAGTTTCTCTAAAACCTATAACCCTGCCAAATTAAATTAACAAAAGAAGCACCTATTAAAAATTGTTAAACTAACCATGTATAACATGGGCGTAGTCAGGGTCTCACTCAGGGTGGGGCAAAAAAGCAAAAAATTTAATAGCTCCCCTTTAATTCTTGTATTACTAAATGAGCTAAAGCCAGGATGGTGCAGGTGACAAGGCAGGGTGGGGCAAGTGCCCCACCCTGACTACGCCCATGATGTATAACCATCCAAAGAACACCAATATTATTTAAATGTTTTACTACCAAATTTGATTTAAGCCCCTCAAAAAAATTGATCCAGTTATATTCCTTATAAGGAATATAAACACTCAAGAGGGGGAGATTGGCTTTGCGTCATGATTACACGCAATGTTTTTTTAATGTGTTTTGTCTTGAAAATGCGTTACGAGGGGGAGTTAAAAATCCTGACTTTTTGCGTTGCATAATTTAAGGATGTTCTACAAACACAACTTTTTCTGGGTATTACGCCACTAGTAAGGAAACATTATTTTAAAAAATTAAAAAACCACTGCGTTTCTCCTAGAAAAATAAAAATCACTAATTTGTCAGTGGCTTTCTATAAAAATAAATAATTGCCTAGTAAAACCTAAACCACTTATCTTTTAATTGAATTTGAATACGCTACGTTTCGATTGCCAATCTACAATCGTTTTCAAGCTCTTTATTTATATTTTCTCTCAAAATCTTAAATGTTTCTTGTTCAAATATATTTTTTTATTATTATATCGTTGACAAATTGTCAATATTCTGAAGTTTATCAAAAAAAAAAAAACAATTGACCAATCTAAACAAAACACAAGGTAACATGATACTATTTCAAGACATTATGTCAGTCAATGTTGTTTTCAAATTTGAAAATAAACAGAACAGGGTGACTCATTAAAACTAGAATCAATAAGGTCTCTTTTTTATAACCATTTAGAAATTTTTACAAAATTATGATCATTGTGGGATTATATTACTATTATATCGAAATCTATTTAAAAAAAAACAGTAATCAGAATTTCATTACAGTATTAATTAATTTTGAAAAAACCTTTTTGCAAATCTTGTCTGAGAATAGGAAGCCAAGCTTTACTTATATCTATAGAAATACTTGAAAGACAGTTATCTTCATTTAAATAAATACATGCTGATTCTTTTAATTTTCTTTTAATGTCATTAGATTCTTTTTGTAAAATTATTGTTTCTCCCCATTTAATTCTATGATTACTCTCAAAAGAATGCTGACAAACTCTGGATTTCTCGTAATCACCCCTTCTCAAATTATATTTATGATCATTAACTCTTACTTCAAGTGGCCTAGAAGTTTCACCTATATAAATTTTACCACATTCACAAGGTATTTTATAAATTACATTTTTTGAATTCTGCTCTTCATTTATTGGTTTTGTTTTTGTTAGAATAGATCTAAGTTTATTTTCTGTCTTAAAAACTGTTTTTATATTATAATTATTTGCTATTCTCCTAATATTGTCTGATATACCTGGTATAAAAGGAATCAATAATTTTTTAGTATCTAAATCAATTATATTAGCATTTCTTCTTCTAGGAAACTCTATTCTATGAAAACAATTTTCAACAAAATTTATAGGATAGGAATTTTTTATTAAAACTTCTTTAATTAATTCTTTTTCTAATAAATATCTGTTATTATCAGAACAAATTATCCTTGCTCTATCAAATAAACTTTTAACAACACCTCTTTATATTATAGTAGAGTGACTTGATTTAAAATTTAAATATCTATTAGTATGTGTTGGTTTTCTATATACAGAAATTTGAAAAGTATTTTGTTTTTCAATAAGTATATCTAGAAATGGAAGTTTGTTATCAGTTTCTTTTTCTAATGTAAATTTATTAGTACTTTCTTTGTTATTCATAAAATATAGAAATTCATTTAGTTTGTTTTCATCATAAGGCCAAATACTAAAAATATCATCAATATATCTAAACCAAACTATGGGTTTATACTGATATTCTTGCAAAATATTATTTTCAAAATTTTCCATAAAAATATTACTCATTAAAGGAGAAAGTGGGGAGCCCATTGCCATGCCAAAATCTTGCTGAAAAAAATCATTTTGCATGTAGTTTTAATACAAATAGTAAGTAACTCTAAAATTGCATCAATATTTAAATTTGTTCTTTCTCTTAAACTTTGATCATTTTCTAAACGATTTCTTACTATTAAAAGGGTTTTATCTACCGGAACATTAGTGAAAAGACTTACAACATCAAAGCTTACCATTAAATAATTATTATTAAACTCAATCTCAGATAATTTCTCTAAAAAATGTTGAGAATTTCGTATGTAAGAATTAGTGTTATTCACCAAGGGATTTAAAATGTTTAATAGATATTTTGCTAATTTATGACATGGAGAATTCATACTACTTACTATTGGTCTAAATGGAACATTAGGTTTATGTATTTTAGGTAAGCCATAAAAATGAGGTGGTTTGCTATAATGAGGACCTAACTGAGAACGTTCTCTATCTTGAAAACAATTTTTATGCTTATATAAAGTAGAATAAATTTTTTTCTCTATTGATTTTGTAGGGTCTTTATTAAGTTTTTTATAAGAAACTTGTTGAATTAAATTTTCAATTTTTTCATTGCAAGTGTCATTATTAATTATAACAGTTGCATTACCCTTATCGGCTGGCAAAATTTTTATTGAGTTATCATTTTTTAAGGATACTAAAGCTTGTTTTTCTTCTTTTGAGATATTTTGTTTAATCTTTAAAGGTTTTTCCAAAACTAATTATGATCTAATTCTAAATTCATTAGCAACTTCTTCAGGTAAGCTTTTTGCTACTTCTTCAATACCTATTACAAAATCTAACCTATTAGGATTTTTTGGGGGTAAAGCAAAATTTAAACCTTTTGAAAGAAGAGATTTTTTTTGAAACTGTTAAAACTTTGTCTGACATATTTATTACTGAACGTTCTAATAAGTTATTATTAATATTAAAATTCAGTTGATTTTCTAATTGTTCATTTCTTAAATTAATTAATTTATTTAAGTGAATATTTTTTTCTTGGTTAAAATGATTTTATTTACATGAAAGGTATGGGCCTAATATTTGCTTCCTTTTTAGAAATTTAGAAAATACATATAAGAAACTTCAACATTCAGAAAATAGTTTGACCTTTCTTTGCAGATGTAGAGAGCATGATATTATTCCAAAGAGTTTTAGACTAAAACCTCCATTTAGAAGTAACAGAAGTGAAAGAATATTGCAAAGAACAAGTTTTGCTTTATTAAGAGAAAGAATTCAATTTCATAGATATGAAAAATGGTCTTTGAATAATAAGATTCAAAATTTAAAACATGAAATTGAAGAAAACGTATCCTTTTTTGATTATGATCATATTTTAAATTGTTGCTATAATAGTTACTTATTTCATTTTAACCAACAAAAAAATATTCACGTAAATAAATTAATTAATTTAAGAAATAAACAATTAGAAAATCAACTGAATTTTAATATTAATAATAACTTATTAGAACGTACAGTAATAAATATGTCAGACAAAGTTTTAACAGTTTCAGAAAAATCTCTTCTTTCAAAAGGTTTAAATTTTGCTTTACCCCCAAAAAATCCTAATAGGTTAGATTTTGTAATAGGTATTGAAGAAGTAGCAAAAAGCTTACCTGAAGAAGTTGCTAATGAATTTAGAATTAGATCAAAATTAGTTTTGGAAAAACCTTTAAAGATTAAACAAAATATGTCAAAAGAAGAAAAACAAGCTTTAGTATCCTTAAAAAATGATAACTCAATAAAAATTTTGCCAGCCGATAAGGGTAATGCAACTGTTATAATTAATAATGGCACTTATAATGAAAAAATTGAAAATTTAATTCAACAAGGTTCTTATAAAAAACTTAATAAAGACCCTACAAAATCAATAGAGAAAAAAATTTATTCTACTTTATATAAGCATAAAAATTGTTTTTAAGATAGAGAACGTTCTCAGTTAGTTCCTCATTATAGCAAACCACCTCATTTCTATGGCTTACCTAAAATACATAAACCTAATGTTCCATTTAGACCAATAGTAAGTAGTATGAATTCTCCATGTCATAAATTAGCAAAATATCTATTAAACATTTTAAATCCCTTGGTGAATAACACTAATTCTTACATACGAAATTCTCAACATTTTTTAGAGAAATTATCTGAGATTGAGTTTAATAATAATCATTTAATGGTAAGCTTTGATGTTGTAAGTCTTTTCACTAATGTACCGGTAGATAAAACCCTTTTAATAGTAAGAAATCGTTTAGAAAATGATCAAAGTTTAAGAGAAAGAACAAATTTAAATATTGATGCAATTTTAGAGTTACTTACTATTTGTATTAAAACTACATATTTTCAATGGCAAAATGATTATTTTCAGCAAGATTTTGGCATGGCAATGGGCTCCCCACTTTCTCCTTTAATGAGTAATATTTTTATGGAAGATTTTGAAAATAATATTTTGCAAGAATATCAGTATAAACTCATAGTTTGGTTTAGATATATTGATGATATTTTTAGTATTTGGCCTTATGATGAAAACAAACTAAATGAATTTCTATATTTTATGAACAACAAAGAAAGTACTATTAAATTTACATTAGAAAAAGAAACTGATAACAAACTTCCATTTCTAGATATACTTATTGAAAAACAAAATACTTTTCAAACTTCTGTATATAGAAAACCAACACATACTAATAGATATTTAAATTTTAAATCAAATCACTGTACTATAATAAAAAGAGGTGTTGTTAAAAGTTTATTTGATAGAGCAAGGATAATTTGTTCTGATAATAACAGATTTTTATTAGAAAAAGAATTAATTAAAGAAGTTTTAATAAAAAATTCCTATCCTATAAATTTTGTTGAAAATTGTTTTCATAGAATAGAGTTTCCTAGAAGAAGAAATGCTAATATAATTGATTTAGATACTAAAAAATTATTGATTCCTTTTATACCAGGTATATCAGACAAAATTAGGAGAATAGCAAATAATTATAATATAAAAACAGTTTTTAAGACAGAAAATAAACTTAGATCTATTCTAACAAAAACGAAACCAATAAATGAAGAGCAGAATTCAAAAAATGTAATTTATAAAATACCTTGTGAATGTGGTAAAATTTATATAGGTGAAACTTCTAGGCCACTTGAAGTAAGAGTTAATGATCATAAATATAATTTGAGAAGTGGTGACTACGAGAAATCCAGAGTTTGTCAGCATTCTTTTGAGAGTAATCATAGAATTAAATGGGGAGAAACAATAATTTTACAAAAAGAATCTAATGACATTAAAAGAAAATTAAAAGAATCAGCATGTATTTATTTAAATGAAGATAACTGTCTTTCAAGTATTTCTATAGACATAAGTAAAGCTTGGCTTCCTATTCTCAGACAAGATTTGCAAAAAGGTTTTTTCAAAATTAATTAATACTGTAATGAAATTCTGATTACTGTTTTTTTTTTTTAAATAGATTTTGATATAATAGTAATATAATCCCACAATGATCATAATTTTGTAAAAATGTCTAAATGGTTATAAAAAAGAGACCTTATTGATTCTAGTTTTAATGCTCTGTTTATTTTCAAATTTGAAAACAACATTGACTGACATAATGTCTTGAAATAGTATCATGTTACCTTGTGTTTTGTTTAGATTGGTCAATTGTTTTTTTTTTTTTGATAAACTTCAGAATATTGACAATTTGTCAACGATATAATAATAAAAAATATATTTGAACAAGAAACATTTAAGATTTTAAGAGAAAATATAAATAAAGAGCTTGAAAACGATTGTAGATTGGCAATCGAAACGTAGCGTATTCAAGGTTTTACTAGGCAATTATTTATTTTTATAGAAAGCCACTGACAAATTAGTGATTTTTATTTTTCTAGGAGAAACGCAGTGGTTTTTAAATTTTTTAAAATAATTTTTCCTTACTAGTGGCGTAATACCCAGAAAAAGTTGTGTTTGTAAAATGAATGCGCCACAAACATATAGATTTTATTTAAGGATGTTCCCCTATACATATCCATTATTTTGAATTTTTATGATAATTTTAACTTTGTATACTAACTATAGGTGGGTACGTTTCATAGGTAGGTACGTTTCTTTTCATACTTCATCAGGAGATTTTATGAGTGAAGCTTCAAGACTATGTAGAACTATTCATATCTTCTCGTCTTTTGTGAGGGGCATATTTAAAAGAAATGGAGCCCCTCTGGGATGGAAAACTTTATATACTATGTTTCTCTTCTTATATCATCAGGAGATTTTTTAGGTGAGGCTTCATGTAGAACCACAGAGGTTATCCAAGTAGAGCTATCCAAATCTTCTTGTCTTTTGTGAGAGGCGTATTTAAAAGAAATGGAACCTCTCTCTGGGATAATAATCCGCCCCACAGAACACCATATCCGCACGTGTGAGAAATCAACTTATCATTATACTACTAGTAATATAATTAAAAAAAAAATTTGTTTGTTTATTGTGAAATTCCTTCATACTTGTCTGTCAAAGTAAGTGTCATAAAAATCACGGCGAACTCGATTTTCTGAAATAAGTGAAAGAATTCTACCAAGCTGCACTGACAACACTGCGGCTCGCGATCACTGACTTGTATGAACACTGAGAAATAAATTCGACGTACAATTCGTGTCGGAAAACGGTTTTTGTTTCCTTCATAGAATGAAATTCGTAAGAAAATTAGCTCTAGAATGTTGTGTTTACTAATATCTAAGGTTGTTTTGCCTTTTTGGTTCAAAATATTGAGCAGAAACCTTCCACGATATTTTGCCAGTTCTAGTTGAACTCAATGCAGCCCAATTTTATATGGCTAAAAATTTTAGCTGGCTAAAAACGATCGGAGGTCTAATCTACAAAAATCGACCCCCAGATGTCAAAGCATTTCTAACCTAAGGTTTAGTGACCACTCTTGACCTAAACTCAAAACATTTTATTACGCACATTTTGGCTTACTTACTTAGCTTTCTTCTATTTCATTTTGTATAACGCTTTCCGTATTTGAGTAACTTTTATTGTGGTCTGCGAAAATTAGTAAAGAATCAGCCTACAATAAAATTATTAACAAACAATTTTTTACATTGGGGTTAAAAAGTGCTCTTTTTATTTTATCACTTGTTTATAGCACTTACCTACCAAGGGATAAAAAGCGAGCGTAGCAAGTACCTAAATTCAACTAGGTACAAAAGGACACTTTTATCCCCCGGTTTATTACGCTATTTTTTAAGCCTAAATTGCGAAATAGAACATTATATACCTAGGTACTAAAGTGACACTTTCTATCTCAAGGCAAAAAATGCGTAGTAGGAGCTTAGTGAGAGCTACAATTTGCCAAAGGATAAAAAGAGATATATACTATACTATTTTTTGCGCTTATATGACCCCGTTTTATTAAAATTGTTTGCAAAAAAAAACAGACTTAACTGTAGTGGCCTAAATTTTATTTTTCGCACTTTAGGCATAAAAAGTAATAATAGGGATTAAAAGTGACATATAAAGAAATAAAAAAATTAAATTTCTAATAAAAACGTGAAAACCGAGAACCTCCTAAAAAATAGAAAAAACGCGGAAAAAAGTCAAAAAGTGCGAAAAATCGCATAAACCCTGTGATAAAATTGTTCTTTTATTTTTAATCACGAGGTGAATTGTCCCCTCTAGCTTGTCAAACTACAAACTTTTCGCCTCCGGGAAAAAAGTGGCACGTTTATCCCTTGATATAAACATGTACTAATTTCTTGACTTTCGTGGACTAAAATTTTTATTCTCTAAATCAAGAGACAAAAATGCGTTTCTAGTCCCTAAAATGAAGGTCAAAAATAAATTTTTATTCGCTGAGGTGCGGTTCGGTTCATTAAGTTTTACAGACATAAGTAGTTATATTGTCAGGAATGAATTTACCCCTGACTGTGCCACTGTATGAAACCATCTTGGAAAAACGAAGAACGCAAAATATGGTTCTGTTAAGATAAGAAAGTGGTTCCGCCTCCCTCCAAAATGGTAAACAACTGGTTGCCGCCTACCACACAGAAAATTGGTTGATGACAGGAAAACTGCTGAAAAGTCTAGAGTGGGAGACGTAATGGTTAAACGAGGGGATACATCAAGTAGATAGAGGGTTTTCCCTTTATCGTGATTGGCTATCAAAAAACTTTGAGATAAGAAAGTGTTGTCAATAAAAATGTTATTTTATTTCTGTTTTTGGTTAGGTTTTCTTGTCTATCACATTAACTATAATGATAGAGTAAAATCTAGGATTATAAGAAATGCCACTGACTTGGTTCCCCCAAGCTCTCCAAAGGGACGATAATGGGTTCCCTACCAGGGTAGTTTGTCCCAGCCTCCCTTGCATAAAAAGCGTAACTTTGACGAAACAAGTCGGTAGTTCAGTTTTGAGTCTTGAGGTTATTAAGCTTAAAGTTATCTTCACTTTGATAAATTAACATTTAAGTATTTTTATTTTATTTTTTCAAAATAATAATTGTTGTTCAAAATGATATAAATGCCACCAGGGCAGTATTTCCCGATAGTACTCTGGTAAGTTATATTTTTTGTATTTAACTTAAATTGTCATTTGGGTCTTGTCTTGCTGTTAATTAATTTTATATTGCTTTTGATTTTATGTTTTTTTTGATGTTTTTGATTTTATTTTATTATTTTATTAACTTACAAAATTAATAATTTGGACATCGTTTATGTAACAGAGTTTTTTATTTATCAATTATAAATTTGTCAATTTTATTATTTGGTTCTTTTTATTTTATTTGGATTATTGATTGGATCAACCATACATGCGAGATCCTAACGGTACACTCGCATATAGGGATTGATTTAACCAAAATCATACCCGACAAATTGGTGGAGGCTAGGATTGTATGGTTAATTAATGTCCAAGTCTGATAAAGATAAAACTAAAATACCTAAGACAGATAGGGTGCTAAGAAGTGCAAATTTACCTAAACTTACTTTTAATACAACAACAGCAAGGCAAGTTACCCCTATTATAAGTAGTGATAGTAGCAGTAGTACCCCAAATACATCATTACCGGAATTATTTCAATTTTTATCTAAGGTGCGTAGTACTGAATTAGAGCCAGGTATCACTGAGCTTTCCTCAAGACTCTCAGAGCTCAAATTTGTTCTACCCCCTGGCCCTAATTTAGAAAATCTACAAGGTACTACGCAAGAGGAATTTGAGTTATTAGGGTCTTCAACCCAGACACTAAAACCAAATTCCAGTTCTTCTTTTGAAACAAGTTATATTTCAATTATTGAACTTTCTGACAGTGAAGAATCAATAAAACGTTTAAATATGGCCGATGTTACTATCTCTGATATAAGAAATAAATTGGCGACGCCGGCAACGCCTAAATATATATCCCCTGAATTGTTTGACCCCTCAGGGAAAAAAGCGCGTGATTTTTTAAAAAGTTATGAAAGGTGCGCTGTTTTATACAATTGGCCTGAAAAAGAAAAATTGATGTATTTTGGCACTTACCTGCTTGATGCGGCTTTTACTTGGTTTAAAAAATATAAGGAAAACGCGGGCAATCAAAATAAAAAATGGAGAGACGTTTCAAATGATTTTTTAACGCGATTTGGTTCAGTTTCTGCTAAGCGTGAATTAAAGTTACGACTAATGAATACGAAACAACGAGAAAATGAAGACATTAAGAGCTATTTTTACCGTATTTCAAATATTTGCAATGAATACGATGCTGCTATGACGTTCTCAAATTTTTTAGAATATTTTGAAGCAGGTTTGCTTCTATTTTGACAAATTATTATATGTTACAAGAAAATCCGCCCACAGATGAAGAAGGTTTTCTAAAATTATTAAATCGTGTAAGTTATAACGATTATATCGTTATATTGTTTAAAAATTAAGGAATTACATATTTTGTAATAAAAATATATTATTTAATTAATTAAATTTCCTTATGGAAAAATAATCAATTTTACTGGCCTATTGAGCTTCGAATGGCTATATCATTTTGACTGGCCTAAATTATTTATCAAAATCTCCGCACTCAGCAAAAAAGGCAAGCATGTATCCATACGCCACATTTCCTCTTTATTTTACTTTCGCGCGAGGCAAAGGATAAACAGTCAATGATCTGCATAGTGTTAGTTGAGATGATTTAAGATAGATACGTTTTTTATTAAAAAGTATACTCCATAGGATGTCTGTTTTAAGAGATCTTAAATATTAAGTTCGTTCCTTTTTCACTCAAAATTATTTATCTTAATTTAGCGCAAATATGCATAATTTGATTGCATTTATCTTAAATTTTTGGTAAAAAACCAAATTTTGATAAAATTTAATGTTTGCTAAAATATTGGCCCATAGCACAGGTATTTCTCGTGGAATATTTTTTTTCAGATTAAGGACCCAATGAGTTCAGCCAAGCTTCCCTTTTCAGTCTTATAGGACAAATTTTAGCCCACCTGACTCATTCGATCAATGCATTCCAAGGAAGTGGATTCTTGAGGTTGATGGACTTGGGAGATATGGATCTATTTGGATAAATTATCTGGTAAGTTTTTTTATTCATATATATTTTAATAGACTTTAGTCAAATCTGCTTTGAATGAAAAACTTACCAGAATGATTTTCCAATCTCCATCAAAAGTCCTCAAAAATCTAACTTCTCAGAGAAATATTTAGCTTGCTCATTCTTAAATGAACGACGGCCATTTTGTATTTTTATTCTGCTTGGTTCTTGAGTGAACAGCAGCCATTTTGTTTTTTTTTTTGAGTGAATAAATTAAATTCATGAACGACCAGATTTCAATTTTTGCTTCCCCTTTTTAATTATATCTTCTTTAATGAAGAAGTTGTTTTCCTTTTAAGGAAAAAATAAAAGGAAATATTTTTTTATTGCCCTCCCTCAAAAGTCGGAAACATACTCACGTTTCAGTTAACTTTCCCTTTGTTTGTGTGAAAGACTGAAATGTTCCCCATGTAAAATTTTTAGATACATTTTTTTTATAAATTGTTAAAAAGATTTTATTCTTTCCCTCCATTTTGAATTATTGGCTGGCCACCATTATTCTTAAATTATTTTGTAAATTTTTCTAGCTTTAAGAAATAAAACCAATATGTGTGAAATTATATTTTTATTTTAATATTGGGTATTATTTTAAAGTTGTAAAATCCAAACAGTTATATTTTTTATCTTAAGAAACCAATTGTAAAGATGAAATAGATAATAACCTGTTAAACATTTATTTTTATGAATTTATTTGACAAAATTTGTGAAATTTTTGAAATTAAATTCAGAAAAAATATATTTTTTTTTCTAATTCAGGAAGCTATAAATAGGATTCATGTAAACCTGAAAGGTCTAAATATTCTGCTGAATATTTGGTTGAAATTTTGTAAAGATTCCTTCTACATTTTCTTTATATTTTGAATGTACATATTTTCCTTTTGATAAATGACATTTCCATGATGATTGTCATTTATAGAAATTTGTAAACTAAAACTATTTTTTGTGACACTCTCAATGCTAGAGTTTTACGTAATTTTTTTTTGAGAGTTTTGTTGAGAAAGCTAGGTAATCAAGTCTGACAAATTGTTTCTACGGTTGCGTAAATAGTCTTTCTTTTCATGTACAAAAAAAAATCCACGACGACAAGTACTCCACCACTGAGTAAGACCAACAAAGATAAGCCACATACAAGTCCTCCTGGATTGCACACCTGCTGACGAGGCGAAGACTGGCACTGAGACCATGATGGGAATGTTGTGAATATGATCTCATGGTTGAAGATGATGTTCAACTATTGGTGATGCTATCTTTTTTTAATAGATTTTTTTTGAAAAGAAAAGACAATCTAAAACTTTAAAAAGCAAGTTTCAAAATTAAATAAGACTTGAGACTCTTCTTTCTTTAATAAATTTTCTTCATTTTTTTTTATAAAAAGGTTTAGTTTTTTTGTAATTTTTTTTGATCATTTTTTTTATAAAATAAATTGTAAAATTTATTCTCTAATCCAGAATTTCTTTATACTCTAAACGAGGTGAGATTGTTTGGAGGATTCCAAGACTATTTCATTCTTTAGTTTTTTTTCCATTTATCATTATATTTTTTATATATAATTGTTTTTAATGAATGAATTTTGTCCTAAAGGATCTTCCAGGTAAAGCTCAATGGCGCCCCATTACCCTTAAAAGAAAACAAATTGGAAGAAACGTTAGTAGAACTAAAAAGAGAAAGTACGACCCTGAGATAGTCATTTCATTATTTTGATTTGAAAGAGTTTCTGTTCTTTTGTTCTTCCACTTTCTTTGCTTTGCTAAAAAAAAAGGAAGAGGAAAAGTGAAATAATACCAGGCAAATATTATAGATCTGATGCCCAACGTGGTTAAAAATATACTAAAAATTTGGCGCCCAACGTGCTAATCATTAGACAAGATAATACACTACAAATATAGTATAAAGTTGGCACCCAACGCGGTTAAAAATATACTATAAAGTTAGCGCCCAACGCCTTAAAAAATTTTGCCCCGACGTGGTTGAAAATACACCACAAATATGGCGCCCAACGTGGGGAATTCAAAACATTTCAAATCTTTCCAAGTCATTTTCTGAAGTTTTGACTATGTCCGAAAAACCTGGTACAAGTCAGAAAAAATGGCCTAAGAAAAATCAAAATGCTAATCAAAATTTTAAAAATTAAGAATAGACGCCTCAAAATTGGGACTAGGTGCTATTCTTTTACAAAAAAATGAAAAAAACTAATTGCATCCCGTTGATTACCTTTCCAGAACTTTGTCGAAGCCAGAGACTAATTACAGTTCTTCAGAACTAGAAGCGTTAACCGCAGTTTGGAGTTTAACTAAACTCCGCCCTTTAGTGTACGGAAGACAAGTTGACATAGTATCCGATCATCATGCCTTGTGTTGGTTAAAAAATATACAAAATTTAAATGGAAGATTGGCCAGATGGTCCATAAAACTTAGCGATTTTACATATACTGTAAAACATAAAAGTGGAAAAGCACACAGAGATGCGGACTGTTTATCTAGAAATCCGATAGACTATCCGGACTCTGTAATAGACCCGGACGACTACGACGTACCGACATACATTCTCGACAGTGACTCAATTGCAACTTTGCAGAAAAATGACAAAAAACTAGAAAAAATAATGTCTATTTTAAAAAATCCGGACGATATTAATTTTTCGTTATTAGATCGAAAAAAATCAAAATCTTATATTTTAATCGAAAATGTTTTATATAAACGCAACACAAGCGATAAAGGAAACTCCGAACTGTTGGTAATACCTAACGCAGTAAAACATGAAGTTTTATTTTCTAATCATAATGAACCTTTATCAGGTCATTTAGGTTTTCTCAAAACATATAATAAAATTAAATATAGGTATTATTGGGATGGTATGCAAAAAACGTAGCTAAATATGTGAAAGGGTGTCAAGACTGTCAACTCCGAAAAGGAACGACAACCAAGTCAGCAGGTTTGTTACAACCCCTAAAAGTGGGCACTCCTTTTCAAAAAAATTGTTATCGATTTGCTAGGTCCTTTTAGAATAAGTAAAAACTCTAATACATTTATTTGTGTATGTATTGATTTTGCGACCCGTTGAGCTGAGGCAAAACCCTTAAAAAACGCAAGGCAGAATCTGTAGCTCAATTTTTACTAGAAAACGTCATAACCAGACACGGGACTCCATCTTTTATTTTATCAGATCGCGGAGCCCAGTTCAAAAGTGAATTGGTCTCAGAACTTTTAAAAATTATGGGAATAACATCACTTTTTACTACATCTTTTCATCCCCAAACAAATGGGATTTGTGAACGACTAAACAAAACTTTAGCAAATATCTTAAGTTTATACACCAATTCAAATCACGATGATTGGTGCGAGTATGTTTGTCACGCGGTTTTTAGTTATAACACATCAGTTCAAAGCACAACCAAGTATAGCCCTTTTATGTTGGTTTATGCCAGAGAACCAGTATTGCCAACTGATGCTTCCCTTAATTTACCCACAAAAATGGAATTTGTGAGTGAAATTAGAAAGAGAGCCCTTGTAGTACGTAATAACGCGATAAAAAATATACAGGATAGACAAGCGCAAGACAAAATTCGCTATGACAGCAAGCATAGGCATATTGAATTTGAAAAAGGCGAAAAAGTTAAAATTCCTGTACCGATCCGAAAGGTGGGGCGTACTGAAAAATTGCTATTAAAATACTTTGGTCCTTATATCGTGGAAAAAAAGCTGAATGAGGTAGATTATTTAATTCGCAAAGGAACACTAAAAAATTCAAAAAAAGACATCGTGCATGTCTCTCGTATTTTACCATACTATGATCCATGGGAGGAAAATGCGGAGAATTAAAAAAAAAGGAAAAAATATATGTCATTATTAATTGACCTAAAATAATCAAATAATTCATGTAAATAAACATTTTTAACAAAAACTCACCTATTTTTCAGTTCCCATTTTTATGGCAAGGAGATCCAGCTCAGCTGTGCTAACTTCCTCTGGTGGTGGGAATATTATTCTCGCGTTATTAAACCAACAGTCGTAAATAAAATAGAACTTGATGACTTATTTCATCTTTTGTTTGAGCAAAAAATTGTACCTTTGGAGGCCGAATTGGGCCATTTCGTTAATTGGGCGAAAGAATATATATAATCTTGAAGGAGCTGCCCAATGTTACCATCAGTTGACGATGAACAGTTTGAGTGAAAAAGCATCAGAACTTTATTCGCACTGCATGCAAAGCTTTATAGACGAGATTTATAACATTTTTTTTTTACGGGTATGCGCACTTGCAAGGAGATCCCTATCACGCTCGAGAAGCGGCAAGTGCGCGGAAATGTTGGTGCGTGTTGGTTTTGAAACGGTTCAGGTTGTAACCTGCAGGGAAAACTGTCGCAGGGAGTTTATTCCACAGCGATGCTGTTCTCCAGAGATATGAATTCTGATATAATGAGGTTCTTGGTGCCTCTATTTTGACAATAAATTGATGGTTACCGTCTGTTTGACGTGTTCGCCTAGTAGGTGCTACTCCCGGGGGGATCATACGTGCCAACTCTTCAGAGCATTTTCCGTGATAATACCTGTAGAAGAGAGATAGATCGCCCACAGTTCTTCGATGTTCGAGACTATCCAAGCTACGGGTAAGTGCGGGGTCATTGATCAGCTTGATAGCTCGTTTTTGCACGGTGTTCAGAAGCATTAAGGTATGTTTGGCTGCCGCACTCCATATATGTGAGCAGTACTCCATAGTTGGTCGAATCTGGGCTTTGTAGAGTATCAGCAGTTGGCTTGGTGTATACAGATGTCTTGTACGAAATAGCACCCCAAGCTTTTGGGACGCCCTTTTAGCTATATCTGCCACGTGACTGTGCCAAGACATGTTGGTCTCTGCAGTGACTCCTAAGATGTTCAACTGGCTCTGCAATGCGACAGCACTTCCAGATAGCATGATATTTGGCTCACCGGTGCTGGTCTTTTTCGAAAACAGGGCTGCTTGGGTTTTCTGCGCATTGAACTGTACAAGGTTTTTGTTGCCCCAGTCCTCTATTATCTCCAAGTCGTTATTTATCTGTGATATTTCAGTTAGTCTAAGGTAATGGAATTCACGTGCGGAGAGACATGTGGGTGGTATGACTGAGAAGACTACATTGCCATCATCTGCAAAGCAATAAAGTGGATTTACTGTTTTATCTATGAGGTCATTTATGTAAATCAGAAAAAGTGTTGGCGAAAGGATTGCTCCCTGTGGCACACCAGCATTTATTTGGTAAGAGTTGGAGTTCCGGCCATCCAGTGCAACATAAATGGATCTATCCTTAAGGTAACTTTCAAACCAAGTGCAAAGTCTCGGCGACAATCCCGTTGTTTTGAGCTTGTTGAGCAGATTTTCATGCCAGACTTTATCGAATGCTTTAGATATATCTAAGGCAATTGTTCTTGTTTCACCTCGCAACTCAATCGCTTTTTGCCATAAGTGAGTGACGTATGTAAGTAAATCGCCAGTTGACCTATATTTTCGAAATCCGTATTGCTTGTCGTTGATAATTTTGTACTTTTCCAAGTACTTGGTTAGGTGATTGTTCACAACTCTTTCCATTACTTTTGATATCACCGGAAGTAGAGCAATTGGTCTATAGTTTAACGGATCTGTCTTTTTTCCTTTCTTTGGAATGGGTTGTACTGCGGCAGACTTCCATGATGATGGATATACTCCTTGCCTATAAGATAAATTGAATAATTTGGCGAAAGTTGGGGTGAGTTCGCTAGCACAATTTTTGAGTACTATCGCGGGAATGCCATCTGGACCCATTGCTTTGTTTGTATCCAACTTTTTAAGGGATTTTCGTATTTCTCTGTAACAAAAGGGTACCTCTGGCATACTGTGGGAAACCCTTTCAATGAACGGTGGAGTTTTTCCATTTGGCACTGTTAGGTTTGAGTTGGAGGAAAAGATTTTGGCCAGCATATTGGCTTTTTCCTCTGATGTTGTGGCTAAGTGAGTATTTTTATCTGTAAGTGGTGGTATGGATGACTTGGTGAAGTTTGATCCAACGGCTTTTGCAAGAGACCAAAAGGACCTAGAACTACTTGGACAATTCAGCAACCTGTTTTTTATTCTTTGATTGTATGTTTCTTTGGCGGCGTCAATAGTAATTTTGCAACTATTTCTGGCTTCTATAAATTCTGTGTGGTTTTGAGCGGTTTGTTGTCGTTTCCAAAGGTTATATGCTCTGTGTTTTTTCTGTACAGCCGTTTGACACTGGCTGCTGAACCAAGGTTTTGCATTAGCTCTGCGTTTTATTGTATGTGGGATATATGCATCCATTCCAGATAAGATTACTTTTGTTATTTCATTACAGCAAATAGTGGGATCAGCTGTTTTAAAGCAAACCTCTTGCCATGGAAAATCCAGGTAAAACTGTTTAAGGTCATTCCATTTTGCCGATTTATAGTGCCACATTTTACGAGGAAGTGATTGTTGGCTTGGCGGTATGAACATTTCGCACTTTGTTCTTATAAGTTTATGATCGGATGAACCAAGTGGGGGATCTACTTGAATTGTGTACAAGTCAGGATTTGTAGTTAGGAACAAGTCTAAAAGCGCTGCAAATTCACCCCTTTCTGAGATACGGGTAGGTTCATCTACAAGCTGCGTTAGACCACAACTTATGGCAAAAGCTTCTGCTTCCCTGCCTTCATTATCTGTTTTGTTGTGGTGTTTTAGCCAGGGTATATTGTGGACGTTGAAATCGCCTAAAAAAACAATTTCCGCATGTGGATAGTTAGACTGTATACTATCACAGTTTTCGGATAATGTCGCAAAAAAGTTTTGATACTCGGTGTTACTTGGCGGTCGGTAGAGGCAGCAAATGAACTTAGTCTATGACTTTGAGGTGAATTTCAGCCATATGATATCGAGGTTCGCTGGTTCTAGCTTCTCCTCTCGATGACATGAAAGGTCATTTTCAATGTACACACAGATCCCAAAATTATGTCGAAATCGGTGGTGTAGGTCATAGCCGGGATAAAGATAGTTCACAGTAGGTGTTGCAGAACTGATTTTAGTTTCAGTGAGAACAAGGATGTCAGGTCTTTGTTCTTCAAGATGTTGGTGAACTGAGTTCATGTTGGTACTTAATCCTCTTATATTGCTAAAATCAATTCTGAGTTGAGTTTTTGGTCTTCTTTTAATATCTTTGCATGAAGGACTCCCAGGATCACCCGACGCCCGGAGATCCGAGTGGTCGGGTATTTTACCTCCGGAATATTTTGATCCTGGAGGCGCCATCATGCTATTTGTTACTCATTGTTGGAACCGGACTGCCAGCGCAGTAGCGGAACGTGGTGATACCACTTAGCGCTACTCACTTCTGGCATGGTGGTATCTCACCGGTCGACGCCCAATGAGTAAAAAGCGTCTACCACCTACTTGAGCAGGAACAAAATAATCGTCAGGCCCATAATAATACACATAATAATCAAAATATAGAAGATGTCTTAGACGTACTTGAAAATCATGAAGATAATTCTAACAATTAATATATTATTTTCATTTTTAATTATTTTTTATTACCATTTAAAAAAAATGGTACAATTTTTTGGTTAATATGTTTATTTACTAACTTTCTAAGTATTTTTTTTTAGTTATAATTAAGATATATACTTATTGCAGAAGAAGTATATATTACACTATACTATGGCACAATTTTTATTGTAGGTAAGAAGCGTATGCTTGTCATTTTCATCTGGGTTTTCAAACATAGGATTAACCACCATCACTCATAAAATTAGATTAATTTTATTAAACATTATTTTTTCTAGGATTTAACAACATATAACGTATTTTTTTCTTATGTTTGAGGTTATCACTAATAAATTTTAAATTTTCAACAAATACACCAATAAAAATTGTGCCAGGGGCACATTTACACAAACTTCCCGACGTCACGATATACGAAAGTTCGTTTCCACTCATTTTTGAAGTACCGCAATTACCAACCGTATGGAATTACGCAACTCTACGCACCGCCGAAAAAGAACACTGCCTGGACACGCACGATTGCGCAATTCTCCAGGAGATCGACGGATTGAGACTAAACTTCACAGCGTCGTTGCATGACGTTTCCATAAACAATAATATGGCCGCTAGAGAATCTGCAGATATACAGGGTAGGTCAAAAAGATCTTTAGATTTTTTGGGTGAAGCAATGTCATGGTGCTGCGGTTTGGTTACCAAAAGACAGTTTGAAAATTTGTATATGGATGATACAAATTTAAAAATTGAAGTTTCCAAAATTTATCAAAATTTTCAATATCAATTTAACAACTTTTTGGATAATTATAAAAATTTTTCGCATCTTGAATCATCAAATTTTAAAATTTTAGAGACTAAAGTTAAAAATCTACAAAAGTTTTTAGATTCTAGTAAAAATTACATTTATTTAAGACGCGAAATATTTAAAAATTTGTTAGCTTCACTTGAATTATTATTAACATTTAAAAATCAAGAATTATCAAAATCGTGTAGATTTCATTTTATTCCACAATTTACAATAACTCCAAGAAAACTTCAAGAAGAACTTAAAAATATCTCAAAAATTATTCAAATTTATGATAACGAATTAGCAATACGATTTACTGATATCTCAAAATATTATCAAATTCCAATTGCTGATTGCGCTATCAGTAAAACATATACTGTTGTCACAGTAAAAATTCCAATAAAAACCAGTAAGGTTAGTTGGAAACTTTATGAACTTTTGCCTATACCTTTTGCTTGGTATAACACAACCTGTACATTTTTACAACAAAATCATTTTATAGCGGTAGCTAAAAATTCTAGCTCTTATGACGACACTTTGGTATCAGTAAGGCCTATAACAGGAACTTTAATACAAGAATGTCAACCATATAAAGAATATAAAGATAAACTTTGCTATTTGCCATTATATTTGTCAGATACTTCTTTTGGAAGTACTTGTTCTCAAAATTTACTTCTTGGCAAAACCATTAAGGAACTGTCACAAGTTTGTCCCTTAAAATGTCATCACTCAAATCAAACAATCATCTCGAAAGTTGACGATGACACTTTTATTTTTACTCATTTAAAAAGAAAAGTAAAGATAAAATGTCCAAATAAAGAACAATTTTTACCAGAACATTTTTATGACCAGCCAGGAGCCATAGAAATGAGAGTTCCTTGTCAATGCGAATTATTGGTCAATAATGATGTTTTGATTAAAAAACGATTTCCTTGCAGTCAAAAAATTATTTTGCCATCTTTAGGAATCCATTTGATTCCTACATTATGGACAACTTGGAATCATTTTTAAATCATTTGGCGAGCCCTGTATTTACAAATCTTACGGAATGCCTAAATCAGAATTGGTCGCTGGCGACTCCTTATCTCAATCTTTCAACAGCAGAGGCAGTCAGACACATAGTCAGCGACTTTCATGAAATTAAAACACTTCAGCCACCTACGTTATTCAATATGCACAATGGTTTATTTCTTTGTTGGAATATAATTTTGTCGTTTATTATTTTATATATCCTGTGGAAGCAAAACATAATAGCAATGTTCTCGTTTTATAAATCAGTTACAGCAGAAGATTTAAAAAATCTCGAGACTGTCTTAAAAACTGAGGAGGTCCTATTAATTTTTTTAATTACATGCATGTTACTTTTTTTAGTGGGGATAATGATAATTTTCTTAATAAAATTTTTCAAAGAAAAGAAGAACAACACTAATTTACCGGAATTAATAACAAAAAATCAAGTTGCAACAGTTTCACTTCCATCAGGTGAAAATTTTCAAGTTTTACTCAATACAGAGTGAACTCAAGATATAATAAAAAAAAATTTTTTTGGGGAAAATCAATAAAAACCAGCTGGTACAAAAAAAACCTACCTATTGAGAGGTCAGGTTCGGTTGGGCTAATAAGAAACCTTATTAACCTTTACCGAAACAATTTTTTAAACTCGAGTTTTAAGATGTTTCGATACGCATGTACACATATTAGTCATAATATGTTTATTATGCAAAAAGTTTGAGAGATTTTTTTGGTAAAATAAGATCTCTTTTTGCTTATTGTATGTATTAAATGGAAGTAAGCAACAAGAGATTATAAATTACCTACTTAGTGTTTAAGTAAGGCTCTGTTCCATAGGTCCAACTTTATAAAAAGTATTATAATTATAACTAAATTTTGTTCTATAATAGTTTAAATCGTTTTTGTATGTATAAAATCAGCTTTTAATATGTTTTATTTCATAATAAAAAAATTAGGCAGGATTAGGTAACTAAAGTTTAAAATTTTTAATATTATAAAGACAACCACAAAATCTCTCATACTCTGCCAACACTGATAAGCCCAGAACTAATGCCTCGTTTTGTTACATGTCAATGGTGTGCAACACATGGAAATACACCGAACAGCCTAAAAACGACTCCCAGCATTCGATCTCAGTACCACAGAATAGATGAATGGTTCCAGAGTTTGGTTATAGCCAAATCCAAACAACCTTTGACCCATGGGACGTCTTATCGTCGAGGTCGCCGACAAATTGGCGGGGGGCATATGTCAGGAATGAATTTACCCCTGACTGTGCCACTGTATGAAACCATCTTGGAAAAACGAAAAACGCAAAATATGGTTCTGTTAAGATAAGAAAGTGGTTCCGCCTCCCTCCAAAATGGTAAACAACTGGTTGCCGCCTACCACACAGAAAATTGGTTGATGACAGGAAAACTGCTGAAAAGTCTAGAGTGGGAGTCGTAATGGTTAAACGAGGGGATACATCAAGTAGATAGAGGGTTTTCCCTTTATCGTGATTGGCTATCAAAAAACTTTGAGATAAGAAAGTGTTGCCAATAAAAATGTTATTTTATTTCTGTTTTTGGTTAGGTTTTCTTGTCTATCACATTAACTATAATGATAGAGTAAAATCTAGGATTATAAGAAACGCCACTGACTTGGTTCCCCAAGCTCTCCAAAGGGAGGATAATGGGTTCCCTACCAGGGTAGTTTGTCCCAGCCTCCCTTGCATAAAAAGCGTAACTTTGAGGAAACAAGTCGGTAGTTCAGTTTTGAGTCTTGAGGTTATTAAGCTTAAAGTTATCTTCACTTAAAAGTTAATTTTTGATAAATTAACATTTAAGTATTTTTATTTTATTTTTTCAAAATAATAATTGTTGTTCAAAATGATATACATGCCACCAGGGCAGTATTTCCCGATAGTACTCTGGTAAGTTATATTTTTTGTATTTAACTTAAATTGCAATTTGGGTCTTGTCTTGCTGTTAATTAATTTTATATTGCTTTTGATTTTATGTTTTTTTGATGTTTTTGATTTTATTTTATTATTTTATTAACTTACAAAATTAATCATTTTGGACATCGTTTATGTAACAGAGTTTTTTATTTATCAATTATAAATTTGTCAATTTAATTATTTGGTTCTTTTTATTTTATTTGGATTATTGATTGGATCAACCATACATGCGAGATCCTAACGGTACACTCGCATTTAGGGATTGATTTAACCAAAATCATACCCGACAATATATTCTGTCAAAAAACATCCCCTCTTCCCCTCAATTGAGTGTTACCTCGGAATTTTTTCTGCCGACTTACTTTCCCTTTTCTCGCCCGATGCAGGTATTTGGAGGGTAAAAATTTACGGATCTAAAGGTATCAAACCAAAAATCAGAAGATTTTAAATATATTACTTTTAATTATTATTAAATCTAAAAAAAATCTGAGTCTTCTACTGCCCTCTCCCCAGAACCAAACCGAACTCACCCCCCTTAAAAGCTAAAATTAGTTTCTTTAATGTCCCCACCATGAATTATCCCTATTTTATAAAAAAGTTGAAATATATTTAACTACCTATATGACTAACCTTATAAATACCTCTGGCCTCACTGTGTTTCTGGTTAACACAAGTTGAAGAAACTTTGGGACCCTTCGGTACAGTTAGAGTTGGCATCGTACCAGGACCCTAAAATAAAAGGAGTACGCTTCCATATTATACATATTAAACATAGTTAAAAAGAAGAAAAGTGGCAAAAAACTATCGTTCAAAATATCTAATTATCGCCTGCTGCCTAAGCCTAATTTATGTTTGCACTTACCACTTTTTTGGGCCTTTTTTTTTCCTCTTCGCATTAAGTCGAAGTCTCCATTTTTTGCCTTTTCTTCGTTCATCCATACTTACTACCAATGTTTACACGACTGTTATATAATCAAAGTTACTACCCAAATGCACTCAATAAACGAATAAGTACACTTAGTTCAATGAATGGAGGCCAAAATAGGGGGGTTACCCTACAAAAGGTCCGGTAGTTCTGAATTAAGGATATGTTGTTAAGCTCAGGAGGGTAGTAGGGTTTTTTTAGTTTTTTGCCTTTAGTTTCGTTCCAGTACACTAAATCGCAAAAAGAGTTATATGAAAGATTTTAGAGGATATAATTATCCACAATTGGGAGCTGCCATGGTTGTTCTGCGAGCAGTAGTAACGGAGCTAGATTTCCAAAAATGACTTGTTTTAAATTAAGCACACCACTGGAGCGGTAAATATGAAATATTTTTTACCATATTACACAACGTTTAAAAGGAAATTTTATTATCTACAACGAAGTAAAAAACAATATTTTTGATAAAGGGCATGGTTTTCAGAAAATCAAATAAAACCTGCGCAAAACATAATTTTCAAAAAATTTATTAAATGGCCCCCATTTACGGACGTCGCTGGTGGGTTCGTTGTAAGTCAAACCCCATCGAGTTATACACCGTTGAAAAGATAATTTTACTCTCAATAAAGTGCATCATAGCATCTTTCTAAATTAGGCTTAGTTTTTGAAAAAAATTAGATAAAACTTGTAACAAAAATATTTTAATTTGTGATTTTTTAAAATTGGTTAAATTTACGGGCGCGTCTGAACTTATAACCATGAAACCAATCCGACTTTCTTGTGCAGCATTTTAAAGGAAATTTCATTTGCTACAATATCGTATAACACATTTTGTTTTATAAAACTTGGTTTAAAAAAAATCGAATAAATCATGGAAAAAACATGGATATTTTTTGACTTTTTTAAATTACTTCAATTAACGGATGCCGCTGAAGTGTTTATAAATAGTTGACCCCCATCGAGTTGTACCTTTTTCAAAAGCAAATTTCATTGTCTACAATAAAGTATATTACACATTTTTCTCTTAGAAGCGTATTTTTGCGAAAATTTGAGAAAACCTAAATATGTTAGATTTTGGGGAGTCTGGGGGGATTTTTGAAGAGGTGGTTAGTTTAAGGAGGTGTTTGACCCCTAAGCTCTCTAACCTTTTTGTACGTCACTAAATTTACACAAAAAAATAAAAATAAATAAAAAACGTGCCTTAAAGCACTAATTTTAAAAAAATTATTATTTTCTAACTTACTAACTTTAAGTTAAAAGTTACTCCTACTCCATTACAATATTTAAAAATACAGTTAAAGAATGGCTTTTGTAGCTGATAAAATTCTCTAGGTATGTTCTTAGAACTTTTACCCTAGAACAAAGTATTTCGGAGCTTATGCCGTCTAAAGTAGACAAAATCTGAAAATCTGCCCAAGCACGTGATTTTAGTAATTTTCAGAAATTATCTAGCTCCGTTACTACTGCTCGCAGAACAACCATGGTACCACACAATTGTAGATAATTATATCCTCTAAAAAATTTCATATAACTCTTTTTGCGATTTAGTGTACTGGAACGAAGTTACAAGCAAAAAACTACAAAAAGTGCCAATTTTTGATGGTTTTTTTAAGATGGCGGAGGAAGCACAGGGGTGGGGCTGACGAAAACTCAGATTTTTAACTACCCTTTCGACCTTAATAACATATCCAAAATTCAGAACTACCGGACCTTTTGTAGGGTAAAACTCCTCTATTCATTGTACTAACTACTGGTATCGAACTAAACAGATCCGAGTGGACCGCTTCTCTGATGCCCGAAAATATAATATAAAATATAATATTGGGTAAATGTAGGTGAGCATCGTCAAAGAAAGCGCCGCCAGACGTGGCTGCACGCTAGACAATGCGGGGGAGAGGTACGGGAGGGTTAAACGATGTCCTTCGCGCTAGCCCGGGTGTAAGTTTATCGCGGCCCGGACCTGAGAACATAAGGTGTTGGTGGCACTTGTAGGGAGGTTGAGGAGGCGGTAAACGCCGCCTCCTCGACACTTTTTTTTACCTCGTTATACACGTATGCCCCGCAGGTGTTTCTCGAATGTCCGCTCTTGGGCGCCTTAAGGACTTTCAAGCTATGCAACTTTTCTGAGATCAAAAAACCTCAAAATGTGTTTTCCAAAAAAAATAACAGCAAATTTTTCTATATTGAAAGTATAAATGTTCGGTTTTTTATATAAAGACAGTACGTTGTCACCATTAATCTTTTCTTACAAACTTTTGCAACCTTTTAAAGTTGTAATATTTCCTAAAGTGTCCCTAAATAAAAGTAAAACGTTGTTACCTTATATTTAATATTTAAATTTAGTTAGATAAAGCTATTGTTGCTTATACACTTAAGCCATACGATATTACCTTAATACAACCGGCAACAATGCCTGAGGTGGCAGGAAATAGCACATATCCAAAGGTTGTATATCGGTCTGAGGTCCGAACGTATTCCACGTATTTACCAAATATTTGAAAAAAAAATTATTTACCCCTCTTTTGAAATTCTGGTAAAGGAACTTCCCCTCATGTCATATATGTACCTATATATGAACTAACACTACTAGAAATAGGTGAGTTCAGGTCGTCATATCCTTAACGCCGAGGTGACAACGCCGAGTGCATCAATATATATACATATATATATATATATATATATATATATATATATATATATATATATTGATGCATTCGCCGTTAATGATATGACGACCTGACCTCACCTATTTCTGGTGATGTTCGGTTCGGTTCGGTTCGGTTCGGTTCGGTTCATTCCTTTACCAGAATTTCAAAAGAGGGGTAAAGATTTTTATAAATACGTGGAATACGTTCGGACCTCAGGCCGATATACAACGTTTGGATATGTGGTATTTCCTGCCACCTCAGGCACTGTTGCCGGTTTTATTAAGGTGATAACGTGCAGCCTTGATCTACATCTTATTTAAGGGCGATAACAACGTATTATCTTTATTTAAGTAAACTTAAATATTTTATAAACAGTGACAACGTATTGCTTGAATCTAGTTATTGATAAATATAAAATAAAGGCAATTCATCGCTGATTTATTTTCAACAGAACGTATAATACGTATGGCAATGGGTCCGTTGCGCCACAGAAACTTTGGAAAATGTAATATAATTAAGTTTTCTACTTGATTGATTGATTGATTTGTTTATTTATACTTTTAATACAATTTTACAAATACATTAATTTTAATCCATGAGTAAATAAGCAAGGGCTTGCCCAAAAAGTTTATTTAAAAACTTGTCTAGGGCTTTAATGTCTTTGCTTATTCTAATTAGATTGTACATCCGTAATTAAGATAAGTATAAGATAAGTGTATATAATATATATAAAGTTATATTATGATCATGTAAATGTAAAACAATCACTTATTAAATTTCACAACATAAAGTGTTAATAAATAGTTCATTGGGAAAGTATTCACATAAACAAAAATATAAACCTAAAAAAAAAATCATAAAAATTTTGTTGCTGCTTGAATAACTTTTTTTTTAAATGACACCAAATGCAATTATTTGGCAAAAACAACATAACAATTACTTGAATGTCACTGCATAAATAAATGTTTTATCAAAATAATATATATGACAATTTTTAATAAATTAATACGAATATTTTTTACTGAGCTATTGTTGTTCTATAATGTTCTAACATATTTAGGTGTTCTCATCATTTTTCAAATGTTTGGATTCATTAAAATCAAAATGTTAACATTTTTAAATAGGTTTTTGGAATTTACGTTTTTGAGTTCGTGTGGTAGTAAATTGATAATTTTTGGTCCCAAGAATAAAAAGCATTTCTGTCCTATTTTTTTGTTAAGTTTGGGTACAGCAATTTCATTTGTTGTCTTGTTTCTAGTGTTAAAATTATTATCTAAATTAGGCAATAATGTTGTACTAAAAATGTATTTCTTCTCTTCGACGCATTTCGGTTAAAATACCATAAGTTTGACAAAGCGTCGAAGAGGAAAAAACCAGTAAATGCCCAGCATGAAACACCCTTTTTTAATGGAATATTACGTATATGATTAAAAGGTGTACTAAACCTTAAGGGGGATCCACACTTTATTATAAAAGACAAAAGAAAAATCGTAGGAAGATCACAAAATGTAGTGTTATACATTGTCAAAAATGGAGTTATCAATAGCCGGGCATCATCAAAAACGTTATTCATCAAAACAAGATATGAGCAAAACCGTCCGCGGTCAAAAAAGAATTGGTAAAAATCGGATAAAAACAAAACCCAAGTTTTGTATAAAAAATTATAAATAGGGGCTTGGCTTTGTCATTCACCTAATTAAGGACGGTTCTGATAGTGCTATACAATTAAAGCGTCCTCGGCCTCGGGCCCCCGCCGGCCGAAGCTTAGATTTTTTTAGATATTTTTAACATATTTCATAAAAAGAAACATAAAATAACATAAAATACATGGGGGCCCCTCAAAACTGACTCGGCCCCACTAATTTTTTTTCTAAATAAGCTACTGTTTACTACAACCCTTATAGAGCATTTTAAGCAATCAAATGAGCGAATTTTGTATTTCTATGCGGTGTAAGGCACATCTTTAAAAAAGTGTTAGATCCTGGGTTAAGATTCGTTTGTGAATATGTGACCAAGAGGTTAGGTTAAAAAAATTGATATTTTTATTTATTTTTGGGTTCAAAAACTATTATTTATTTCCAATTTAAATTTGCCACTAAACTTTCATGAAAACAATTTTTGAGGGAGCAGCGCAATCTCAATTGGGATCAAAATGGGATTTGGATTTGATTTTTAACGTCAAGCCTAATTTCATTTTAAGTGCCTGCTTTTAACTCACATGACACCAGTGTAAGGACCAAAAGGATGTGTCATATACTGCAGCAATACAAAATCCGTTCTTCTTTGGTTGCTTAGAATTGGATATATAAGGTTGCAATGAAGTTGCACAGCCCCTTTTTATGATTATATCCTTTATGATTTTGTTAAGTTCTGAGAAAAATCGTAATGCAAAAGTTCGATTCTATTGTGCCCGATTATTACCAAATCTTTTTTACCGCGGTCGATTTTGCTCATATCTTGTTTTAATGAATAACATTTTTGATAATGTCCGGTTATTAAAAGTTACGCTGTTTTTGAAATTGGCCTTATACTATTTTCCTCTAAGATCTTGGGCGACTTCTTTTGTCCTTTGTAACGATGAATAGAGAATAAACTATAATGACTAAGGCCAGAATAACTCAAATTTTGTTATTTTATATCGCAGATAAATAAATTTAAAGGTTTTATCAAATTTTTGAAGTTCTCAAAACAATATATTATTTTATATGGATTCTGTTCATAATTAAAGGTAACTTTAAGGAAAATTTGTTTAGGTAATAGTTGGATCTTCTACTTTAACATCCTGTATAAAAAATTACATAATGGTCCAGGAGAAAAAACGCACATATTTAAAATGGCTCAGTACTAAAGTGCAAAGAGACCTAAAAATCTACCGGGAAACCAGAAGACCGCTAAACAATTTGATACGCACGGAAATAAATGAAATGTTCGAGAGCAAATGCCACGATATAAATACACACGTAGGAGGTTCTACGGTTAAAAACCCAAGAAAAGAAAAAGTAAACATTTAGATCATCAAACCACAGGCATGAATAGAGCACTACTCGGAGTAGAGTACATGAAGAGGAAGTAAAGAGCTTAAATCCGGAAAAGCTAGCGGTCTTGAAAGAATATACGGTGAAGAGAAACGACAGAAAAAGAGAAACTACTAGAAAATCACACATATCTATATTATCAATCAATGCATAAACTGACATCCAGTCAATATATAAAAAAGAAAACACGCTGGATTGCAACAATTGCAGAGGAATTTTGGTAAGCAGTTTTCTAAGTAAATTGTACGGTAGGATTCTTAGAGATCTATTAGAGAATGGTTTTCATCAACAAGAAGAAAAGCAAAGTAGGATTTGTACAGGCAGATCTTGTAATGATAATGTTTTTTGTCTTAAACAAGTTCATTGAGGAAAATAGTGCAATAAATATAGAGTCTCATGTTACCTTTGTGGACCTAAAAGAAGCATATGATATCGTTCCAGTAGAAAAATCATGGACAGTGTTAGAACAAAGGGTCAAAATCTAAAATTAAAATTGCATATCGACTTTCAAAAGAATTCCTGGTAGCGAAAGGTTTAAGACAGAGATGTTGTATCTCTCCAACCCTTTTTAAAATATATATCGCAGTAGCTCTAAAAAACTAGGAACATAAAGTACACCGATTTAACATATACATACTATAGTTTGCTGGCGACCTAGAAATTGTAGGTAATGATATAGAAGTCATGAAGTATATGATGAGAACGTTAACGGAAGAATACGAAAAGTGGGAGTTAACAGTGAACGTGGACAAGACACAGTACTTATATATTGAAAACTAATTAAGTGAGTTAGAATTAGAAAATAGACAAACAATATCTTCATGCAATGAGTATGTTTACTTGGGTGTCACATTTGTTACGACCGGAACAGACTGTAAAGAACTGAAAAAAATAGTTAATACAAAAAAGGCTATTGGATGTCTTAACAGGATTTTATGGAGCAGAGAGATAAAAAAGAATGTAAAATTTAACATATATGAAACAATGGGGAAAAGCACGCTGTTGTATGGTATAGACTTGTCGCGTAACAGAAAAATACAAAGCAAAAAGTGTCGAAATGGATGCAATAAGATCAATGAAAATATTTAGAACAGATCATATAAGAAATGAGATCATAAAAGATAGAATGGGAATTGAAGGAAGCATAACGGATGGCATTACTAAAAGACATCTGATGTGGTACGACCATGAACAACGGATGACCGACAAAAGATGACAAACCAGGTCCTAAAATGGCAACCAATAGGGCGCAGAAGAAAAGGGCGTCCTAAACAAAAAAAAACCTGACAGAAGATGATTACCAAAATTGAAGGAGGTGGAGAATATGCATCGGACAACGAAGAAAAACGTTCTAAACATTAGTAGTAACATAAAAAAATTACATTCTCTTACAGACTGCAGTAAATAAAATATTTTTTGAGTATCTGACATATGTTTATCAATTTTAAGAAAAATAATAGTACACCACTGTTTTTTTTTATAAAAATTTTTATTGAAATTCTCATTATTTGTTAGCAAATTTCGTAGTTATAATTTTTTGAAAAAAAAATGCGGCGTAAAAAAAATATAGACAAATACTACTAGACAATTTAAAACATTGCGCCCTAGGCGAAAAGTTTCGAAGGTACTTTTTGAAAAAAGTTACACCGCAGAAAAATGAAGTACTTTTTGCTAATTTCGTTTATAGGGGCCATATTTTAGGTTTGGGGGGCTAAACAGCCATAGCCCCTCCCCCTAGGTTGCACCCCTAGAGGAACAAAAACAAACAAAAAGAAGTCCGACGAAAAAAAAAGCCGCCAGGACATTTTCATTTTTTTCAAAAAGCCGGACTTATCCCGCTTTATCCGGACCTATGGTCACCCTAGGTAAACACCCGATGACTTATACTCGTGTAATAATTGATCTAGAATAGTTTTAAAAAATCTTCCCCAACGACCAAAACGCCCTCTCGCTAACATATTCACTTTGGGAGTACTTACTAGCTAGTCGGTGGCGAATTTAGTAGCCGCGACTAAAAAAGCTAAGTGCAATAGCAAACAAACTTGCCGCTCGCGTCTCTACTCCGACTAAAGTCGCCCGGTTGGCTACTTTTGTCCCTATTTTCCGGATATTTTAGTGTCCAGCGAGCAAAGTCATCAAGTGCAATAGCAGCGGAACTGCGGTTTTAATCACTGTATGTAATTGTAAACCATCCTGCGAGTTTAAACTTGCTTACTAGCGGGCGACTAGCTAGTAAATTCGCCCAATGTAATGCACCCTTAAGATCCCTGTGTAAGGGAACCTGCGAGAACGTTGCGCGGCCATTTCGTCGGGCTTCTAATGTAAGGGCGTATCTCATAAAATTGAGTTAAGACCCTAAATAAAAATGTCTATTACAAATAATAAGAATAAAGCCTCATATTTTCATCTCACGAATGGGCGTATCTCAATATTTTATACCATGGCTATTCCTCATAAATTTTAATGGTCGAATCTTATAATAATCAATATATGAAACAATTTTTAAATTCTCCTGAAAAATCATCAACGACGATTTGTAATTATAATGATAAACAATAAAACTTAACCTACAAATCTAGTTGTTAAAAATATAGAAAATTTAGGTGATTGTGAATCACCTTTTAATATTGGAGAGCATTTTAGCTTGAAAAATTTCAAAAACAGTAAAATTTTATTAATTTTTATGCTGTAGGGCTTCTTAAAATGTTGGAAATCTTTTTGTAAAGCAAAACATAAATAGAAATAAAATTTCGGACTTCCATTGTCTTTATTTATTTTAAAACACGACGTTTCGGTTAGTAAGTATCTCTAACCGTTATCAAGTGTAAACTGTTTTACACTTGATAACGGTTAGAGATACTTACTAACCGAAACGTTGTGTTTTAAAATAAATAAAGACAATGGAAGTCCGAAATTTTATTTCTACACAATCATTGTCTACGAATTTCAAACAAAACATAAATGTTGTGCGGGCGCGTAAAAATTTTATATTAAAATATATTGGTATATTGTCAGGCGGTCTGCGTTTGCAAAATATAATATTATCTTCCAAAAAGGATCAAGTATGTCTCTATATGCGCCATTAGATATTTTTTATTTTATTGAGAAGCAAGTGAAAGAATTAAATGTCTTCAAATGTTTCACTAGGGGACAATAATAAGTGTAAAAGGAAGTTTTTTTCTCTGTTAGTAGTTCATGTTGAATCTAAACGCTCTTATAATTGCTTTAAAAAAACCTTACAAAGTTTCTTCTAGTTTTCGCTATGTTTCTTATAAAAGCTTTATAAATGTTCTACTGACAAAAAATTAAACTTGTCGGTAGGAGCTAAAAGATAAATGTTATATTTGTAGAGCAACTAAACAATAGGTATACAATTATTTCCACTTATAGTGCTGCGCTGATTTTGCATCATAAGACCCTTACAGCAGTTTTAGAAATCTTTTGTAGAGTAAATTATGTATGTATGTAGTTCCTCAATTTTTGCTGTAAGAATGTAAAGCTCTTATAAGTAATGAAATGTTACTTGGGAGTAACCGCTGTTTCTACTCGACAATCAAAGATGTAAGCCACTTTCTAAAATGTGTTTATTTGTGAGAAGTGCTTTTAAACACACCTCTCAAAAGCGTTTATCTTAAAGAGACACTATGTGTTTTACCTTTTTTAAGCGAGCGCACTTTAAAATGGTATCATTTGTAAAATTAATTTTCACTAAAGAATGAAAAATCACAAAAACTTGTTTAGGCAAAGGCTCTACTAACATAAAACCTTTTTCTTTTTAAACGAAAATACCTTAGTTTAGCCACCTCAATATACGAGTCATAAAAAGGAAGATTTTTTTAAAGCGACAGCGCTACTTGTAGTTTATCGTTACAAGGCTTACAAAGAAAGAGAGACAGACAGACAGATATTTTGTGTTTTTTTTTAATTTTCTCAAAAACTGAAGTGTAAATGCGTCATAACGTTTTACCTTATTTTACTAATAGAGTTTTTTGTATCTTTACCTTTTTTTAGTCAACGATAAAAACCTTTGTAATTTCAAGCAGTGCAGCATTAGTGTAAAGGAGGCATAAGGGGTGATACATAATCGCGCTCCGTTAGAGCAAAAACTGTTGCAAAATGATTGAAGTTGGCAGCATTTTGTATTTGCGGTTACGTTCGTAATCAGCCATTGTCTACTTAGCACAGAACCATTACCCCTGCGCTATTGTAACGTGTGCATTCCACCGCATCCATATTCATATATGAGCTTTTAAAACAATTGTTCGTTTTCGCCTTTGTTATAACAAAATAAATACTACATTGTAGGGCTCTTACTAAACATGCACCGACCGAACCGACACCGCTCTACAACACTGTCAGAATTATTCACTTATTATTTCGGATTTAGTTTCAATTAAATTCTAAATAAAACTTTGTTTATACAAGGGCTTTTATATTTTGCATATGGGAACATAGAAGGTAACACTGATAGATTATCGTTACTAAAACAAAACCACTACAATTTGTTTGCCTCGCAAAACGAACTCCGATGATAATGGATGATTCGTCATCCTCCACCAAGACAATGCAAGTTCGCACAAAGCACAAAAAACTATTGAATTTTTAGACCAACAAAACGTCCTCCATACAGTCCTGACCTAAGTCCCAACGATTTTGATACTTTGATACGAAAATTTAGAATGGACAGCTTGGTCAAAGATTTCAGTTGCCAGAAGAAGTAGTCGATGCCTTCAAGAATACAATTTTGTCAGACAAACGAGTGGAATTAAAGCTATGACAACTGGTTTTAGCTTATGCAAAAGTGCTTTAGTTTTCATAGAGAATTCGAGAAACAAGTCTTTAAAAGTTATTTACTGTTTTATTCCAGCTTTATATGCAAAACTTAAAAGACATCCGTCGTAATATTTTAAAACCAAGCAAAAATACATTTTAGGATTTTTTCACATCATTATAAAGCCATGGGCACTATTTTAGTATAAGGTTGCCAGTTTGCCATAGATGAATACGAAACTTTTAATTAAACATTTAATTAACATATTTTGTAATGGTGCGGGGCTGCAAGAGGGTAGGAGGAGAACTCAAATAAAAAAATCACAATTTGAGAACCGCAGCAGCTAGCCAAACAAGGTTTATACAGTTGGATAAGAATTTTTTTTTCAATAATATTTGTCATCAACGTCACTGTTCGTCACAGTTTTTAAAATATATATTTTTTAATTAAATAGTAAATCAGCCGCTAGCGAAAAGCGGTGTTCAAATGTGGACTAAGAATTACATTTTTAACGAAATTCGCCATAGTGTTAAATTTTACTAGATCCAATTACAAAAAACACAAAAATTGTATTGTATGCAACAGTAATGTAGTGTTTATAAGTTGATAAAAAGTTTTATTTTTAATAAAGCTACCTTAAAAACCAGAACGACTAGATCTTATGGATATTGTATTTTCACTCAATATATGTAATTTGGGTCAAAAAAGGACCTAATAGCAAATTTTGTGATGGTGTATATAGACACATACACATACTCTCTCTGGGACACAATACTTGAAAAATTGATAAGCCATTTTAACCAACATTGTCATATAATTTTTCCCATACCTGTGAAGAAAACCATTTCTTTCTGATGGGCGTTGCGGACGGTCTAGGACCACTGGGCGCCGCCAACTCGGCGCCGCCAACTGGGCTCCGGGCCAACTGGACGCCGGGTCAACTGGGCGCCGGGCCAACTCGGCGTCGCCAACAAGACGCCGTGCCAACTCGGCGCCTGAGAAAAAATATTTTGCGTGTTAAAACCACGTCGCCGCGACCTCGGAGATTTGGCAACATTACAGTTTAGATTTTAGATGCAACGGGTCTCTTTGTTATATGTAATTTTAAATATTACCTGCTTTTTTACCCTCGGAATGATTGTTAGAATTCTCAGAAACGAGTATCTGGGTCTGATATTTTAAAAGGGGCTTTGTAGAGGATTATTATTGTATTTTTTTATCTTATTGAAACAATCTTTGCGTTTCAGATGATTTTGAAACTTTTTTGTCGCGCTGTCTGTCTGTCTGTCTGTCTGTCTGTCTGTCTGTCTGTCTGTCTGTCTGTCTGTCTGTCTGTCTGTCTGTCTATCTGTCTGTCTGTCTGTCTGTCTGTCTGTCTGTCTGTCTGTCTGTCTGTCTGTCTGTCTGTCTGTCTGTCTGTCTGTCTGTCTGTCTGTCTGTCTGTCTGTCTGTCTGTCTGTCTGTCTGTCTGTCTGTCTGTCTGTCTGTCTGTCTGTCTGTCTGTCTGTCTGTCTGTCTGTCTGTCTGTCTGTCTGTCTGTCTGTCTGTCTGTCTGTCTGTCTGTCTGTCTGTCTGTCTGTCTGTCTGTCTGTCTGTCTGTCTGTCTGTCTGTCTGTCTGTCTGTCTGTCTGTCTGTCTGTCTGTCTGTCTGTCTGTCTGTCTGTCTGTCTGTCTGTCTGTCTGTCTGTCTGTCTGTCTGTCTGTCTGTCTGTCTGTCTGTCTGTCTGTCTGTCTGTCTGTCTGTCTGTCTGTCTGTCTGTCTGTCTGTCTGTCTGTCTGTCTGTCTGTCTGTCTGTCTGTCTGTCTGTCTGTCTGTCTGTCTGTCTGTCTGTCTGTCTGTCTGTCTGTCTGTCTGTCTGTCTGTCTGTCTGTCTGTCTGTCTGTCTGTCTGTCTGTCTGTCTGTCTGTCTGTCTGTCTGTCTGTCTGTCTGTCTGTCTGTCTGTCTGTCTGTCTGTCTGTCTGTCTGTCTGTCTGTCTGTCTGTCTGTCTGTCTGTCTGTCTGTCTGTCTGTCTGTCTGTCTGTCTGTCTGTCTGTCTGTCTGTCTGTCTGTCTGTCTGTCTGTCTGTCTGTCTGTCTGTCTGTCTGTCTGTCTGTCTGTCTGTCTGTCTGTCTGTCTGTCTGTCTGTCTGTCTGTCTGTCTGTCTGTCTGTCTGTCTGTCTGTCTGTCTGTCTGTCTGTCTGTCTGTCTGTCTGTCTGTCTGTCTGTCTGTCTGTCTGTCTGTCTGTCTGTCTGTCTGTCTGTCTGTCTGTCTGTCTGTCTGTCTGTCTGTCTGTCTGTCTGTCTGTCTGTCTGTCTGTCTGTCTGTCTGTCTGTCTGTCTGTCTGTCTGTCTGTCTGTCTGTCTGTCTGTCTGTCTGTCTGTCTGTCTGTCTGTCTGTCTGTCTGTCTGTCTGTCTGTCTGTCTGTCTGTCTGTCTGTCTGTCTGTCTGTCTGTCTGTCTGTCTGTCTGTCTGTCTGTCTGTCTGTCTGTCTGTCTGTCTGTCTGTCTGTCTGTCTGTCTGTCTGTCTGTCTGTCTGTCTGTCTGTCTGTCTGTCTGTCTGTCTGTCTGTCTGTCTGTCTGTCTGTCTGTCTGTCTGTCTGTCTGTCTGTCTGTCTGTCTGTCTGTCTGTCTGTCTGTCTGTCTGTCTGTCTGTCTGTCTGTCTGTCTGTCTGTCTGTCTGTCTGTCTGTCTGTCTGTCTGTCTGTCTGTCTGTCTGTCTGTCTGTCTGTCTGTCTGTCTGTCTGTCTGTCTGTCTGTCTGTCTGTCTGTCTGTCTGTCTGTCTGTCTGTCTGTCTGTCTGTCTGTCTGTCTGTCTGTCTGTCTGTCTGTCTGTCTGTCTGTCTGTCTGTCTGTCTGTCTGTCTGTCTGTCTGTCTGTCTGTCTGTCTGTCTGTCTGTCTGTCTGTCTGTCTGTCTGTCTGTCTGTCTGTCTGTCTGTCTGTCTGTCTGTCTGTCTGTCTGTCTGTCTGTCTGTCTGTCTGTCTGTCTGTCTGTCTGTAACGACCAACGCGCATAACTCAAAAACCGCATGGCCGATTTTAATGAAATTTGGTACCTAGGCTGGATCTTGGGTCGAGATGGTCCCATTTAAAAATAAACAAAATCCACGGAACACAAGCCAAATAAAAGGGTGGGGAATATTTCAAAAGTTAGAATTTTTGTGAAAATATGGCGTGTGTGATATCAAACGAAAGGTAATTGAGTATGGAGTTAAACAAAATACATTTTAGTTTTTTTTCTTCAAAAAGGGTGGGGGTAGATTAAAAAAATTAGAGTTTACATGAAAATATGACGTGTGTGATATCAAACGAAAGGTAATTGAGTCCGGAGTTAAACAAAATACATTTTAGTTTTTGTTTTTAAAGGGTGGGGGTAGATTTCAAAAATTTGAGTTTAAGTCAAAATATGACTTGTGTGGTATCAAACAAAAGGTAATTTAGTCTGGAGTTGAATAAGATATATTTCAGGTTTTAGTTTTATCATCTCGCACGTACTCTATAACTATAGTATCTTGTGTGAGCTTAGGGGGCCATATATTGGCAGAGTATTTTGTTAGTCTTTTTACATTTTTTAAATTATTCTGGTAGTTTTTAACGGTTTTATTTAACTTGACTTGATCAGCGGTTTTAATTAAATTGACTTGATTGATTTTGTTATACATCTGAGGGCACGGCAGTGCCTCGCCAAGTTCGCGCGCCGTAACCATCTTTTCTTGAAACATTTCAGCCGATATTTGACCCACCTAAAACTCTACTTCGAAATGAGCTACAAACCTTAAACTTTGCACAGTCGTAGATCTCCATGAAGTTAACAACCCCTCCAAGTTTCATAGAATTCCATAAAGTAGTAAAGTTGTTACGAAATTTCAAATAACGTCGAAATTGCCACTCACTCACTGACTCACTCATGTATAGATCATCAATATTCTACTGTACTTCCAGACACGCTACAAAGCTGAAATTTGGCAGACTGATAGAAATTATGACCAAAACCCTGGAAAAAATCAAAAAACCCCAAAATTTTAATTTTCTCCCCTCCCCTTAAGTTATGTAAAAGTAGCATCGCCCACTTTCAGCTGAAATTTGGCAGACTGATGAAAAAATCAAAAATCCCCAAAATTTTAATTCATTCCCCTCCCCTATACATTTAAAGTTATGTAAAAGTAGCATTGCTTACTTCCAGAAATGCTAGAGTGTTGAGCTTTGGCAAACTGATAGGAACTATGATATAGTTCAAATTATACGCATTTGTAATGACGTCATTTTTGTTTATCTTTGTTTAGTATATTATAAACAGGGGTGATAATAAACTTTTTGAAAAAAGTAGTGTCTATGATTTAAATAGGTAGATAATTGGTTATGTGAAGTATCCGTCACAGTCAATCAAAAAACATTGATTGGCAAAATATCTACGCCATACGTTTTTTTCTCACTTGGTGACGTCATTACAAATGCGTATAATTTAGACTATAAAACTATAGGAAAAAATTAAAACACCCCAAAATTCTTATTTACTTCCCTCCCCTATTAATGTAAATTTAAGCAAAATTAACATTGCCTACTTCCAGACATGCTAGAGAGCTGAGCTTTGGAAGACCGATAGTAACTATGATAAAGTTATAGAAAAAAATTAAAACACCCCAAAATTCTAGTTTACTTCCTTCCCCTATAAATGTAAAGTTATGTAAAACTCGTGTAAAACTAACACTGCCCACTTCCAGAAACGCTAGAGAGCTGAACTTTTTACGATTAAAAGACAGTGTGCTAAAACTATATGAAAAAATTTAAAAACACCAACATTTTAATTTACTTCCCTCTCCTATAAATGTAAATTTATATAAAGCTAACATTGCCCACTTCCAGAAACGCTAGAGAGCTGAGCATTGGAATACTGATAGAAATTATGATAAAAGCATGGGAAAAAATTTAAAAAGTCCAATATTTTCATTTACTCTCCTCCCCTATAAAGGTTATGTAAAAGTAACATTACCCATTTCCAGAGACGCTAGAGAGCTGAGCATTGAAAGACTGATAGGAACTATGATAAAACTATAGGACACAATTTAAAAACACGACAATTTGAATTTATTTCCCTCCCCTATACATGTAAAGTTATGTAAAAGTAACATTGTGCACTTTCAGAAACGCTAGAGAGCTCAGCTTTGAAAGGCCGATAGGAACTACGATAAAACCATGGAAAAAAATTAAAAAACTCAAAAATTTAAGTAAGGCATTGCAAAAGTTTTGAACAACATTCCGCATATTTTACTACTTTAAAAATTAAGTATTATCCAATTCTTTTAAAAAATTTCATGTAATAAAAAACCAAGTACGCGAAAATGGCATTCCGTAAAAAGAATTGAGATAAAAGTAAAGCCACGTTCTCCAATACAAATTTCAAAATGAAAGGTTTTACTAGTTTGGAAATATATTACAATAGCCAAGTTTAAAAAAATATTTCCAAACTAGTAAGAACCTTTCATTTTGAAATTTGTATTTGAGAACTTGGCTTTACTTTTATCTCAATTCTTTTTACGGAATGCCATTTTTGCGTACTTGGCTTTTTTTACATGAAATGTTTTTGTTATTATTACATTTTCCAAACTTTCTGTGGCGCAATGGACAAATTGCCAGACAACACGTATTATACTTTCTTGTTGAAAATAAATCAGCGGTGAATTGCATATTTATTTCATATTTATCAATAACTAGATACAAGCAACACGTTGACACTTTTTATAAAGTATTTAAATTTAGTTAAATAAAGATAATACGTTGTTATCGCTCTTATATAAAATTTAGAGCAAGGCTGCACGTTATCACCTCAATAAAACCGGCAACAATGCCTGAGGTGGTAAGGCGATGCACATATCCAAGGATTTTAGATCAGCCTGAGGTGTAAAAGTATCCCACGCATTTACTAAATATTTGAAAAAAATCTTTACCCCTCTTATGAGATTCGGGTAAAGGAAGTTCCCCTCAGCCCATATATGTAACTATATAACTAGAAATAGGTGAGGCGAGGTCGTCATATCCTTAACGGTGAGGTGACAACGCCGAGTGTATCAATATATATATATATATATATATATATATATATATATATATATATATATATAATATAATTTTGCACACAGCTTGCAAAGTGTGTCAGGAAGCATCCCTGAAATTTTTATTGAAAAACGTTGCCACCTCAAAAAAGTGAGTTAACAACGTTATATATTAGATGACACCGTAGTTTATATACTTTGTTTTGAGGTAGCTTTATCAATATATATATATATATATATATATATATATATATATATATATATATATATATATATATATATATATTATATATTAGATATATATATATATATATATATTATATATTAGATGACACCGTAGTTTATATACTTTGTTTTGAGGTAGCTTTATCAATATATATATATATATATATATATATATATATATATATATATATATATTGATAAAGCTACCTCAAAACAAAGTATATAAACTACGGTGTCATCTAATATATAACGTTGTTAACTCACTTTTTTGAGGTGGCAACGTTTTTCAATAAAAATTTCAGGGATGCTTCCTGACACACTTTGCAAGCTGTGTGCAAAATTTTGTTCTGAGGACACAAAATGGTATATATAGCTACTTTTTGGCCGTTTAGTTCACGTATCTATCGGTGGCGCTAGCGTCGCTTTTACTGAAACGAAACGGTCTACCAAGGCACCTCGGTGGTATAAAACGTATTTTGCGTGTTAAAACCGCGTCGCCGCGAGCTCAGAAATTTGGCAACATTACAGTTTAGATTTTAGAGACTACGGGTCTCTTTGTTACATGGAATTTCAAATATTATCTGCTTCTTTGACCCTTGGAATGTTTAATAAAATTCTCAGAAACCAGTGTCTGGGTCTGATATTTTAAAAGGGGCTTTGTAGAGGATTATTATTGTATTTTTTATCTTATTGAAACAATTTAACTAATTTTGTTAATCTTTTTACATTTTTTAAATTATTCTGGTAGTTTTTAACGGTATTATTTAACTTGACTTGATAAAAAAAGGCATTGCAAAAGTTTTGAACAACATTCCGCATATTTTACTACTTTAAAAATTAAGTATTATCCAATTCTTTTAAAAAATTTCATGTAATAAAAAACCAAGTACGCGAAAATGGCATTCCGTAAAAAGAATTGAGATAAAAGTAAAGCCACGTTCTCCAATACAAATTTCAAAATGAAAGGTTTTTACTAGTTTGGAAATATATTACAATAGCCAAGTTTAAAAAAATATTTCCAAACTAGTAAGAACCTTTCATTTTGAAATTTGTATTGGAGAACTTGGCTTTACTTTTATCTCAATTCTTTTTACGGAATGCCATTTTTGCGTACTTGGCTTTTTTTACATGAAATGTTTTTGTTATTATTACATTTTCCAAACTTTCTGTGGCGCAATGGACCCATTGCCAGACAACACGTATTATACTTTCTTGTTGAAAATAAATCAGCGGTGAATTGCATATTTATTTCATATTTATCAATAACTAGATACAAGCAATACGTTGACACTTTTTATAAAGTATTTAAATTTAGTTAAATAAAGATAATACGTTGTTATCGCTCTTATATAAAATTTAGAGCAAGGCTGCAGGTTATCACCTGAATAAAACCGGCAACAATGCCTGAGGTGGTAAGGCGATGCACATATCCAAAGATTTTAGATCAGCCTGAGGTGTAAAAGTATCCCACGCATTTACTAAATATTTGAAAAAAAATCTTTACCCCTCTTATGAGATTCGGGTAAAGGAAGTTCCCCTCAGCCCATATATGTAACTATATAACTAGAAATAGGTGAGGCGAGGTCGTCATATCCTTAACGGTGAGGTGACAACGCCGAGTGTATCAATATATATATATATATATATATATATATATATATATATATATATATATATATATATATATATATATATTGATAAAGCTACCTCAAAACAAAGTATATAAACTACGGTGTCATCTAATATATAACGTTGTTAACTCACTTTTTTGAGGTGGCAACGTTTTTCAATAAAAATTTCAGGGATGCTTTCTGACACACTTTGCAAGCTGTGTGCAAAATTTTGTTCTGAGGACACAAAATGGTATATATAGCTACTTTTTGGCCGTTTAGTTCACGTATCTATCGGTGGCGCTAGCGTCGCTTTTACTGAAACGAAACGGTCTACCAAGGCACCTCGGTGGTATAAAACGTATTTTGCGTGTTAAAACCGCGTCGCCGCGAGCTCAGAAATTTGGCAACATTACAGTTTAGATTTTAGAGACTACGGGTCTCTTTGTTACATGGAATTTCAAATATTATCTGCTTCTTTGACCCTTGGAATGTTTAATAAAATTCTCAGAAACCAGTGTCTGGGTCTGATATTTTAAAAGGGGCTTTGTAGAGGATTATTATTGTATTTTTTATCTTATTGAAACAATTTAACTAATTTTGTTAATCTTTTTACATTTTTTAAATTATTCTGGTAGTTTTTAACGGTTTTATATAACTTGACTTGATAAAAAGTTAACATATTTTTATTCAGTCATTAGGAATAATAGATTATGACCAATATACAATCAGCTTGCTACAGTATTGAATAATATTTGACCTAAAAATTTCATGAAAATCGGTTTAGTGGTTTGAGAGCTATGGTCTTATAGGCGTCATGACGATATTGCTGAAATAGGTAAAATACACCCAAATTACACAATTTCGATGTTATCTCAAAATAAGATTTTCCTCGAAAACAATACCTTCTCTAGCCATTGCTGCACGGACTAGGAAGGGAAAAATTTCATACCAAACATTGAACCTGACCTTATGGTATATTTAAATTTGTATGATACTTCTTTTCCTTACAAAGGAAATTAAAACTCATAACGGTATATCACAATTTTCACCAATTCGGCCATTTTTGTAACGCCATGCGTCACTAAGCTACCGAATCTCTAGTAATATTCCAATCATCGTAGCTGCCTTTATGTCGAATCGAATTTACAAGGTTAATTTTTGTACCCAGAGCAAAAGCATATACGTAATATTCCGTATATGAGCAAAAACCGTAACTTCACGACGTGCTATACGTTGTAACCACAATGCATTATTTAGTTAGCTAAAGGCAGTGTGTTATCAACTTAGTATATTGGTTAATGTATGCTAAATTTAAAAAAAAAATTATTAGAACCATTGAACCGATTTTGCGGATTCGTACCTTTTTGTGCGTCGCAGAAATGCAGCTTTTTTACTGATTTAAATAAATAATTAAAACATGTTCGCAACACAAGAATAAACGAGCATCTTTGAAGGGTACAATTTTATTTCGTTCGCCATCTTGGATTTTCAGATGGCGAACAAAAAATATATTTGTCAAAACTATTATTGATTTTCTCTCCAGTGTCCAGTTTGTCCCATTAAAATCGATGGGATAGTTCAAAAGTTATAATGAAAAAATAATTGTCCGGTTTTTTTTGGCCCACCCGGTATATGTACTAGTCTAGCTCACAATTGTAAAATTCTTGATGATGATATTTCAAGATGAGCTGCGTAGAAAATTATTATTGTTTTTTTCATCTTATTGGAATATTTTAATAAATTTTATCCTACTCAAAATGGTTTTAATATTCTGGTATTTGTAAACGGTTTTATTGAACTCGAATTGAATTATTTGCTATACCTTTGCTTGAAACTCCAAACTTGAAATTTTGTGGCTATGTAGGGTTCTCGTGACAATAAAAGTTTTTTTATTTCAAAATAATTGAACCGATTTGCCCTAAATTTGAAACTTCTAGGTGCTTCCAGTCATTGTCTATGATTTTTGAATCAAGCTTTAAAAAAATCAACATCAAGAATCCTAATTGCATTTTTTATTAACAATAAAATAAAACACATTATACTATACCAATATAAAAATACCATCTTTTTAATAATATATGGTTAAATTGATCTTATTCTAGGCAACCATAGTTTCTTCCTTAAATTTGTGAAGCAACTTTTAATGCATGTTAAAAAATAAAATAACAAAATTTGAGTTATTCTGGCCTTAGCCTATTCATCGTTACAAAGGACAAAAGAAGTCGCCCAAGATCTTAGGGAAAAATAGTATAAGGCCAATTTCAAAAAGAGCAAAATTTTTAAATTATCAAAAATGTTATTTATTAAAATAAGACAGGAGCAAAATCGCCCGCAGTAAAAAAGATTTGGTAATAATCGGGCAAAATAGAATCAAACTTTTGCATTACGATTTTTCTGAAAACCTAACAAAATCATAAAGGATATAATCATAAAAAAAACTTCATTGCAACCTTTTCTATCCAATTCTAAGCAACCAAAGAAGAACGGGTTTTGTGTTGCTGCAGTATATGACACATTCCTTTGATCCTTACACGGGTATCATGGGAGTTAAAAGCAGGCACTTAAAAATCAAATCCAAATCCCATTTTGATCCCAATTGAGATTGCGCATGCTCTTTTCCTCAAAAATTGGTATCATCAAAAGTTTAGTGGCAAATTTAAAGTGGAAATAAATAATAGTTTTTTAACCCAAAAATAAATAAAAATATAAATTTATTTCTTAAAATTCCTGTTCTTATGGTAGATCAAAATCGTTGTTAACCTAACTCCTTGGTCACATAATCACAAACGAATCTTAACCCAGGGTCTAACACGCTCTGTCAGACTTTATTAAAGATGTACCTTAAACCGCATAGAAACACAAAATTCGCCCACATTTGATTGCTTAAAATGCTCTATAAGCGTTGTAGTAAAAAGTAGCTTATTTAGAAAAAGAATTTAAAATATCTAAAAAAATCTAAGCTACGGCCGGCAGGGGCCCGAGGCCTAACACGCTTCATTGTATAGCACTATCAGAACCACCCTTAATTAGGTGAATGACAAAGCCAAGCCTCTATTTATAATTTTTTATACAAAACTTGGATTCTGTTTTTATCCGATTTTTACCAATTCTTTTTTGACCGCGGACGGTTTTGCTGATATCTTGTTTTAATGAATGACGTTTTTAATGATGTCCGGCTATTGATAACTTAGTTTTTGACAATGGACTGTGATCTTATACGATTTTCCTTTTGTCTTTTATAATAAAGTGTGGGGGTCCTTAAGGTTTACTACACCTTTTAATCATATATATCACGTAATATTCCATTAAATAAGGGTGTTTCATGCTGGGCATTTGCTGCTTTTTTCCTCTTCGACGCTTTGTCATAAATATGGTATTTTAACCGAAATGCGTCGAAGAGAAGAAATACATTTTTGGTAGAAAACTTAATTATATTACATTTTCCAAACTTTCTGTGGCGCAACGGACCCATTGCCACAAAACACATACGTATTATACTTTCTTGTTGAAAATAAATCAGCGGTGAATTGCATATTTATTTTATATTTATCAATAACTAGACTCAAGCAATACGTTGTCACTGTTTATAAAATATTTAAATTTAGTTAAAAAAAGATAATACGTTGTTATCGCCTTTATATAAGATGTAGGTCAAGGCTGCCCGTTATCACCTTAATAAAACCGGCAACAGTGCCTGAGGTGGCAGGAAATACCACATATCCAAAGGTTGTATATCGGCCTGAGGTCCGAACGTATTCCACGTATTTATCAAATATTTGAAAAAAAAACTTTACCCTTCTTTTAAAATTTTGGTAAAGGAAGTTCCCCTCATCTTATATATGTACCTATATATGGGGTAATACCACCAGAAATAGGTGAGGTCAGGTCGTCATATCCTTAACGCTGAGGTGACAACGGCGAGTGCATCAATATATATATATATATATATATATATATATATATATATATATATAGATATCCGCTGATCGTTGTGACATCCAGGCGTAAAAATTTTAGATATCTTGTGACATCCTTCGACGCCGTGACATCCAAATTCGGATGTCACAACGTTTTTCCATGTTTTTGGTACAGTCCTGATGGGGAGGGCCCGGGTGTACCTAAATTAAATGGATGTCATAGCATACCATGAGTCTGATGAAGAATACAGCAAAAATTTTAAAAAATTTTGACGCCAAAATTTCCGTGTATATTGGCGCGAGTATATTCAAGAATCGATCCAATTGATATTCATCACTCTGTGACATCCAATGTATATTTTCATCTTAATTGCACGCACTCGTAACATCCGTCAAAGCGACAACCTTGCATTATGCCTATTTTATTAATTAAATTTGGTTTATTTTTTATTTTGGGGCGGCTGTTGCTATGTGGTCCAGCGATTCACTTGACTTGCATCTTTGTAAAAATATTTAAAAATGTTAGCATAATAAATAATGTTAGCTAGCTTATTGGGAACATAAATAAAAAATATAAATAAATATTTCTTCATGTACCTCAGAGCAAAAGTGAATTAACTAACGGACTTGGATAGGGACTTGATACTATTTGTAAATTGCTATCTCCGTCCTCCTTTTTACCACGTAGTTAAAGTCAGATAAGTAAAAAGAGCGCTAAATTTTAATCTAGATACG